>JAVJAQ010004196.1:2902217-3502217 GCA_032362365.1 Zygogramma bicolorata
ACACTATTGAAGATGCAATAACATTCGCCAAATTGAATACTTTGCAAAATTCGATTATATTATCCAGTACAGACCTGGAAGAAATGATGAGGTACTTGAGGCAAACTTATGACGAAAATGAAATTCCAAAGTTTGGATTGGTGCGTCTACACCGAACAACGAAACTGATGGGCCATCATTTTCTGATTATGAGAAGAAAGTGTGGTTATACATCGACAGATGTAAACCAGAGGTAAGAGCTGAGAATATTAAACAATATCTGGAAAGAAAATTCCCTAACTATCAGTTCAGTGTGCACGCATCACGATAAAAAAGCAATCCTTTTGAAGTTGGTGCACCTTGTGACTATAAAATGATTTATTCGTAGAATCTTTGTGGCCGAAAAAGTTATAGTGAAAGAGTTCAATTTTTTTCGATCATACCACAACAACAAACCGATCTTTCATCCAAAGAAGCATGTACTACAAACATGGAAGTGAATTATATTATTAAACTCACAGCTATAAGTAAACATGTCGGTGAAAAGGGTGATATTTATATCAACTTGAGGAATGACGAAGTATTTTGCCCTTGAATGTATGTTAGCTCTGGAACAAATTAAACAAACTCTCCATGTTTCCTGAGGGAACAAAAAGTTCAGTGTTCTTTGTTTCGCCGAGCACTGGTTAAATGAGGACTGTATACAATTATGTAATATTTCGTTCTATAATTTGGCAACATATTTCTGTAGATCTATCTAACAACATACACGGTGGTGTGGCTATATTTGTACGCAAAAATGTTGAATTTAAACCTCTTCACTCAGGTAAATATTGTGTTGAGCGTGACATCGAGGTCTGCGGTATTGAACTGAACACTTCAAAAGTTGCAATAATCACATTATACAGATCAGCTTGTATAGCTGATTGCCCAATTTTCTTCAACAGATTAGAAGAACGTCTGAATATATATATATATATATATATATATATATATATATATATATATATATATATATATATATATATATATATATATATATATATATATACATATATATACATATATATCAAAAAAAATCGAAGAAGTCATTCTGCTGGGTGATTTTAATATGAATTCTCTGAAACCATCTTCTGATATCAAGGATTGAAAATGTATCCCGCAAATCAAGCATTTAAACGGATGAATATCGATATCAGAATGCCATTACTGAGGCGAAACAAAAGGCATACGATAAACTCATCACGGAATCCGACAATGAAATCGGAGATAACTGAAGGCTGATCAATTTTGAAAAAGATGAACCAGCATTTTGAAACCGACGTGATCACACCATACAAATACAGTTCATATTTTACTACCATTGCCGAAACCATAGTGAGTCACTTAATTGACGAAGATTCTTTGAAATCACTCGATAATGCATTTAAACCTATCTTATCTGGAATTTTTTTTGAACCCATGACTTTATCCGGAGTTATTCAATGCTATAAATGAACTGAAAAACTCAAATTGCCTTGATGTGTACAATCTGAATAGTAAGATCATAAAGGTAACATGCACATATTTGGCGGAACCTCTTACTTTTATTTTCAATTCTTGTATCAGAGAAGAATATTTTCCAGACGAACTCAAAATCAGTAAAGCTATTCCACTTCTCAGAAAAGGTGATAAAATCTTACTGAAAACTACCTTCCGATTTCCATCGTTCCCATTTTTGGTGGAATTTTCGAATTTGGAAGGAAATAATCTTCTGAACACTAATCAATACGGTTTCGGAAAGTCCTGCTCGACAGTTCAAGCATTAGTTTGAGTTATGAGGGATCTAGTCGATGGCGTTGAAAAGGGTCAAAACAGTGCTGCGACACTCTGGACAAGCATTTGACCGAGTTTCTCATATTAATGTGTAACATAAACTGGAAGAATATGTAGTCAGAGGTGTGGCACTCTCACTTTTTCTATCGTATTGGGTGAATAGGAAACAGCTTGTCGACTTAGGAAATGAGAGAATATTTGATCCACAGCCGATCGAGTTCGGAGTTCCTCAAGGGTCCGTGCTGGGGCTTCTTCTATCCATAATTCACGAACTCTTCTGTGAACTATAACCTTACAAATGTGTCATTCATGCTGATAATCGTGATTCAACTCGAACCTTCTCAAACTCAATGAAGAAAAAACCCAAAAAATAATTTTCCCTACTAATTGCTCCTGACGATGCTTTGAACTGGTCGCCTCATATGGAGATTTTAATTCAGAAGCTCTCGAAATAACTTTTTTCACTCCGACAATTGAGAAAATTCGTTAGTATTGAAACTCTTCTCTCAGCTCACTTTGAATTTTTTCTTTTCCATGCTAGCTATGGAACTCTACTATGGGGCAAATCCAATACCACTTGAGTGTTCACACTTCAAAAACGTGCAATTGGAATTATACCAAAAACAGGTTTCCGCGATTCATGCAGGCCACTTTTCAGAATACTAGGCATTATGACGTTACCATCTATTTTTATATATCAGACACTCTTGGAAATTTACAAGAATATACATAGATTCTCAATCAACTCCCAATTTCATGGTATAATACTCGTGAGGGTAATCTTTTGAGATCTCACCGGTTCTATTTACAAAAATCCTCTAAGAACTCATTCGATGTCAATCTATATAATACTCTACTATCTAGGATAACAAACTTACCGCTATGAAACACGATTTGAATATGTTTTGTGATTTTATACCATTGTCTCTATATCTTTCATCGCCAGCCATGAAGATAGGAAAATAGAGGCAGATACTTTCCCAAAATTCTTTCATGTATTATAAGTGGAGGAGCAATTCATGCATGACCTTTTAACGTCGCATTCATTTTCAGTGAACTCATTGATTATTCATATTAATATTATATCTTTTCTTTATATTACGCAAGTAGTTATTAGTTTATTCGCCAGAGTTTTTTTTGGAACCTCATAATTGTTTAGTTTTTGATTATCTTAACTCATATTTCATATCTTGATATCTCATCACACACGACAATTTCCATCTGAATGTTAATTGGATTCACGAAATGCTTATCAACCTCAATTAATCGAGTCCGAATGACCAAATTGATATGAGGATCAGTTTCTCACCTGCTAGCTTGGGTTCGACGTGAGTGGGTCTATAAAAATCCTCCACTGCAACCCTGTAGAGTTCGATATTGTTTCGTCAAAAACTCAATCATATCCAGGGAATTTACTGCGAGTTCCAGTAGATGGTGCAAGAATCGAATTCTGTCATCTTTTGACATTTGCATTCCAATTTGTTCGAATTGTGCTCGAAGTTTTCCATAATTTTACTGTTCTCTTCAACCAGCTATTGTTGTTTCAAATAGCGTTTCATGATGGATATCAAACGCTGTTGTATTATTTATGGACAAAATAATCAATCATCTATTCGTTTATATCAACTTCCGATGATTACTACAAAGCTTTCAATACATGTTCTCAAGTTCAAATGGTCAATATAAGGCGAGATTATTCTGACGCTGATAAAAACAAAGTTCATATTGCTCAGTGTTAACTTTGGTAGAAGTTGTATTTGTGTTATTTACTGATTGATGTTCAGAATTTCCCAGTTCAACATCTATATTCCTAATTCCAGCATTAGTGACAATAGTTCTTACGTGCCCGGTAAACGGATGCGCCATAATAGCCTGCACCATAGCACTCTTCCTAATTAATTGAAATTACTCAGGTTGATCTGGACTGAGGAAGGTCCAATTCATTTCGAATTAAACAGTTAATGCTCACTGAACGCTATATTGACGTACTATTTTTCCCGTCTGTGTGGTATAGATAGATAGATGTTTATTTAACCACGTTATGTTATAAAACATTTGTAGCAAGTCAGGTAGCAAGTATATACAGAAAATACAGATGATATTGCACAAAATTCACAAATAAAAGAAATAACAATACAAAATATAAATATAAAATATGTGTGTACACATAAAGCCTTTACCATATTATGCAATAATCCTTATACTGATGTCAAATATAAAGTATAAATGAAATGGCAATAAAAGCTTTTTAATGAAGTTGGTTCCGGATCACATCCTGGGTAGGTCAGCCTTATACTCAGCAATATTGTAGTAGCACTTCTCCAGCAATATTGCTTTGATGGAATTCTTAAATTTGGATTGATTTCTGTCCTTCAATGTGTTAGGAAGTACATTGTAAAGTTCAATGAGCATGGAGTTTTTGAAAGACTTAAAGTACTTAAATCTTCGAGACCTGATCAGATCTGCATTGCGTGTGTTATAATCGTGGTAGTTTGAATTAGTGTGGAATATATTTTTATTTTCATGAATCTCTAACAAAGACTGAAATATATATAAAGTGGGCAAAGGCATGATACTGAGATGACAGAATAATGGCCGGCAAGAATCACTATAATGCGCGCCACAGATTAGTCTAATGGATTGCTTTTGAATTTCAAATGCTTTTTCAGAGTAAGAGGAATTGCCCCAAAGGGTCAATCCGAAGCTGATATATGATTGAATGAGAGAAAAGTAGGCAGGAATCAGTGTATTTTTATCGACAAATGATTTGAGTTTTCTCAGAAGGAAATTGTGTCAGCTCAACTTTGAACAGATATTTTCAATGTGTGGTTCCCAGCATAAACTGTCATCAATAATTACTCCTATAAGATTGGCATGATTGCCCACTGTCACTTCAATGTTTGTTGAAAAAATCATTTGTTTTCTCTTTGTTGAGTTTCAATAAATTTCTGTCAAACCACTGTTGAGCAAGATTTTCAGCTGTTTTCATCGAAGTGATTAGCGACTCCTAACTGTTCTCAGAGCTTATAAGAGAGCTGTCATCAGCGAAAGCAATACCTAAATGAGGCAACATATGACAGAAATAATCATTTGTATAAATTATAAAGAGAAGTGGCCCCAGGACCGAGCCCTGGGGTACACCTGTTTCAACCAGATGAAGCTGAGATAGTGTTTCATTGATGGTAACACACTGACTTCTATTATGTAAATATGACTCTATGAGTTTTCTATAACTCCACTAGCTCTTTCGCCGAGATCTGAAAACTTTCAGCACCGAATAGTAATATTTTCTATGAATTTTGATATTAATTTCTCATGATATTTATCACAAATATAAAGCAAATGCACCTATCTGTTTTTACTTGTGAACAGAAACGAACATAAAAAATATAGAGTAACAACGCTTGAAATTTTCGACAGAACTCGTGTATCTGTATCCTTTGTGAAAAAAGAAAGTAATACACTGACTCCGCACGAGTTCAAGAATTCGCTTATAAAAATTTCGTCAGAATTCCGACGATAACTTGAACAGCGTTCAACGTTCTTAGAAGGAAATAAAACCTAACCAAACCCTTTCAGACGCGATCACTGCCATCAGTACATGTACCAATAGAATTGAAACAACCCAAAATGATAATACAGTTCATTCAAAGGTAATACCACGAGTCCTTCAAGTTTAATCGATAAATTTTCATTTTCCACAAAAACTTTTTTATTTTGCTAAAGTATGAAAACCAACCGATTATCTAATTCGGTTTGTTTGAATGCTTTTGCCTCAAAATAAAAAAGTTTGAGTGTTTCGAAAATGAAAATTTTTCTTATTAAATTTGAAGAACGAGTTGTATTTGGAGAGATTATTTTTTGAACAAATAGAAGGAAGAACAATTCAATTGATCAGTATTTCATTCACATGAGAAGGAACGGAGAATAGGTGAAAATTTTACAAATTTGAAATGTCAAACAACGATGTATGTTCTCTATGATCCAGAATAGATATGATGCTTACGCAGTGAATATGATAATGCTTGCCGACGATACCAAGAGATGGCGTCACACCTCTCATTGTACAAGGTTGATAATTGAAAATTTCTAATGAAATGAAAATCGCGCCAGAAGGAACATAAAATCATTCGTTATGTCGTTGTATCAAAATCTTCATACAACGGTTTCTTCTCATACAACAAAAAATGAATTGTATTCAATAAAAACTAATTGTACGCCATCTTCATTTGAGTTAAGGAAACCTTTGAATCGGTCGTTCGCTATATCTGTCATAAAGTTGGGGTTAGGAGCTATTTAAGTGTTTGAGTGGTCATTGAAATGTGTTATGTTACTATTAAACTGAAAAAGTGAAAAGTGAATGACTATTAATAATAAGGTAACTCTTCATTCATGATAATTTATATAAATATGAGCCAGTTCAATAGAATCGACGCAGTAAACCTTATAGTTTTGACAGTTCAAAGGTAAACAAATTTTTATCGAAACAATCGAAAGAACCAGGCAGTTTTATCGGTATAATACCCAATGATTGGCTAGAATAACCATAGAATAACCCGCTATTATTGGTTGAAATGCCAAAAACGTCACATTTTGACAAGTGAAAAAAATAATCACCAAAAAATATCACATGTTGGTACATAGGAAAGAACTATCCTGAAAGCTAATTGATAATCGTAACCATTACAATCTTTATAAATCCGTACGTCGTCAAATATTTCACTCTTCCAATACATTTATGGTGATACAAGTGAACTTTGCAGTTATTAAATTCTTATGCTATCATCAGGGTTATTCCTCATGTTGAAGTCGAAAAATGAAATATATCTGAAGCATGCCTAATCATGGATTTGTAGAGCCTTCTCATCAAGTATATTGGATATGTGATCATGCATTTTATGATATTCCCTCTGGCAAATTTTCATTTGGAAGATTTTTCTTTTCCTCATTCCAAGAGTCTTATTTGAACGCTCCGTTGGAATTAATTACCATTGTTTTTTATCAATCTCATACAAATTTGGTAATAGCACTGATGATGTAAATGCACGCTCTATGAATATTAACATATTTGCAAAGATGTTTTCATTGATTTATTCATATAATGCAATAATCCGCTGAAACTACTGTTACAAACGTATTCAAAAGTAGTGTGGTATCCATTGATTTCTGGTAACTTCTTGTTTCCCACTGTATCGAGAAATACTCCTGCCAAAATCGACCTCAAGTTACGCTAGCTCAGAGGCGGGACCGAAATTTATGGTACTAATTAACCCCAACATTGCAAGGATTATGACATAATTAATGCTCCTAATTAAATTCTTTGGGCCCGCATACACCTTCGGCGTGATGCGACAAAGGCCTTTGTGAACTTCACTAGGTGTCTCATATACGTTTTTAACAATGACGTTCAGACAGAAGCTCCAATGGGAGTGACGTTTCATATTGAGAGCACAGGCGCGAAAACTTCAATCTCTGTATTGAAAGAATGATACTATCATTATAGTAATAACTGAAAATATTTATGTTATTACTGTAGGCAATGGAATAATCCCGCCCCGATAACGGCGATAGAGATTCTGTATGTAGGTCAGAGGAATGGGTGCGAAAAAAATATATGATTGTGCCTTTTTTGTGTTCTTCGTGATATAGATCTTCAGAATCCTGATTTGTGAACATAATTTCACATGGTAAATCCAGTGGAGGTCAAAAACTGTTGCTATCAAAATTACCAACAAAAATGTCCCCGAGCGAACCTGTATAATCACTGGTTTTTGAGATGTGAGAGGTGAAAGATTATTCTAAATAATCGTGAAAATCACTCAAAAACACATACTTTTCACAATAGAATTGTAATTATTCTACTTTGGAGCCTCGGAAATGAATGCATTTTAATTTTTATGAACTTGGCTAAAAAAGAAGAAAATTGCGATATAGCGGGATACCCTGGGGTAATTATTTAATCGAAACAGAGCCGTGAAAGTTGACCCCATAGCATGAAAAACATGCCATTTAGTTTCGTGGCTCATATCCAAAGCCTCTGATAGAAAAAACACATGAAATCTTCCACATATGAGACTGAGTGAAGAAGAGAATAATGCTAACCGGACCTCGCTACTCTACAGTATACATTTCCTCATTGGCCTCATTGTGGGAAATGAAGTCATAATTTTCCTCCCAAGGAAGGAAAATAAAAGTGACGTCATGTTACGTCATCAATGAAATAACTTATGCGGCATTGACGACCTAAACTATATTCTATTATATATAAATTTTACCGTTTATTTATAGAACACCTCGTAACCCATATAAGGGTTGTGACAAAACGTATATTGGTCAGACATCAAGAACTCTAAATAGCTATATTATATCACACAAAAGTGATTGCAGGAGAAACCTTAATTCTTGCGCATTATCTGAACATGTCAAAAGTAATGATCACCAAATGGACTATGACAATACTTCGATATTATGTTCAGAAACCAATACTAATCAGAGAGTTTTTCTTGAGATGGTTCATATCAACAATGAAGAAAAGTCTATGAATAATCTCAGCAGGATATATTTTTACCTTCTCACATATCAGAAAACAAAATTAACACCACCCTGTAATCAAAATTTTCCTCCTCAAAAAAATGAAAATAAAAAATTTCATTTCCACATTTCATTTCAAAATTTTTTATGTCAGAAGATTCAATTTTATTAGATAACCTCACTTTTGTAAGTGTTCATCGTGTCGTTTATACCATCATATTGTTTTTCAATATGTATTACAGTTGTTCTGAGGAAGGTAGCAATGAACTACCGAAAGCTTGACGAAAACAAAGAGTATTCTTTGACGCCCTAACAATTCTTACTGCAAGAGTGGTTCGCAATTGAATCACATCAACCAGGATCGCATTTCATTTTCCAACCCAGATAAGCTTGTTTCGATTGGAAGAAACTGTAATTTGATCTCCTTAGCATATGAATAAACTTTGAAACATTTTCACTACATATTTCATCAATGAAAAGTACCTTCAAAATTGATATCAGTACGAAGACTCCGCCTAGTAGTTATAAGAATGAATATCTCATCGATAGGTCGACTAATTCAGAACAGATCAGCTCAAGATCGACTTTCCCAAAAATGATTATAAAAAGTTTGGACAATGAGGAAAAAAATAATTTTACTATGATAAAAATGAACCACCGACCAATTCTTGGAAAAATACTCTACTGTAACAACGACTCCACAGGTCTATCAGATATCAGTGGAGATATGCCACATAGGTGTGGCATATACAAATGAAGAAATGGAAAAATTATATAACAGAGAGAGATATAAGAAAAATCAAAGTGATCAGAAAAAAAAAAGAAAAGAAATGGCAGCCCACGAATTATATTCTTGATTTGATCGGTGAATGATCTCTATTCGAGCAGTAATAAACCCTCGAGCTCTCCTTTCGGAGGTCATTTCCATGTCTACAGAAGAATATTCTGGATTCTATTGATTTGATCGGTAAATGAGATGTGATGGATGGTAATCTTCATTCAGAACTCGTAGGAATATTCATTGGATGGTGAGAAAATCTGAAGAAATCGGTAAGTTGCTCACTAATTTGATGTTTTTCTCTTCCAGAATGAAATTTTCCCGTTGAAGCAGCAACTTCTTGGGGTGCACTGAAAGTTTGCCTTTGTTAGGCGCGCCAACATATGTAACGTCGTTAGTCGCGCTGGGACTGCCAGTCCCATATCAACAACGCAGCCTAATTTTTGGTCATATGAATTATTTCGGCCTAAAATGTTTTTGGTAAATGAGTTCGTTACTAAATCGAGTTAAATTGCATTTGCAATTGCATTATAATTTCATTGTGTTTTATAACTAGTGTTTTTATTGTTTATGGATTATTTTTTATATTTATATCTCTTATAGTAGTATTTGTGGATACGACTTTACACAATTCACGTGAAAATATTTAGAGAACAGAAATGCAAGTAGGTAATGGATGGCATCAATCCGATTTTATTGTAGTTAGATTTATTCAGATTCACCAACCAGGTGTTTCCTCTTCAGTTATATTTTCTAAGCAATTTTTACATATTACTTGGGCATGTTTTTTCAAACATATATCACACTTTCGACATGTATAGGTTCGCAACGTGTTCTCTTGACCGCTCTTCGGCTCGTCCCAGGTTGAAAGCTAAACGATTCAATCCTTCCACGTCAGCAGGGTTATCAAAATTATAACGCTTTGTGTCCATAATTTTGCACTTTGTGTCAAAAATACACGGCACAGTAACAAATGAACAAGGAAAAATAACCTACAAACAACGAAGCCTACAAATACGGTACTGAGATGCTTGTTCAATGTTCGCAACAATAATGAGTCGTAGCCAGTCGCGCTGGGACTATCAGTCCCAAACCAGGTACCTGACGCACTCTTCGCAAATTTTATAAGAAATAAAACTATCCCTTCGCATGAAACTCACGCAACTGGCTTCTAGAAGTTCACTGTGAGATGTCATGAAGTTACGACGCTGTAGCTATAATAGTTTTAATATAATTGAGAAAACTGTAAATCATGGGACTGCCAGTCCCATGCGCGACTAACGGAGGGTTAACTCTTTAATTCCTTCAGGTTTCGACAAGTTACAAATTTTTGAAATTGGAATGATGAGAATTCATCCATCGAAATGATGACATTTGAAGAGTAGGTTTTGAGATACATGTTGTTCTCTGCTATTTAATGTTCCATTCTTGAATTTTGGTCAGTTAATTTCTCTGTTTCACTCAGCAGAAAGGTGATGTTTCTTTCTCAGGCCAGAAACCGATTTTTATTTTGTTTATACAATGTAGAAAGTGAAACCACGTCAAAAGTGTGAACCGAGGAATTTTTTGCAATTTTAATCGTACCCACTATTTTTTAGCTATTCATTCTATAAACACCAGACGCAGTGCACATATTTTCTATGATCTGTTACAGCCATTCCTATTGGTTATTGCTGATCTCTAATCACAACCAATTGATCCTTCAGTTATTCCTTCGCAGAAACATTCCACCTCATTCGAGATTCCAATTTCCTGTTCACGAGAATCAATTGAATATACGAGAAAACTATTCCAATTCTCCGCTCCATTTCACTCGTGACAGTGTCTTGTAAACAACTCTTCATACTATGCTTCTCCTATATAAACTTTTAGGTCATAAACGTGATGCACATATCAAAGTCACGGAGTCTGGTTTTGTAAAGAACCACCAGCTTGTTCGAAAACATGTGGACGGAATCCTTGGAATATTTCACGACGATAGCAACAGATTGTGACGCCATTGCAGAATCGTACCAGCTCAAAGCGTTTCAACTTTTATACACTGACACACATAAAATCTGCAGAATATGGTTTTCTTCGGTGATGGATATAATTTGAATTTCATTGTGCATTTAACTTTCGCCGTAAAAGAGCGACAACTTGTTTCAGTATATGGTTTTGCAGATGACAGTACTCTCGATAACAGTTTGTTTTGCAGAGCTATCTCAACATCACGAGAATCAGAACTGTGAGAGGATCCGACAGGAATTTCATAATGTAGTCCTCAAAACTGAGTAGTATTGATAGTTAACAAAACTCAAGCAAGACTCTTCTCGAAAAAAAAAAGAACTATCGAGTACCATTTTACTATCCGAAAAATAACTATCATGACACTAAAACTTGTGACCATAATACTCTTCCTTGGGAAAACCATGCAAGATCGATGTCTGAAAATGCTTTCCTGAAGTCAATAGATCTTCATAAAATATGTCGGACTGTATTATTCGAAGCTCAAATGAGAAAGTTGAAAAACAAAAAGTTACTGAAAAATGAGAAGGACGAGGGAGTAAATGTTTAGAGCAAAGATTTATATCTATGTCAATGTAAATTTATTCAATATAAATTCATTCATATTCCGCAAAAGATAACGACTTAAAAATTATCATAAACTATTTACTATACAGTGGCTTATTTTAATGTCTACCTCCTTATTTTTTGAACGGATCAGTAAAATGAAACTTTAGAAAATGAAATTTATGCATGGAAACTATATTTTGGATTGGGGCAGATGAAAATTTCTAAGGGGAAGTATATGCTTTTTATCAATAAATACGATTATCCAACACATGACAGTTATAACTGTCATTATTGATGTCATTTTAGACAAGTAAACTATCAAATAACACACTAGTGTATTATAGATTATAACTCACTTTCATATTTGAAGTAGTGTTCTATTCATTCATTACTATCCAAAACGGAACCTACATTGATATTGAGATTGAAGGAAAATACAAACAGTTTATTTGAATTTGAAGTTATTGTAAAATACGTTGGATCGTTGGAACCAGACGCTTCCATTTCTGTACACCTGCTGATAGTGCTGAAAGATGCCGACACATTAGAACCTTGTATTTTTTCTGCAATTTGTATTTGGTTATGAATCGATTCTTCTAGGTATCCTTCTGCTACCGTCGAGGACTTCCATCCCCCGTGACGATTCAGAGTGGTTATGTTAGCCCCTGCATTGGCCAAAAAAGTCGCCAAAGACCTTCTCAGGCAGTGACCGGTGTAGAGCGCTGGTTCCTCCAAATTCAAAAACATCGGATTTCTTGAAGGTATCTTCTACAACGTGTTTATACCTACACAATGGCTGGTGCACCTCCCATTTTTGTAGGAAAAATAAGCGGCTAGAACTAGTATTCTTTGGTCTCAAATACATTTTTAAAATAAATTGATCGGGTTGACAGGAAATCCTTCTTCAAGTATAGTGAAACTTCTCGATTTCTTGGTTTTAGTGTCTGACAAAACTACGTGAGGATATTTTCCTTTGCCTTGAATATTTTCTATTTCCAAATTGACCAATTCATCGTATCTACAAGCACCGTTAATCTCCATTATCAAAGCCACTTTCATCAACAAGAACTCGTCGTCGAGAGCTTCGTTCAGAAACTTCTCTATTCCAGATCGTTCTAATTTTTTGGACTTCTTTGGTTTGTATTCCTGTGATTTACTTTCGAAAAGCTCGTTAGTTTGCCATATTTTGAAATGTCGATTTTTCATAAAGGTGAATATTCTAGGGAAGCATCGAGTACTTGGTCCATAGCGAAGATAGGGCTTTTTTTTAGCAAATGTAAAAAATAAGCCAATAGAACATTTTCATCGATACCTTCTATCTTCCGTGAATTCATCCAATTCTCAAACATTCTGAACTCCTTGTCGTAGGCATCTCGGGACTTTTCTGGCAAGATCTGCATCGCTGCTTCTTCTGCTTTCGTAAGGATATCCTAAGGAACGTAATTTTCATCGGTTTTCTCCATTTCATTTTAGTTTTTTCTCTTCAAAAAAGCTTCCCTTATCTTCAGCGAGAACTGACAAGCGTTAACATTCATTTTGAGATGCCTAGGAAACCCTGGTGTATCTAGTGATTCGATATTGTTTAGGATCTCTTGGCGGAAAACAATCGACGATTACGAAAGCTTTATAATTTTCGTATAGGGGGCGTTATATGAGCATTTTCAAAAATCTGTCAAATGTCGGTTTTGTCAGATTGACGTAACTTTGAGGTTTATTGTTGTCGAAGAAAACTCTGAAATTATTTCTTCGAATTCAACAGTGTTTGAAAGTCTATATGAGTAAAATAAGTTTTTAAGTTATTTCAAGTACTTTTTCACGATGTGTAGAAGAATTTGTATTTTGTGAGGACAGTGAGAATCTGGGGATCCAGATATTTGTCTATATTCAGAACCCACCTGAGGAAAGTACAAAACAAATCGCTCCAAAAAAAAATAACATGAATGTAGCGTCGTAGCTAATCTTATTCGTTTCAGCTTGAGCGGAAGTCTTATATCGAAGAGGAAACATCTATAGCTCTCATCAATGAGAGATTGATCATAAAATGTTGTTTGAATATAGGAAATATCGATGTGATACGAATTTTGAACCGTTGCATAACTGATGTGTGTATCCCCAATTCCAAGACAGTGTATCACTGACATACTCGTACATACACTAACATGTTTTTTAACAGAAGGCAACTTTGTCGTACATTCTCAGGTGAATGGGCAAAGTATATTTTCTCGAACAAAAACACTAAAAACTTGTTGAGGTAGCAGGTGAGAGTGACAGGATTGACAGGTTGTTAACAGTAGGCTTCCACGTCACATGCACGTTTTCTGAAACGCACTTGATTGGCTGTCAGGGCTGTCAAAATCTCAGTAGGCAAATAATAAACAGTAGTAGAATATTCGGTTTCACTTTTCTCTCTGGTGAAAATTAAGATTCATATGGTATATGACTGATCGCCATCTACAATACGATCTGAAGTTTTTATGATCTCAAAAATCAAGCAATCGGTTTTCGCCAAGTTCATCCCAAAATTGTTCAGGTATAAGTAGATACACCAGGGTTTCCTAGGCATCTTAATTCATTTGAACAATTGCTAACAATGTATCATGCCCGTGGCAACCAAACAAACAACCTACTTTGACCAAAATGTGAAGAAGTCACTGTCAAGTTATTCCGACATTTATAGGTTACTGACGCAAGTAGCCTTGATTTGATCATAAAATTTATTATTAACTCATAATGAAAACGATTTCTTCCACTTGTATTAAAAATTGTGTCCACTCATGTGTTTCCTAAGTCATTTGAGAATTCATATATAGGTTAGGTTAGTACATAAATGTATAAATCTTTCTCGCATGACTCATTTTCAACATAACACACTAGTACCATAAATAATTATAACCAAATCTCCAGATTTTTCGAAATACGTTACGTGACTGACAAAATAATCACTCAAATTTGCATGTTTTTGATTTTGCAGCTACGCTTACGTAAATATACGTATTTAAAAAGACAATTCAAAGAACTTTTTCCTGTTCACCTCTAGGGGAAGAAAATTAAAAAGTGATATTTGATAATCCGATTTTCAGACACCTCCTTTGGGAAATGTGAAATATAACAGATCAAGAATGGTGAGTTACCTATAAACGGTGTCGTTTCCATCCATTTTTCAGGCAGAAACCAACTGAATTTCAAACTATCGTATAGATCATACTGTATATTGGCGCACCCTGTTCAAACTAATATGAATGATGGATAACTGCACGTGCTGAGAATGAAGGGGGTTGCAGAGCTGGAAACTTCACTTAAATCCTTTCCGCTGTATGGCGTTACTCCAGCCGTCGCGCTTTCTCACTTCGCAAAGAATTTACTGCCTGAGTGCATTCTCCACGTTGCATTTCAGTCAAGATATTATGTTATAATTCACGATTCCAAGAAGTGGACTTTATTTTCTCTGTCAGTCACTTTGTCAAGATGTGGAAGCCGAAACGTCTACAGGTAGAACGATTCCAGACGCGGTTCAAGCGGAAGTTCCAGTCATCATTATATATATATATATATATATATATATATATATATATATGAATTAAAAAAAATAAAATGAAATACATTTATTTGACTAAGAGACTGACAATAATCAGTATAGGAGTCGTCCTTTGTTACAAAAGAGAAACGTAATTCTAAAAGTATTCACTAAAAAAATACAAACATTTATCTAACAGGAAGTCCTTCAATATTTTTTTGGAAATATTCATATAATCACATTCCGACACGTGTATTGGAAGAGCATTAAATAATCTCAGACCTAAACAGCTTGGCGCACAAGACGTTAGTTTTGTTTTCGCAAATTATATGACATACTTTTTAGTTTGTCTTGTGTTAAACGAGTGATACTCACCAACACGAATGAATTTATTTCTGTTTTTGAAAACATACAGGAACATTTCATGTACATACAAAGACACAACTGTTAAAATTTTATATTTTTTGAAATATTGGCGGCAAGATGTCCTTTTTGGTAGACCAATAAAACATCTCAGTATTCTTTTTTGCGATTTCAATATTTCCGGAGTGGAAGTAGAATTTTCCCATACACAGGTACCATATCGCAGTCTTGAGTCGACCTGAGCGAAGTATAAATTCATCTTTTGACCTATATACAAAATCGATTTCAGATTATAAAAAAATATGTTATGGAGTTCAGCTTGAAAACAATTCCAGAGCAATGGAGTTTCCAATCGAGATGCTTATCAACCTCAATACCTAAAAATTTAACATTATTTTTTGTTCTATCTGAGCATTTTCAAGATAAACATTGATTACCTTTTCTGCCTTTTGCTTGTTATGAAAACATATAATATTGGTTTTATTTATATATATATATATATATATATATATATATATATATATATATATATATATAAATGAAACCACCTGTACCAAAAAACAAATCTCTGCTTTCAAAAATGACTAAAATATAGTGAATCTCAATATTAATCGCGACTTGTTGCCGAGATCAAGGAGACTTGTCGCGAAGAAGTCTTGAGAATGGCTCCAAAGTGGGAGTCGACAGAAGAACGATTCCAGACGATTTCGAACTTTCATAGAACACAGAATGTATGTTCTAGAAATCAACGTACTTACAGGGTCATGAATTTTGACTGTAGTTTTCTATGAATCTTGGTAACAACCAAAATTATTCATAACCCTGTCTCCAAAATTAATAGGAAAATACAGTCAAATTTCATAACCCTGTACGTACATTGATACCTGAAAGAAACAATTTTGTGTTCTATAACATTTTAGTGACATTGACAATCAAATGTTTTCTTGACATGATAAAGTAAACAGATTCTGTTGTTTATACTCATATTTGATAATTTTTACAACAAAATCATATTTTTTCAATGTACACAAAGAAAATTATGACTATAATGAATTACTGCCGATGGAGACCACACATTAGAATGGAACTACACTAAAATTATAACGAAAGAAAGCGATGGCAAGAAACGAAAATTAAAGGAATCTGCTTTCATCATACTGTCTGGTGAAGAATGCATATCTATGAGTTCGCTTGATATGGATCGCGGATGGCTGCCCCTCTTGCAAGACAGAATGTTTGAAAACATTTTCAAACCACGAACAACTCTTACGAGAAATTTTTTTTCATATTTCATCTCACATATTTTAAATAATTGACATTATCATGTACAGAATGTTAAGTCTGACAATGCACTCAGATATCATTCTTTCATTTTCCAACATTACCAACCATTCTCAATAACACACTTCCCTGAAGATGACAGTATTCACTGTCGAATTATCGGAAATATAGTGTTGAAAGGGTACACGTTTTGTTTGCTGCTTTACCCAAGAACTTCCTTTTTGTTTCCTAACAAATCAGCAAAGACTTCCTATCTACTATATATATATATATATATATGTATATATGTATATATATATATATATATGTATATATGTATATATATATAAAAAAGAACTTCGAAACCACTATGTGATTTCTGTTGGTGAGGTTGCAGTCAATCTTGAGGATGCCAGGGAGTGAAAAAAACTCTTTGGTATTGCGTCAAGCTTTCGGAAATGTTTATTTCCTTCTTCAGGACTTACTAAAAAATTGTGAACGAATTAACAAACAATTTAATAGATCGGATGAGACTACTTACTATCATGAGTTTGAAAGAAGCTAGTTTCTTCATAACAGTCAACGCTTAACGGTCATCATATGCAGATAAAAAACAGTGTAAAAACATTTAAAAATTGAGTAATATCTTTAAAAACTTAATTGCACCAACCGGCATGGTTGAATTATGAGAAATATTTATAGGTTAGTCACGTGAAGCGTGGTGAAATTGATGTATGACAAGAGACAGTTGACAATTTATTCAAGGATTTATATTGACCCATGGAATCAATAGATCTATCGCTCGCTTTCTCTGCCATGGAATTCATGGAATTACAAAAGCTCGTTCGACACAACCACTGATGCCACGTTTACAATATTAAATTGGAAAAAAATTACGGACTATGGTTAGTAGATGGCGGTTAATATTACAAAGATTCATTTGAAATGTTATGTGAATTATTATTGAATTTATCAAAATGCAGTTTAAGTAAATAAGTGTAAATAGAACTTATATTGTCAATGTCGGATTTTTTATTCATTACATTATTTTCTCTTTGTATATGGATCATTTCAAGGAAAGAACGTTTGAATACGTTTCTTTCAACATCGATGATCCTGGCATCTTCAAAATTTATTGCGTGATTTTGTCTAATGGCATGTTCGGTCAAAGCACATGAATGCTTGTTACATTTTATGTCGCTCTTATGAGACGTAATCCTTCCCTTCAGACTGCGACCCGTTTGTCCTATGTAAATTTGGTTACACTCTTTGCAATTTATTTTGTAAACTATATTTGATTTCTCTAAAAGTTTTAGAGGAGTTTTTGTTTTTGAAAAGAGCTCAGACACAGTCAATATGTTCTTTTTTGCAATTTTTATGTTTGTGTTTTTGAAAATATTGATGAGTTTACTAGTCAATTCCTCAATGTAATGAAGAGATCTATTTATTGGGATTGTATTATTTTGAAGGGTAAATAAATTGCAAAGAGTGTAACCAAATTTACATAGGACAAACGGGTCGCAGTCTGAAGGGAAGGATTACGTCTCATAAGAGCGACATAAAATGTAACAAGCATTCATGTGCTTTGACCGAACATGCCATTAGACAAAATCACGCAATAAATTATGAAGATGCCAGGATCATCGATGTTGAAAGAAACGTATTCAAACGTTCTTTCCTTGAAATGATCCATATACAAAGAGAAAATAATGTAATGAATAAAAAATCCGACATTGACAATATTAGTTCTATTTACACTTATTTACTTAAACTGCATTTTGATAAATTCAATAATAATTCACATAACATTTCAAATGAATCTTTGTAATATTAACCGCCATCTACTAACCATAGTCCGTAATTTTTTCCAATTTAATATTGTAAACGTGGCATCAGTGGTTGTGTCGAACGAGCTTTTGTAATTCCATGAATTCCATGGCAGAGAAAGCGAGCGATAGATCTATTGATTCCATGGGTCAATATAAATCCTTGAATAAATTGTCAACTGTCTCTTGTCATACATCAATTTCACCAGGCTTCACGTGACTAACCTATAAATATTTCTCATAATTCAACCATGCCGGTTGGTGCAATTAAGTTTTTAAAGATATTACTCAATTTTTAAATGTTTTTACACTGTTTTTTATCTGCATATGATGACCGTTAAGCGTTGACTGTTATGAAGAAACTAGCTTCTTTCAAACTCATGATAGTAAGTAGTCTCATCCGATCTATTAAATTGTTTGTTAATTCGTTCACAATTTTTTAGTGAGTCCTGAAGAAGGAAATAAACATTTCCGAAAGCTTGACGCAATACCAAAGAGTTTTTTTCACTCCCTGGCATCCTCAAGATTGACTGCAACCTCACCAACAGAAATCACATAGTGGTTTCGAAGTTCTTTTTTCAACTGGTCAGTCACGACCAACCCAAGGTTTATATATATATATATATATATATATATATATATATATATATATATATATGTTCAATTTTTGTAACTGACATTTTTGTCATACTAGTTGCTCTTGCGAATCGTTATCAATCCTTCCTTCCTTGGTAATATCTACACGGATGACTCGACGAGTACAGAATTCCCACCCCTTTGTTGTGAATTTGGAAATCTGTCGAACCTCTCTTGCTCAGGGATCTTTTTTGAATAGAACAGCTGAGTTTTGGAGCTCTTTGCCAGAAGAGGTTTTTCCTGAGGCTTACAAACTCCAGAAATTCAAAGTAAACGGTAATTCGTATCTCCTGTCCCTTGATTCACGCGGTGTTCTTTGAACATTACAGGGCTTTCCTTTCGTGTGAATCAACATATAAAAAAATTATTGTGATTTTATTGCTCGGTAAGCAACCACATAATAAAACTGTGCGTTACATTCCTGCGAGTATAGTATAAAGTACAATATTGTTTACATAATATAATACAGAAATTCTTGCTTTGGGATATCACATTAGACAACGTCGCTTTGTAACTGGCAATGGAAAGTAAGGTGTTTTGATATGCGCGACTTCTAACAGTGCCCTTTGTACATCAAAATTGATTTCATAACGATAGTCATTACCATCTAGTCTGTTGTTAATCGATTCAGTCACTTTTCTGTATTTTTCCATCTAGTAAATCAGTTGATGATTGTACTAAATAACCGAATCAAGAAGTGAGTCATTTCTCTCAAGAGAAAATATTGCTCATCATGGGCCTAGGTAGGCTATTTCTCGAGAGAGAAATGTCAACTTTGAAATTTTTTTAGTTTCTGTGGCGTCACTCGCCGAGAGAGGAGGGTATCAACTTCTTTTCAATTGAGAGGTAACTTCTGATACTTCCTTCGAAAGATCCATTTTTTGGAAAAAAAAGCTAACCGTTCTCGACTTATCAACAGCAGAATTGTATCAACGGTAGAATTCAAGCTAACAGAAAATTATCATTTCGAAGGAAATTTGAATCCAAATTCTGATGAAGTGTCACAAGTTCCCCCCAATTTCTTCGAGAAAAAAAGTTGATCCTTTCGGCGACAGATATTGGTAATGAAAATGATGCCAGTCAATGATACTGTGTATAATGAGTACGTTAGACAGGATATTGGTATATTATTCGACGAGCGTAATATGTTGGCTATTATTCACGAGTTGAAGTTTACGGCCGCGAGCTGCAGGCGAATAGTATAAATTTTCTACGACTATTCTATCAACCATACATTTCGAAAGAAATATCGGAAAAAATCGTAACATTTCATGAAATAAAAATTTATAACAAACTATCCGAATACCTGCGATTACCCAGCACGGTGGCCCGGTGGGGAATCGAACCCCGGTCTTCCGCTTATAACAATTTACGAGACTTCCTATCTGAACTCTTATTCCCTCTTTATGCATCAGAGAAAATCTCGAATTGTCAATATCAGAACTAGCCGAGCGGTAACTAGATTCACTGATGTGGTTTGAATACTCAGAAAGAAATGACCATTCAAATTACACTTCGCGACAATTAACAGAAATTCACTTACCGCAGTCTCTCTTATCGGTCTTCTATAGACAGCCACCGGATCCTCGTCACGCTGGAACTCCGGTTTTGCAGGACTGATCGCGGTTCGCGATGTTATCACGTCTAATATAATTTCACTACTTGATACCTTCGATTCACTTCTTGAGGATGGGAATTAAATTATACAAGAGCTACTGTTGGTTTCTACCAGCAAGAAAACACAAGAATACGAGACTTACTTGAATGTATTGGCTGAATTCATGAAATGATGAGTAGACAATCAGAAGAAAGGGTCCCTGTCCTATCCTTATGCTATCTAATGCACGATTTCGAAGTTTACCCCCTAACAAGGCTCTACAATATAATCAACAATCACCTAGTTATAATGAAAACCTCAAAGATCAAAGGATGAACTGCTTAAAGTTATGAACCCAACCCAATTTCTCTAAATTACTTGATTGAAAATTAAAAATTTACTATAAGAATTGAACCACAGAGAGTAGTCCAAATTAGAAGAACGTACTCTAAATGAGTGAGCTTCAACACTTGCAATTGTAAATGATTGTTCAAGAAAATAAGAATGCGAATCAGAAATAATGCAAACAACGAAAAAATGATTCATTAAACTGAAGACTCTATACTCACGATGCTAGTATATCAAATCAAACGAAGGAAGACGAAAACTGATTTTTCTGATATTTATAACCTCCGCCCACCCACGAATAGTAACTAAGTGCTGAGAGTAGGGTAATTTCAAGAAATGGCATATGTTCATTCCTACGAAAGGTTCTCTTCACCAGGCTGATATCCCAAAGGCTATTCCTAAATTCCTTTCATAATATTACAGGGGTTGTTCAACGTTTACTACATTAATTCTGGTTAAATATCTCTTTCAATTGATAGATTTCGAGGGATGTGGTTAATCCATGTCTACTCATGTGTTTCTAACCTGAGAAAACCACATCCTAAAAAACTCAGGTTTCATTACCAAAACTCCTAACAATCCTAAAATGTTTCTGTTCCCCCGATCTTTCATAACTGTTATTTCGGTTGATAGCAAAGTAAATATTACCGATTTTTTGAACGATTTCAAAGAGTTGTTTTCTCTACTATGATTATCAACATTTCGTCAATTCCTAGTTAATCATTTTGTAACCCCTCGTAACAAGCCGGTCGACTGCCTGGAATTCACATCTGTTAACAGAGAGGAAGTATTCTTAGGTCGTTGCAATAACTTTTAGTATTCTAAGTAAATAATTTCGTAATATCCATTTACGGTGGATGACATCTGTGAACCTTAAGTGTTTGTACTTGGAATTCTCTATTGTCGGTTCGTTTCATAATTTCCAACATGCACATTTTATTACAATGCATATTTTATTACACGCTCGAAAAGCATATTCGCCTTTCAAGCGGAAAACCGGGGTTCGATTCCCCGTCGGGCCACCGTGCTGGGTAATCGCACGTTAAAAGGTAAGGCCTCGTTGATCCATTGCTTGCACAAATTTCGACTCCTGAGGGTTGACGTTCGTGAGCTGGTTAACGAAAACGAACAATTTCAATGAAATATCAATGATATCAAAAAAATCATCGAAATTTTATAAAATATTCATTAGGCATGTGTTTCTTCGAGAATTATGATATCCACTAATAACTAGTAAATAATGATCACATCACACTAGTGATTAATGGATATCGTAATTGTTGAAGAAACACATCCATTATAAATACTTTATACAATAGTCATGGACAAACATCTAATTCGATACACAAATAGGGTTAGGTTAGTTTGTGAATATTCATTCTAATTGTTTTTTTTATTGTCGCCATAATTAATTTTTCAACTCTGTCTGCTATTCAGTAATTCAGTTCAAATTCATTTCTTCGGTTCCGTGGGTCTGTTAACTGACTTCTCTAAAGTTGCGTATCGCATGCTATATTCTTAATAACTCCACTTCATAATTTGACGAGGCGAAAATTAATTGACTCATTCATTTTTCATAATACCACCGCTCTACATGGAAGTTGAGCACGAAGCTTTCAGTTCAAGTAGTCATTCCCACAGTAATGTACACGGAATATGAGCTAGAGAAGAACGAAATAATTATGAAATATAACAACTAACCAGTGCCGTGCGTACTTCCCATTCCAGTGGTGTTTTTCAAACAACATATTGATTTGTTCCGTGGTTTTCTGTGTTTGCAACCTACCGCAATCTGAAAAAATTATAATTAATATTGGAATCTATACAAGGGTATGAGGGCAGATTTTCAACCTACCCCAAAAAGTTTCTGCGTCTATTGAAAAACAGTTCTCTCTGGATAGAACAAGTCCAATCACCTAGCAACTTCTCGGGTATCTCAAATTTTTCAAGAAAAAAATAAGAACTATTATACATATGAAAATATTTATCGTTAACGTTTCGGAAACGAAGATTGCCAACAAGAGATATTTGCATTTAAACAGGGATTTGCGTATAAGTTTTGATAACGGAAGCGGATTTAGTTTCCGAAACGTTAACGATTAGTATTTTCATTATTAGTATTATAGTATTATTTTTTTTTTTGATAGGGCAGAATTTGAGATAACGAGAAGTTTCTGACTAATTGGACTTGTTCTATCCAGAAAGAACTGTTTTTCAACAGACGCAGCAACTTTTCGGGACAGATTAAAAATCTGCCCTTCTACACTCGTAAAGATTCCAATATTTATTCTTACTTTTTCAGATTGTGGTAGGTTACAAACCCAGAACACTACGGAACAAATATTGATCCACCACAAATTAATGACGTTCAAACATAACATATTGTTTTTTATGATTTGAAGGACTCACGGTCATGGTATTCTAGAGAAAAGATGGTCCTATGGGGAGCCTTGAATAATAGAGCGGGTGTACTTTTGATCTATCTTAGCTTTCTGATGTATGATAATATTCGAAAGCTTTCATTTGGTTCTCTTGGCATAGTATATTCTGAATTATAAGAAAGGGTATTCTCATTTAATAATCTTATTCTCACAATAAATCATACATCGAATCATTGATTTGGCAACATCCTAAACTGTTTAGAAAACACTTAATATGAACATATGTAATAAAGTTATTACCACACATTGAAGAAGAAAGGAATAACTTTGATGTGAAAATAGACAACTTGATGAAACAAAGTGCTCATCTTCTATGCATCAGGTGGAAGTTTGTGCGGTGCAGCATTATGTTTTATTCTTGCCAGTGGCGTCTACTGATGAATTTGCACTCATCACAGAAAAAAGCGATGTGAAGTCATCTGTATTTTCATCTCGTTAAACCACAACTTCGAACTTAAATTTACCTTTTTGAACAATATTTGATGAATCAAGACATATGATCAAATTGATTTTTTTTCTTGATATGGTTCAAAAATACCGTCACTCAGATTTTATGCCAAATAGAAACAAAAAAAAATTTTTTTTGAAACGATATGATGTGGTTCAATGATAGGAGAAGGCATTCAATAATCATCATTGTATGATGAAAGAGATTGATATAGCTGAAATTTTCTATTTGTGATAAAGAATAATTATAAGTGATGATGAACGAGTCATATTCATGGGGATGTGGTCTCATCAATATCAATTTTTACCACAGAAAAATTGAATCAAGGGTGGGATCTAAAGGTGGAAAAAAAATGGAATTTATGTTCTCACACATAAATGAAATTATGAACTCTTCCAAGTTCTGTAATGAGAGAGGGAGACGATGCTTTTCCCTGATTCTAATAATTTGACGTCACTATCATGGGTATGCGTGGAATGCGATGAACTTTAGGATACCAGTATTTTTTCGAATGGTTGCTTGGACAAGTATCAGCATATACATTCGAAGTTTTCACTTCATTAGGTATTTGAGTGACTGTTCCACAAATCTTTCATGCATCTTTTTTTTTGTCCATATTTTCGAAATGGTGCGAACGTCAACCGTCAGGAGTCGAAACTTTTGCGAGCAATGGATCGACGAGGCCTTACCTTTTAACGTCAGTGATTACGATTCTGAAGGATCCTGAGAGGCGAAATGGAAATAAATTCACCCCCCAGACTGGAATGTTATTCATTTTGATTGAATTCGTGAGTAGCTACAACAAGCAGAAGTAGTATGTTCCAATTTTTTCTGGTATACAGATTCACACGAAAGGACAGCTATGTAATGTTCAAAGAACACTGCGTGACTCAAGGGACAGGAAATAGGAATTGAAATTCACTTTGAATTTTTGGAGTTTGTAAGCCTCAGGAAAAACCAGAAAGACGACTTTCACAGGTTGCCTTGTATTCGTCACCAGCGCTCAAATTAAAAAAAAAATTGAAGGAATACTGTTTCAAGTGATACAAGATGACTCGCAATGTATTGCGAGCAGAAAATTTTATGAGGCTGATAATATTTCATGGTGCATATTGTTCGAATGTATGCAGCGCGATTCTTAGCACACCATAAATAATTTTAACTTCGAGGGCTGTGAAAAATTGGTCCATAAAATTTGTCATTGCCGCTCGGTATATTTAGGAAGAGCACTGTACAGTGAAATAGGGGTTTCATAGGAAACCAGTTCAATATACCTTAAGGGGCCGTTCATAAAATACGTGACACTGAAATCAGCTTTTTTTGACCCCCTCTCCCCCATTGTCACGCTGTGTCACACTTTTTATGACCCCCCCTAGGAATATTTTGTCACAAAAACTAAGACCCCCCCCTGCTGATTATGATAAATTCTAAATGATAGTACACAAATTCTGAAAATTAAAAATATTCATTTATGGATGGCCACAAATAATATACATATTTTACATAATCAGAAGATTCAATGCTCAATAACACAATGAAACAGTAAAAAATCGCTTTATTCTGTTTCATTTGTATAGTGAAATACAGTGTACAGTAACAAGATTAATTCGCATTCTCAATTGAAAATCCATTCGCAAAGATGGAGTCACTATAGATTTGATTAAAAAATCTGAAGAGTTTAGGAATTCGTGAGAAGATGTCGCACATGTAGATTTCTACCAAAATCTACTGAAGATTTCTTTCATAACAAAATTTTTCAATTTTCGTCAGAAATCTACTAAAAAAAAGATTTCTACCAAAAGTGGTCACGCTGGCTTCTATAGCGCTCTTGTCAGAAAATAATAAACGGTAAACGTCAAGTTGACGGATACCCCACGTCCCCCCTTGTCACATCTTGTCACACTTAGCCAGACCCCTCCCCCCCCCTTGTATGCGAACGTATTTTATGAACGGCCCCTAACTCATCATTAGATTTTATCTCAATACATTTCATTTGTTTTTGAAACTGATTGATAGATATTGAGAAAAAAATTCTCAAAAACTTTCAACAGAGACATCAAATTGGAATAGTCGTACTCGATGCGAAATTGAAACATTCAGTTAGGAATACTGCAGAGACAAAATCACAAATAGAGTATTTTATCAAAGGTTATACCACGAGTCCTTCAAATTTAATCGATAAATTTTCATTTTCTATAAAAACTTTTTCATTTGGCAAAAGTATGAAAACAAACCGATTGATGAAATCACGAGTCCGTAGGACGAGTGATTTTATCTAATTCGGTTTGTTTGAATGATTTTGCCTCAGAATAAAAAAGTTTGAGTGTTTCGAAAATGAAAATTCATTTTATTAAATTTGAAGAACGAGTTGTATTTGGAGAGATTATTTTTTGAACAAATAGAAGGAAGAACAATTTAATTGATCAGTATTTCATTTACATAAGAAGGAAAGAATAGGTGAAAATTTTACAAATTTGAAATGTCAAACAACGATGTATACTGTATGCCCTCTATGATCCAGAATAGATATGATGCTTACGCAGTGAATATGATGACGACGATACCAAGAGATGGCGTCACACCTCTCATTGTACAGGGTTCATAATGAAATGAAAATCGCGTCAGAAGGAACATAAAATAATTCGTTATGTCGTTGTATCAAAATCTTCATACAACGGTTTCTTCTCATACCACAAAAAATGAATTGTATTTGATAAAAACTAACTGTTCGCCATCTTCATTTGAGTTCGGGAAACCTTAAATATTTGAATCGGTCGTTCGCTATATCTGTCATAAAGTTCAGGTTATGAGCTATTTTACGTTTGAGTGTTCATTGAAATGTGTTGTTTATGTTATTATTATTCTGAAAAAATTGAATGACTATCAATAATAAGGTAAAACTCTTCATTCATGATAATTTATATAAATATGAGCCAGTTCAATAGAATCGACGCGGTAAACCTTATAGTTTTGACAGTTCAAAGGTAAACAACGTTTTATCGAAACAATCGAAAGGACCAGGCAGTTTTATCAGTATAATACCAAATGATTGGCTAGAATAACCATAGAATAACCCGCTACTATTGGTTGAAATGTCGAAAACGTCACATTTTGACAAGTGAAAAAAATAATCTGCTAAATGTCACATCAAGTCGAACTAGTAATAAATATTTGGTGAACGCGCCATATTGATATTTTGGCGAATGCTCGTTTAAGCCCTAGAAGCGACTTTTTTTTTGGGTAATTGAAGGTGAGTGGTCGGAGTGTAGGACTATGGCAGTATTGTGTGAGATTACATATAGCAATGATGAATCATTTCTGTTTGGATCGAGAGATTCAAGAGTGATAGAATAGTAATACGTTTGTTTTCAAACATTCGCTTGATAAAGATACAGTGTATCGAAACATGTCGCGAAGACAATAAATTTTGTGGAAATTTAATCGTGTCTACCTTATAGCGTAATAACTATGGATTTCCATCAAGTAAAGGCCACCTCAATCCAAAAAAAGTAATACGTTTGTTTCATGTATAATGTTTTCATCATTTATCCACCCCTAGTAGAATTAATTTTTCAGCATTCTCATTTCCAGAGAAGTTAAGCTGATGCAGTTGGAATATCAACACAGGAATGTCGAGGGCACTCTTCAGTTGACTCGAGTGTAAAGGGGAACTGTTGCGTGGGATCCTTTCGAATACGTGGAATGATATCTACCAGATCAGAAAGTGGAGTCTGAACATTTCATTATTTTCTGGAACCGAAAGAAAAGGTTATTATTTGTTAGTCTGTGTATATCCCTGACAAAGTGAGAATATGAAGTTTTCACGTATTGTCTGCTTCCACTTGGTGAATGGAAATTTTTATTACTGCACGTCTGATACGTCTGATATGTATGTTGGGAAATGCTCATGGAAGAAGACCAAAGCTGGTTGGAGATATGGTATTTTGTAAACAAAAAAAAATATTTGAAACCATTGTTGAAATTGATATGATTGTTTTTGCAGCAGAAAATAATTGTTTCTTACCAGTTGAAGTTACGCTCATTTTATGGCGCAGATTTTTTATATATTCTTGGGCCTCTGAACTACCATTCAGGGTTCTTTTGAGTTTTTTCTTAGGACAGATTTTGTTACATATCAGGGCATAACGATTTCTGTTCAATAGATTGAAATGAACGATTATAGGGAATTGAAAAATGAATGTTATTGAAAGGAAAAATCTAACTGTTGTTGTGGATTCCCTTCAAAATAGAGTTCCTTTTTGAAATTCCTTTCTATAAACTGAAATGGAATTCCCCAGTAGTGGAAGTTCCTGAAAATATGCAGCACCAATCGAAGACTATTCGTTAATTGATTTGTGATTTTTCCGCTTTCATATAAAACGAAGTTAACCAGCTAACTGGAGTCAATTAAATCAATTCAACTTCATGTAACAACATTTCATCATGTAGCGGAACACCATTGTTCCATGTTGTGTCTCGTCAAAGCATCATAAAATACAAGATAATTTTGGAGGTCTCTACAATTCCGGCACTAAAAATGTCAGCCGGTTGATATTAACTCTGGAATCCTTGACCGAGATTCCGGTTTTTCCACGGCTTCCTGAGTAATTGTGTTATAGAGAGATGTATTTCAATTCTGTCATAATTGTGATTGATTTTAGAAATGGAGCTACCTGTGTTCCTCTCAGGATCTAATGATACTGGATCTGCCAAAGTGTCAAATATTTTACGTCCGCTTTGGTGTCACTCCTTAAATTATTTAACAAGTTTTGTTGAGGTTTCACAGTAGCATATACTGGCAATGGACCACAACAGGTGGAGATTCTATTGGGAGCACAATATTTTCTTTAGAGTTGGCTGTGCATTTGTCGATAGAGTCTGATTCCACATGTGTAATGAGCTGTTTATACTTAATACTCCAGTCTATGATGGTAAAAAAGTGTAAACTGTGTATTTATCCCATACAGCACCGATTCGTATGAAAATTTGGATATAGGTTCTACTTACCCTCTATTTCAAAATCGATGGTTGCTTCTTTGGAGGGGGGTAACAACCACCCCTATTCGAAAAAAAATATCAAAATTTCAGATTGGAACATGTAATAAACTGAAATCATATTTATATCAGTAGAATCAATCAATTGATAATTTTTAATTTAATTTATGTTTCAGTAATCAGTGTCAGCCCTTAACACCCCCCTTATGACAGAATATCATCAGAAAATAATAATTCAACTTATTCAATATCTATTTGTATTTAATTTGAGATATAGCTTCTATCTACCATCTACTTCAAACCACCCTATATATATATATATATATATATATATATATATATATATATATATATAAATCAACTCGCTTAGTCTTTAAGCAATCAAATCCACCAAAAAAGTATTTCGTAGCTTTTTTCAAGAGCTATGAGCTCATTCACATGATTTTCTGTTTCAGATCATATTTTTGAAAGGGTTCATGCTGAAAGATCTCAAAAAAGTTACTTTGTGCGAACCCTCACAATAATTAACTGGCCATATCTTACTCTATTTTCATCCTGCAGAAAAAATGAAACACCAAAATTTTCAGAGAAGAATAACCTTCAATTTTGCACTCCAAAAAATTTTGCATGTGATCAATACTTCGAGTTATTTCGAAGAAATGGTGATTTTTTTGCTGAATTGCGTATAAGCTTTTTTCTCTTCAATCTCAATTTTTTCCAAAACTACGTACTTTCAATTGATAAAAAACTCAAGACTCATCAAAAGAACATAAATGAAGTGAATTATGGAGTAACAGCGATTTTTTTCAAAGGGGAGGGGTAGAGGGGATGAGTTATTCACCATTTTTTTTCAACTAAAAAATAGGATTCAAAATTTATTTCTTCCATACCTCGGTCAGTTTTGATGCTAGAAACTTTCATAAATGACAAAAATTAAGGAATTTTGAAGGACTTCGAAAAAGGTCCGATGAGTTTTTCCCGAAAAATGAATTGGTTTTTGTTTATTGTTCGTAGAAACATTCCATTTTGGCGTTTGAAAATACCAATCAACTTTCAATTATTCAATTATTCAGTTTGTAGCGGGTTTGTATACATCACAAATAAACGATCGCCTTTGGTTTTTCGAAAGCTATAATTTTGCTCTATGCAGGTTTCTCGATTAGATGCTTATTTTTTCAGTTATCCGCGAATAAGTCGAAAACTATTGCTTTTCAGAAAAACATCATTGAAGAAAAAGTGCTTAGAATCAATCTATTGATTTCCGCACTTATTTCCAGTAAAAAATTTTTCACCAGCAAAAAGGGGTGGCATCCACCCCCAGAGAGAAAGCAACCCTCGGCACAGGGTAGATTTTGAAAAAGAGGGTGTGTAGATCCTGAATCCAAAATTTCATGCGAATCGGTGCTGTATGAGATAAATACACGAGAAAATGGTCATAGACTGGACTATAACATCCAATTATATCTTGTCATAGAAAGAATATATCACAGATGGGCCCCACCGAAAATAGATATTACGAAAAATAAGAGACTGAAGATCATGAAAATTCGGTAGTATGGGTATGACGTTGGGTGCGACTCACCTAAATGATTTTTGTGTTCCGAATACATTCGATTATATCTGAATCTTGGTTCTTTCGAATAGAACACCCAGTATTTTATTGAAGAATAAAAATCAACAAAATTCTTGATCTATTTCATGATACGTAGTTTTCACCTATCTTGCATAATTTTTCATTTGAAGATATTTTTAACTGAACGATTATTAGTCCGGATTTGTCAATTAGTCATACAGGGTGTCCACGGCAACTATTGATTATTGACATTCAGAATTTTGGATAAAAGTCCTTTTTTCCAAATGGAACTCATATCTTTTTATTATTTCATCGCAATCACCATTCAAATTGATGACCACTTTCAATTATATTCCCTACACCTGAAGTGCACATCTTTCAAAGAAATAAATGTATGATTATTTCAATTCTACAACAACGGAAATTCAGCGCTTCGAATATAGGTTGGCTTTGGAAAAATAGTGTGAGCTATGGAATTTTCTACGAAAATTCTTCTTCTGCCACATTGAAGAATGACTAACGTTTCATGTAACTAGATTGACTGGGAAGAGAAATAATGATGATCTTTTGAGACGTCATGAGTGGTGAATTCAGTGGAGCTTTAGAACAAACGTTGCTGACGGATTGGAGTGCAAAGAGTGTTTCATGCTCTTTCCGAGATCTTAGAATGAAAGGATATTTTTTTCGAATTCCAGTGCTTGAAATATTTTTTTTTCAAACAGTAGCAGTAAGGGTTTTTCTGGGTTTCCCTAAAGTTGAAATAACAAATGCGCTTCCGTTAAAATCAGTAAGACGCCCCAGAGCGACAATAAGCCAACCCTTGCCCGCACAAGGCTCTGCTTCCTGGCGCATTCGAAAGAGTGTTTGATAAAGGAAGTGGATGAATAAAAAAATATGACAGTTTCAACAATAACCTGTGATGCCTTAGCCGCACAGTATTTACATAAAGCGGTAGTGAAGCACAGCCAAGAAATAGGAAATTTATCACTTTCGATTTGAGTACATGAAAGGATTGGCTTTTGATTATAGTAGCGTTCAATAAAGAACTGGAATTCAAAAATTGTCCCCTCCTTTCGGGGCCTTCAGACAGAGCATGAAATACACTTTGCACCCCAATCCGTCAGCAACTTTTGTTTTGTAACTTTACTGAAAATCCGTATTCAACATGAATCTTCAAATGATCATCCTTATTTCACCTCTCAGTCAATCTAGTTACATGTAACGTGAGTCATCCTTCCATATAACACAGTCAACTTACACTACATTCAAAGCAGTGAATTTCTCCGCAGAATTGAAACTATAGAACACCCAATTTTATGAAATTGTACATTCAAAGTTTATGGAATACGTTATTGGAAATATTCATCCTTTTGTATGGTGATGGCGATAAAATAATAAAAAGATTGGGGTTCCGTTTGAAAAGGGGATTTTTGGCCAATCGTTCAGCGTGATCCTTCCTCCAGAAGTACCGAAATAGAAACTAGAGAAATAAAAGAACCTAGAAATATGATAAAATGAAGAATGTCGAGCCAATGCAGTTGTTCATATAAAATATCATATATTTCAGAAACTATGCAAGATAGGTAAGAAATACGTTAATTCTATGAAGGTTCTTATTCTTCAATGATATACAGGGTGTCCTAGTTGAAAAAAATTCTGAGCCTACTTCGGGTATAATTGATATTTTTCGGAATATAAAACTATTTTAGGTGAATTGTACCCAACGTCAAACTCATACTACTGAATGTTCATAATTTTCCTTCTTCTACTTTATAATCGACTCAATTCCTGGTAAGCCACTCTTTATATATCCCAATCCTATTACGAGATAACCGCATGATCCAACATATTGGAATTTTAAATTGAGTTTGCAACGCCACTTTGGAAAAAATTTCAACTGATTCGCACCATTTTGACACCTTTTCTTAATCAAAATTAGTATGTAGTCGATCATATTACTAAAATTCCGATGTCATTTTGCTGTCAGAAAATTGATGGTGTGTAAAAAGTAAGGATGGAATTGTGAAAGAGATGTTTTTGAATTTGACTGATAGTGATTTTGATATGGAAGCATATAACTGAAGTTAGGAAGGCAGCAATCGGTGCATGAAACAATTTTTTGGGATTCAAATGGAAGCGATTACACTATTGAAAGTTTCATATTATTTACCTAGGACCGAAAAGTATTACTTTTCATTAAACAAAATTCTTGAATAATGGTGATTTCTCAGGACAGTAGTATAAAAAAGTTATTCGTGGTATTTCCAAACCAAACGCTTCGCCTTCGATAGAAGTAGGCCTTTTCTAACAACTCCCTACGTCAGGAGCAGCACGGTTATTCGCAACCATAAATCGTGACATAGTCATTTCTCGATACAATAGAGAGAAATTCTCAAGAGAAAAATTTCTCTCCGTTCAGAATAGTAGGGTTCCTACAAAATATCACTGGATATTTCGTGATATGAAAAGTAAATGAATTGTGTCTCCTCGAGTGTATTTAGATGACTGTTTTTCATTTGAAATATAAACTGAATCAAAGTTGGAAGAAGCGTATCGAATGAATCATAGCTCAAAACAACGAATGTACGTCATTTCATTCCGGATAAAGCTCTTTTATTTCGTAACTTAGAAATGACTGAATGAGGATTCACTACTAGTTTTCATAGTCTTTCATCTTGAAATGCTGCTCCGAAGGTTGAATTCAAACACACTCATGACCAAAATTGAGGCAGTATTGATGCACAATTTAGGACCAATTATCTCCAACGAAAATACCTGAAGCTTGTTTCGTCAGCAGAGTAGATTTTTCAAACAGAACAATTAATTTTGTGATTGCAAAAAATGATGTACCACTCACTTTAATATTATTTAATAAATTCAGAAGAGAACCCCCCCTCTCTCTCAATTATGTTTCTCCTATACGTATTCTTCACCTACATAGAATGTAATCAATGAAGATGCGTTTACTTTCTTGATTTATTCCAACATTCCCAAATTGTTATATTCTCAAAAGCATGATTCCTCTGCAGAATCGGGATTGAATTGCATCCCCAATGTTGTTTTTCACTATTTGGAAAAAACCTGAATTTGAATTACTTCCGAGGAGAAAATTATGCTTGTGGATTCATAATAAAGGTCTGTTATTTTGCCATACCAATTGTCACTCATTCGAACCCAGAGTAAAAATGTAACATTATTAGCAACATTTGATAGGCGTTTGATGAAGTTTCCAATTAAAAGAAAAATCCTTAGTGATATCCCGCTCAGAAGAGATTTTCACCAAAGGTCAAAGTATATATTTATGTCCTGAGGGCGATCATCTCACGAACCTCCTGGACCGAGTTTTTGTGAGTTGCCTGTTTTGCTTACCAACTTTCATGTTATAATATTTGGTTACGGCATCAAAATATGAATATTCGAAAAAAAAAAAAACAATGATAATATTCGATTTCAACTAGATACTATGGTTGCTAGGGAGAACATAGTGAAAATTGAACCATTAACATGCATACAAATGTTTTGACTTCATTGTCCATGCGGACCATAAAGTGAACTTTATGCTCGCATGGGCCATTAGGTTAATTTAATGCCCAAACGGGCATAAAGTATAATTAATTATTATAATATAATGTTATTGGTAACGAAGCAATGAAAACACAATAATGAATTAGAATGACATAATAGTTATTTATGTAATAAGGATCATAAAGACGATCATTATGGTACAAGTCGTGAATGTTATCGGGCGAGGCGTAGCCGAGTCCGATAACACGGCGTGTGCCATAATGATTGTTTATGATTCGTATTACATACAAAATTTTATCTGATGGCATTTATATCAATACATTTGAATAAACTTTTTTGATCAAACCATTACATGTTTTCCTTATAGAATTTCATTATGGTACTTAGTACCATAATGAGCTTCCTTATGTCATCAAAATTGAGTGACATAACGTTGTCATTATGACATGCCATCAGATAAAAAAATTGAATGTATAGCCGTAGTCCAAAACCGCTTTTGTTCTACGAATCTTTCAAGTTTGTTTGAATGATGTTTTCGATCCAGTGAAGATTTTTCCATTTTTTCTTCCAAAATAACAGATGATCACCATTTTCAGAGGTATATATGTGAGCTGATATGTGGTTAGTAACAACATTTTGGTTGTTATCAACAGACTATTTGCTTCTCTTCATGTTTGAACTTATTGACTTGGTTTCTCGTCGGATGTGAAAGTGTCTCGTGCATAAAATAATGATGGGTATTATATTCCTTTGTCAACATGGTCATTTTCCGTGTTTTTCTACGAAAGCTCCTGCTTCCAGGAGATAGTCGGAATGATCATTAATTACCGAATTATGTCTTATTGGAATATTTCCAACAAGAACAAAATGATCGTAATTTAGACTGCAAAGTAAAATAAATGCACTCGAAGTCATCTTCGTTTTCATTAATTGCGTTCAGAATTCAATCTGGAAGCTATTAGAAACTTTAATTGGAATATTCGGTTTCAGTTGCATCGTTTGAATGTGCTATGCAAATGAAGATATCCTCTCGTAACAATTCGAATGAGATAACTCATTGATAATTTTAGTATATAGGACGTTTCTGAAATGTATTCTGGTTTCATGGTCAGACTGATAACTGAACATGACAGATAGGTAATCGATCAATTCAGAAAAATGTTAATTAGAAACTGGAGGGAAATTAACTTACGCACAAGTAGGGATACTTGCATAAGTTTCGATATATCGGTGTACACTTTTTTAACGAGTTATTGCCGGTTAACAGTTGGGAAACTCATATGAATTTTTTTGGCGTGACAACGTGAATAACCAATTTGCCAATACACTGGACTTGTTCCTTACTACTCATCCTGATATTTATTGGTCAAAATTCACTTCTCTTTTGGTAATTCTGATCACAGTTTGATTTCAACAACTTGTTCGTATTTGGCTCTAATGAGTGGTAAGTTACCCGAACGTCGTTTTTCTTTGATTTCCTTTGGAGAAGGATCTGTTTTTCGTATGGTGATCCCACTCTATGTGATCAAGAAATCTCAGATACCATTATTCTGGGGATAGAAACATACATTCCATGTAGTACAAAGAGACCACAGTCTGAGAAACAATGGTTCAATAAAAGGATGTCACATCCGATCAAGTGTCATTCAATCACTGGTGCCAAGACCCCAGTTTGGAGACGAGATCTAAATATGTTAACGCAAGAAATAGGTGTAGTGCAACAATTAAAGCTGCTAAGGTACTTTTGGTTCATTTCCCCCTTTAACCAAAGAAGATGGATCACAAGCCACCTCTGCCCAACAAAAAGCAAATATTTTTGCAAATAATATGTTTGCTGGAAATTCCACTCTGGACTCATCGGGAAAAAATCCCCCGAATATCACGCCTGTAGAAAGTCCAATGCCTGAGATGATTTTTCACCAACAAAATATAAGAAATATTTTAACGGAACTGAAGATGAATAAGGCTTGCGGATATGATGAAATTCCAGCAATTGTTCTGAAAGCATATGCCCCCGAATTGACACCAGTACTTTTTGAATTATTCAACCTTTCATATAACTTGGGGGTTTCTCCAAACTCCTGAAGGACATCAAGAGTTCAGCCAATTCCTAAAATAGGAAAGAAAACTTTACCTCGTAATTAAAGACTAATTGCATTGCTTTCTATCATTTCCAAAGCCATGGAAAAAGCAATCAATATAGAGCTTATCAAATATCTAGAGATATCAGCAATAATGATTGATCGACAATACGAATTTCGCCATTAAAGATCAACCAGTGATTTATTGGCTTATATTTCTCATATTTGGCAGCATTCATTTGGGATCGGGGTCACCTTTCTAAACTGCTGTCTTATGGTTGGCCTCCCCAGTTGTGTGCTTTGTTGAAGAGTTTCTTATCTGATAGGTCTCTGTATGTGGTTGTTGATGGAGTATCATCTGATATCATCCCAATAAATGCAGGTGTTCCACAGGGTATAGTAGGGTGTTTCTGATTCATATCAATGATTTGCTCGAGAAAACATTTTATTCAATACATAGTTTGCGGACGACAGTACTCTTCATACCAGTTTCTCTTCCAGAGTCCCCATACCAGCTTGAGAAACAGAAATTCAGAGAAACATCCACGTCAATAAGATGAACGACGACTTGGTAAACATGATAGAATGGGGTGACATGAACTTGGTGGAAATTAATGGTACGAAAACCCAGGCATGTCTCTTCTCAAGAAAAGCCGATCTATCATCATCTTGTATTCAGATGTTAGCAGTAACTATTGGTACAAAGTCAAGTATCTCGACGCTAGGAGTTACGATCAGTGATAATCTCTCATGGGAAAAGCATTTGAGATCGATTGCTGAAGGTGCTTCCAAGAAACTTGGATTTCTATTTCGTGCGAAGAAATACTTCACTTCTCGTCAACTTCCAATGATCTACAAGGCTCAGATACGATCTCTCTTGGAATACAGTTCTCATGTATGGATTTCGGCACCAAAACATTCATTGCGGCTTCTCGATTCTATTCAGAGAAAGGCAATTCGTCTTGTTGGTGATTCTTCGCTCACAGACTTGCTCCTTCTTTGGAGTATCGTAGAAGTCTCGGAGACTTGTCTCTCTTCTATAGATATTTTCAAGGTCGGTGCTCTTCTGTTGTTATCAATCTTCCCCCCTTGGCAATATCTACACAGATGTCTCGATGAGTACAGAATTCTCACCCCTTCCCAAATAGCACACGAAGTCCTGAAGACGAACCATTTATGTCCCAGTAACGTCGATACGTCCCGGGACGTATAGGAGACATTCGGAGAACGTACATTACCGGATGTACCATGTATGTACTGGTTAGACGTCCCATGTAGGTACATACTTGGTCCCGTTCCAATCGGAATGTAATAAAAACGTACATGCTCGAAAGTACTATGTACGTACTTTATTAAGTGTCCCTGATACGTTTACATTAACTCCTTTTCAGATACGTACTTTTCGGAATGAATTAGGGACATACCAATGACGTATTTTTTTGTGAATCCCATGTACGTACTGCTCAGACGTATCGTTTACGTACATGTTTGGAAGAACTATGTACGAACTATTTGGACCTTCCAGGTGCGTACATATTGAGTCCCTTTCAGATGCGTATTGTTCGAAACGTTCGCGGAACATAGTAATGACGTACATTTTTGGAAATCGTATGTACATACTATCTGGACGTCTCATTGACGTACTTTTTTATACATACTGTTTGGACCTCCTAAGTACGTACGGATTGGGTTCCTTTCATTTTCTACATTTCGGTTAGTATGTACATACTGTTTGGAACTCCCTAGTACGTACGTATTGGGTCCCTTTCGGTTCAAGAGGTATTGGGATTTTGAGAGTGATCACTTAGTGTATTCAAACATATATCAATATTGGTAATGCAATATTCATGATGTATTATTCCTAAAAAATTTTGGAAAAATTGAAACATCGACATGTGGTGAATTTGAATACCAGAAAATTAAATACAAAATTTTTTGCACAGCAAGTTTGATATTCCAAAACCGCCATTACATGAGACAGTGACCCTTTAGTGTTTTTTCGAATATATTTTCATTGTTATTGAACTTTCTAAAATTTTAATATTATCTCGAACAAAACTAACTTGAAGTCATCACATCTATAGCACCCAACTCCTTAAAAACATGTCCCTCCGTGCCGTAGAGCGTAACAGTGGTCGACAATAATATCTCCATAGTAAAGGTCGAGAGTTCAAGCCCCGCAGCAGCCAGGTCTTTTCCAGGTAAGTATTCGGTTAGATAGTTAGTACACATGAATGAGTAATACTTGACTATTTAGTAAAAAAGAAATGAATAATCCCGAATATTAAAACATAGATTCATTAAATGATATCAAACGATATATCATTACATTGATTTCGAATATTGATCTAATATCGCCGAATGTTCACATTTTTTTGTGGCCACTATTGAATATTGAACCAATATTGGTCAAATATGTTTGTTCTACTTGGGATAGCACATACAGAATGGGAAATGTACGTTTTCGGAATGTCCCAAACAGTTTCTCTTTCTGTACATTTCAGGTCCTGTGTGGACAAGAAAAGTACGTACCTGGGATTACCGACTATGCGGAAACGGTAAGTCCCAGGGAGGTCTTATGTACGTCTGTCGGAGACGAAAGTACGTCCCAAATACGTACAATGCATCCTCACCGTACATATGCAGTACGTCCAGTGGACGTACCTGTGCTATTTGGGTTTGTTGTGAATTTGGAGACCTGTCGAATCTCTCTTGTTCAGGGATCTTTTATCAATCGAACATCTGAGCTTTGGAACTCCTTGCCAAGAGAGGTTTTTCTTGAGGCTTACAAACTCCAAAAATCCAAAGTGAATGTTGATTCATATCTCCTGTCCCTTGATTCACGCGGTGTTCTTTGGACATTACAGGGCTTCCCTTTCGTGTGAATCTACTTGAAAAAAACTAAAAAGTATTTTCAAGTCGATGAATAGATTTACTGACTGAAAAGGTAATTTTCACTATCAATTTCATCCCTGAAATCAAAGCAGGTTCTTCTTCTTCATTAACTCTACAACCTATCATTTCATACATTCATCACGTGGTGTTCATTCATCTTTCCTAAATATATTCTTTCTGGTGTGGAAAATGTCATTTCATCAGAATGCATTGCTTCCATTCGCTATGGAGTGATTTCTGTATAATTCATTGAAACAAATCGAAATTGTCGATTTACGACATAATTTTGCCATGCACTAACGGCAGATCGTTTGTCGAAGAACACTGGACGAAATCGTTTTCAAATTCCAAGAGTAACGAGCTCAACCGGGCTAAAACGCAGTAACTCATCTAAATGTTGCATTCAACTTCTTCAATAAACATTGCCATTACGTTCCACGTACCTCATATTTCAGATTTAACGCGGCAGTCGGGTTGTTACTTTTATGAAAGCAATTGTTTTCTCAAGGCACTCCGAGACAAACATCCTCCGCATGGAATGGAGTAATTTTTAATTTTCTGGTCGTCTTTTTGTTTGATAAAACGTTTTCATTGTTCGAGTATAACAAATGAGTGAGTGGAATTTTATATGATATAGAATATAAGTTGTTCAGAATGAATTTGAAAAACATTTACTTCTTGCTCGTGGCAGTTGGAGAATATGAGTGAGGTCTTGAATATATCATATAATTATACTGGAAAATTTTTGCTCAAGTAGGAATCCAATGAATCAGTCAATTTGAGGTCATCAGAACAAAATTATACTGAATATTTCCCTCATATATAAAATGTCCCATAAGAGCAATGCAATTATCGAAAACTTACAGCGGTAATTGCATTGTATCAAGTCACCATAACAACACATTTGAAACCGTATCGCTAGACGTCAGTTAACAACACAAATAAATGTCAGATAGACTTCAAAAATAGAAAAACATTTCGCATTTAGGTGAGTACTCCATACAATCTATAGAGGAAAGTATAAATGAACAAAAAATAACATTTCCTTGAGAATTTCTTTATTCGTGAAATATTCCAATGAATTACATTCGTGCATAAAAATGACCAGATAATTTCGCATTCAAGCGGGATACCTTATACAAATTGCATTCGGTTATTTTCTTTTTTTGTAAAAGAGCCCTTGTCCTTTGGACTCGGGCACTTTCCCCAAAATATGAAAATAAATTTGCAATTTCTAGATATCACGCTTTCTTGCAAAATTATCGGTAATTTTTATGCACTCGTGTAATTATAACCAGATATTTCCCTCATATATAAAATGTCCCATAAGAGCAATGCAATTATCGAAAAATTACAGCGGTAATTGCATTGTATCAAGTCATCATAACAACACATTGGAAACCGTATCGCTAGACGTCAGTCAACAACACAAATGAATATCAGATAGACTTCAAAAATAGAAAAACATTTCGCGTTTTGGTGAGTGCTCCATACAATCTATAGAGGAAAGTATGAATGAACAAAAAATAACATTTCCTTGAGAATTTCTTTATTCGTGAAATATTCCAAAGAATTCCATTCGTTTATAAAAATGACCAGATGATTTTGCATTCAAGCGTGATATCTTATACAAATTGTATTCGGTTATTTTCATATTTTGTGAAAGAGCCTTCGTCCTTCGGAATCGGACACTTTCGACAAAATATTAAAAAAAAATTGCAATTTTTAAATATCACGCTTTCTTGCAAAATTATCGGTAATTTTTATGCACTCGTGCAACTATAACCGAAAAGCATTTATGAACTTTTGCAATGATAGAAGTTATCATTTAGATGGAATCGGTAGGCGGAAGAATTGTCAATTTTGAAGGATGGCGCTGTGAGCATGAGAACAAAAGATGGTAGAGAGTTTGCGGTCAAAACCATGTGGAACTTAGCAGGATGAATTGGTTTTTCTCTTGACTCTTATAAAACATTAGCGAAAATTTTTCTATCTGAATAACCCTCGAACATTGATAAATGCTCAAAAATTTTATAACAACTTTCTCAAGCTTGTTGCTCATAGGAAATAGACCTCCGCCTATGGCATCGGTCTTTTTTCCTAGCAACAAGCTTTCAAATTCTGTTATAAAATGTTTGAACAATTATCAATGAACTTGGGTTATTACTACTGAAAATTACTTTTTCTACTTCCACCCGTTGATATGCTCATTTCTTTAGAGATTACTTAACGGATAAAGAGGCGATTCAACTGAATCCATATGATTTCATATCCACACAAGGTAGAATATAAACTCCACCAATCAAGGAGAAGAAAATACTTGGATACCAGAAATATTCCTTGCAGAAACGTAACAATAATTCTGATCTGTCAATCAACAAACACAAAATCTAAGTTGTTTCTTTCAAGCATAAACAAAAAATGTACTTATATGTGAAATATTATCTTGTTTATTGAGTCAAGTTTGAATTGTCACAATTGATGTTTTTATTTGTGGAATTGAATGACCTGCATCTAGTCGTCTCACCAATAATTAACAAAAAGTGTACAGTCCAAATAGCATACTTGGTTAAGGCGTACGCTCTCTGAGTCAGTCCACTTTATAGTTGTTGGTTCGAGACTCAACAGAACCGAAATTTGTTTTTCACTTTTTCAAATTTCATTACTAACTTAATTTTTATCGGTCAATATTGAATTTAATAAAGTTTCTTTTTTTTGTGTTTCTCCAAATGTCTTAAGCTTTTCGTTTATCTAAATCCGATAATCACTAGGATACTTGAAATAGAGTTCTGAAATTTTCACCTGGTAGGTGAAAAAATTAACTATATAGCTCGAATGGGAATTGTCACCCTCAGCCTACGGCATCGTGCTCAAACTTCGACATCTCTTTTTTTATATGCAGATTCACACGAAAAAGGAGCCCTGTAATGATCAAAGAACACCGCGCGAATCAAGAGACAGGAGATACGAATTTACATTCTCTTTTAATTTCTGAAGTTTGTAAGCCTCAGGAAAAACCTTTTTTGGCGAGGAGTTCCAAAGCTCAGCTGTTCTATGGAGAGAAGATCCCTGAGCAAGAGAGGTTCGACAGGTTTCCAAATTCACAACAAAGGGGTGAGAATTCTGTACTCATCGAGTCATCCGTGTAGATATTGCCAGGGAAGGGGGGCAATTCGGAAGAGCAACGACCGTGAAATTATCTATAGAAGAGAGACAAGTCTCCGACCCTCCTACGATGTTCCGAAGAAGTGAGCGAGTTTGTGAGCGAAGAATCACCAACAAGACAAACTGCTTTCCTCTGAATAGAATAGAGAAGCGTCCATGAACGCTTTGGTGCCGAACTCCATATATGAGAACTGTATTCCAAGACAGGTCGTATCGTATTTCTTTGCACGAAATAGAAATCCAAGTTTCTGGAAAGCACTTCTAGCGATTGATGATATGAATTTACCTGTGAATATATAGGTATTATTACAATTATCCGGTGTCGAAGAACGAAAAAATAATTCGAACTTTTTAGTTGTCAAACTTGTTATATATTTTTTTTGTCATATCAACCATAGCGTCAAAGATCACACTGATATAAAATTAAAGTGCAAATACAGTATGTTCAAATACAAAATATAAGAAACTTAATACATTAAACTCAAACATTCTCCCCCTCAGTAATTGTCCATCAACAATTACTATCTTCTTTATTTTCATCAACTGGTAGGATACACAGCCTGGAAACTGGTCTCCGGAAAATGATTTTCTTCGCAGTCATTACATCTACAATACGTATTTTACCATCTCTTGCAGGATAAAGATGAACAACTTTTCCTTTGAGCCAACAATTTCGAGGTGCATTGGTATCACATATCAGCACAATGTCATTCATTCTGATCGGTCTTTGTTCCTTATGCCATTTGCTTCGTTTGATTAGTGATGGTACATATTCATGTAACCATCGCTGCCAAAATATATCAGAAATTTTCTGAGCCGCCTTCCATTTTTGAAGGAGATTCAAATTTTTTTCTTCTATTCTTGCACATGGCAATGCGATATATGAAGGCCCTATTAAAAAATGGTTTGGAGTCAATGGTTCAGGATCATTTGGATCAATGGACACATGAGTCAGTGGCCTCGAATTCAAGATGTTTTCGATTTCTGCAAAACTTATTCTGAGAACATATTCCTGTGGATATCGATCTTTCAGAGTTTCCCTCAAACTATTTTTGATAGATTGAATCAGACGTTCCCACACACTACCCATGTGTGAAGCCAGGGGTGGGTTGAAGGTCCATTTTATGTTCCTCAACACACAAAATTTCTGAATTTCGTCTTGATTAAGATTTCGCAAATTTTCAGCAAGTTCAGTTTCTGCTCCCTTGAAGTTGGTTCCGTTGTCACTGAATAATTCCTCTGGAAAACCTCTTCTACAGCCGAATTGCCTGAATACATGAATGAACCCATCAGTGCTCATATCATGGGCAATTTCTAAATGGACAGCTCTGGTAACTATACAAGTGAATATGACCCCATAACGTTTTTCGTGTGATCTTTTCACGGTTACTTCCATGGGTCCAAAGTAATCCACCCCAGTTTTAATGAAAGGTCTCACTGTAGGTTCAAGTCTACAGAGCGGAAGTTGTCCAATTATTGGTACAGCTGGAGAACTTTTTCTATTTTTACAGTTTTGGCAGTTTGCCCAACAACTTCGAACTGCCTGTCGAATCCTGGGAATGCAATAATCTTGATTGATATTGTTAATGACAATTTCTTGTCCATGATGATGGACAAGTTCGTGATAATACTTGATGATAAGTTTTGTGATTTCATGTTTGGCATTTAGAATCACGGGTTTTTTCGTATGTTCACTCAAGAAAGCATTATTAATTCTCCCATCAAGTTTCATAAGTCCTACTGTTTCGTCATATATGCAATCAAAATTGAACAGTTTACTTGATGACGTCAATTTCTCTCCTCTTTTGAGAATAGAAATTTCTTCAGGGTACGAATCAAACTGTATTTTTTTTAGTAATTGGATTTTAGCTCTATCCAATTCGAATAAAGTCAGTTCACCGCATTTTTTGTTCTTCCTGCAATTATCTGCAAATCTGAACATCCATGCCGTTGAACGCAGTAATTTTTGCCACTTGGAGAAGTGCTTAACTTTTGGTATTTCTATTTCATTTGTTTCTGTATGTAAACAAACAAAATCTTTCCTCACTTCCAATTCTTCTTGGTTTTTTTCCACTGAATAATTCTGTTTGGAACTATTCAGTTCTGGCCAGTTATCATATGTTTGCCACAGAAAGCTTGGTCCATTTATCCATCTACTATTTTCAGAAAAATCAGTTTTTCCGTAGCTTTTAGTTGCTTCATCGGCAACGTTTTGTTTGGACGGGACGTATCTCCATTCAAAAACATTAGATAACTCCTGGATCTCTCCGAGGCGTTGTGATACAAACATTTTGTATCGCCTAGCTTCGGAACGGATCCAATGGAGAACCGTCTGTGAATCAGTCCAATAGAATATATTGGATATGTTCAGTTCAAGGGAATGCTTCAGATTTGAACCCAATCTTGCCCCAATCAATGCCGCCTGGAGTTCTAAGCGGGGTATCGATAAAGGCTTCAAAGGGGCCACTCGAGTTTTCGCACTTAGAAAACACACCTTGACTTCCTGATTATTTTGCCATCGTATATATGCCACAGCCGCATAGGCATTTTCAGAGGCATCTGTCAGAATATGTAACTGAAGAATACTCTCATCCCTCAATAAAGGACAGTATTGTCGAGGAAGTTTGAAAAATCTAATGTTTTTCAAATCTTCAATGAATTCTGACCATTTCATATACAGAGTGTCAGGAATGTCGTCATCCCAGTCTATTTTACTTCTCCATATATCTTGAAGAAGTATCTTACCCTGTATCATGAAATTTGCCAGGAATCCGAGGGGATCAAATATCGACATCACCACCTTCAAAACATCTCTTTTGGTCGGTTTCCTCTCATTGGTCAGGAGACCTTTTTCGATCTTATGAAATTTAGTTTTGAAAGTGAAAGTGTCTTCCTTAGGATCCCACCAGACACCCAGAATTCTTTCGTTCGATGATTCTACATTTTTATCCAAATTTTTTTGACAGTCAGATAATAAACTTTTATTTACATTTTTGAATACAGTTTTGTCGTTTGCTATCCAATTACAAATTTGAAAACCTCCTCTACTATGTACATATATTATATCCTGTATTAATTCTTGTGCTTCCTCGATCGTGTCTGCACCTCCTAGATAGTCATCCATGTAATGGGCATTGATTATATCCCTAGCCGCCTTTGGATACTCCTTACTGAATTCACGAGCATTCCTATTTTTTGCCTCTTGTGCTAAACATGGACCACAGGTTGAGCCGAAAAAAACAACGTTTATTTCATATACATCTGGTTCTGTATTTCTTTCCATACCTCTATAAAAAATTCGTTGAGACACTCTATCTTCTCTTCTTACTTTTACCCTCAGAAACATTTCCTTGATATCAGAGGTGAAAGCGAATTTTTTAATACGGAAATTCAGAAGAATTGTTTGGAGGGAATTGTAGAGATCGGGTCCTGTCAGCAAGAAATCATTTAAACTTACACCGTCGCATTTCGCAGAGGCATCGAATACAATCCTCAATTTATTTGGTTTATTTGGGTTGGTAATTCCGAAATGAGGAAGATACCATGTTCTTTGGAGATTGTATTCGATTTCCCCAGGAGATATTTTCGAGATATACCCTTTATTTTCCATGTCCTGCATTTTCTCGGTATAATTTAATGCAAACGATTCATCCCTGTCCATTCTTCTTTCGGTAGAATATAGTCTCTTCAATGCTATATTTTTACTGTCAGGCAAAACCAATTCATCAATTTTCCAAAGAAGTCCTGTCTCATACTCATCTCCAATCCGTTTCATTGTTCTATCCAGAATTTGTTGGGCACGAAGGTCTTCCTTGGATAATGATTTTCTAGTCTCTGCATAGCTTTCTATTTTCCAATGTTCCTTCACAAGATCGTGCAAAATGTCGATGTCGTCTTTCACCTTACAATCTGTGAAACAAATAAATTCTCTATTATATACAGTTCGATCAATACACCTGAAGTTACCATGTATTACCCATCCTAGAGCTGTTTTGCTGGCTGCAGGGCCATGCCAGGGTCCTGATATAACTTTTGAACTCACTAACAAATGCCAGTTGTCCTGACCAATCAAAATTTTTGGTTGGGCATTAACCAGAGAGTTGAATTTGTTATCAATATATGGATAATAGGCGATATTTTGAGACTGACGACCCTTGAATTGTTCTGCTCTTCTACTTGATTGTTTGTCCATTGTAAATGGAGGGGTTGTTTCGGTCCTGTCAAATTCAATTCATCAGCCAGATCCTCATCAATTAATGTTACAGTTGAGGCATCGTCGAGAAGTGCGAATGTTTCGACTACTTGTCTGCCATTCGATATTATTACTGGTAATATTTTCAGTAGAACTTTTCTGTTCGTTAGAATATGACAATTAGTTTCAACATTTATCTCTTCCTGTAAATTTTTACCTTGATTGAACTCGTTGTGTAGCATTTCATGATGAGGTTTTTGACAACCATTGATACCACATGATTTCCTTTTTCTACATTCCTTGATTGTATGAAATGGAAAACGACAAGAGAAACATATCCGTTTTGTGGTTATGAATGACCATCTTTCGTCTATCGAAAAAGATTTAAATTTTGGGCAAATAGTCAAATGATGAATTTCGTTTTTGCAGCACATACAGTTTTTCGATACAGTTTTTGTTGCTAAAGTAACATCTTTGTGCATTTTATTTTTCAAAAAAAATTTATCATCAGAATTACGTGGAACCAGAAGTTGACAAGCTGCATTCGCTTTAGATTCCAACCATAATGAAAATTCAATCAATTTACAGCCAACTTTTTTATTGGAAATATATTCGACCCAGTTGAGTTTCTGAGAGGTTGGCAATTTATTGAGTAATTCCTGTAACAATATTGGATTACGCAAATGATCATTTTCTTCCAACGCTTCGATAGTGGCAACAAGATTTTTAACTTCGTCGGAAAATTCTACGAGCATTTCTAATTTGTCATATTTGACAGGTGGAAATTTCCTGACTCTATCTAATAAAAGAGAAATTATATGCTCTGCACGACCAAAACGATTTTGTAACAGTTCAATTACTTTTTCAACGTTTTTTGGTAATATAAATAAAGATTGAGTAATTCGTTTTGCATTGCCCTTCAGACATTTCTGAAGTCTACACTGATTTTCTTCTTGAGTATAGCCGCACATAGAGGTAGAATTTTTATACTGTTGAATAAAATGTGGCCACTCTGTTGGATCGCCACTAAAAATTGGCAAATCCTTAGGAACACTCTGTCTAACCAAAATTTTATGAATGTCATTATCCGTCACTTGACGTTGACGTATACCAATATTTTGATTTTGTGAATAGTATTCATCAGAATTTGTTGAATGGAATTGACCTACCTTATTCGTATTGTTCTGAAATACCTCTGTCATACTATTTACTTTGTCGTCCATTTTCCATGGTGTTTTTCCAGTCATCCATGTTTGTACATCCGGAATATCGCTCACCACTTACTCCTTGTATCCATCTGATCCAGTTTCATCCTGGAACTCCTGGTATGTATTTGTTGACTCAGATTCCATTTGGGCTAATTTCATTGCGAGCTGCAAATCCAAAAGTTCTTGCTGTTTTTTCATCACTTCTTGTTGATTTTGAATTTCTAGTTGTTTCTTCTTGATCTCAACCTCGATTTCCATTTCCTTTTGTCGTCTTGATGATGCATTACTTCTTCGCTTGCTTACAGGTAGGCTTTCCAGGCGAGAATGTGTCGACGATTTCTTCTTGCTGTCTGCATGCATAGGTTCTCGGGTAGGCTTGTCGTTTGAATTCGTTTCTACCGTTGACTTATTAAAAGAAATTGACTTTTGTACTTTCCCTGCCTCTGCCTCATTATTGGTAGCTTCATTTTCTTCCTGTCTTTGGGCTCGTTTCTCAGCTAGTCGTGAGCTCCTTCTCAATTCAGACATATTTGTATCGTTCGTATATCCAAATTGCTGTTTTTTAAAGGCGTTGAAGGACCATATGATATGAATTTAGCTGTGAATATATAGGTTTTATTACAATTATCCGGTGTCGAAGAACGAAAAAATAATTCGAACTTTTTAGTTGTCAAACTTGTTATATATTTTTTTTGTCATATCAACCATAGCGTCAAAGCTCACACTGATATAAAATTAAAGTGCAAATACAGTATGTTCAAATACAAAATATAAGAAACTTAATACATTAAACTCAAACAATTGATCTCACATGGTTCTCTCATGAGAGATTATCACCGATCGTAATTCCTAGCATCAAGATACTTGATTTTGAAGGAATGGTTACTCCTGACATCTGAATACTTGATGATGACAGATCGGCTTTTCTTGAGAAGAGACATGCCTGGGTTTTCGTAGCATCAATTTCCACCAAGTTCATGTAACCCCATTCTATTATTTTCACCAAGTCATCGTTAATTTTGTTGACGTGAATCTTGCCCAAACTTCGTCCTCGGGCGATATGGCCACCATATCCACTCTTGTTGTACCTCAACAGAGCAGGCTATTATAACAACTGAACTCAATAATTTAACTTGAGTTATGATTTGTAATCATTTCGGAGCAACAACTTCCTGAATAGGAGGAATGATAGAAAAACCAAAAAAAAATGTTAATAAATGAAATATCAATTGATAGGGAACAGAGTTCACACGTACACTAAAAAAGCATGAAATTATGAATGTATTCGAACATTATTTGTGTCTCTTGCCCAACAAAACGTTTCCGAATATTCTGAATATATTTAGAGTATTTCCAAGAGGGGTAAATGACACTATACTTCTCAAGAAAAGTAGATTTCTTTGGAAAGTTCTTTTATCTAACAAGGAAACTTTCGTTTTTAATATTTTTAATGTCATTGTTTCATCTGTATATTACCATTTCCAATAATCTGAGATCTCTCCTAACATATCAGGCCATCACTGTTAGTTGTACATCACCCCTCGCACAGCCACATAAAAGAGAAAATAAACTGAAAATGTTCGGGCCATTCATCTTCCCATTGTTTCGGGACTCTGACGAGAAAATTGTGGAAACTCCCTGATGGAATGATGTCAAACGCTCGTACACGTATATCCCTCCATTTTATTGAATAATCGATTCCCAGTAAGGGTCAGAAACAATTCGAATACAGTTTACGACTGCTACAAAAAAGAAACATTATTTCGCAGGCCCGCCTGTTAATAGTCTATATTTCGAGAAATTGTGGCATGATGAAGGATTCTTAACATATTCGAATTGTGGGAGTCCAATAGTGGATTGGCCTGCATCATTTGCGAATTCTATGGAAAAATCGATGAAATTAATCGTTATCGATCAATAGTGACAACATGTTCATGCTGAAGAGCTGAAATATTGAATCAGAGAATAGGAAGTTACCATGACTAGGCACAAAATATCCCAGAACTCCAAGAACTACACGAATGTTACCTTCTTATATGTGAATGTGGGAAAATGTTCATTTGATGGAACGAGAACCTTTAAAATGAAACAGCACAGGCTAAGCACTGTACTATGATGAATTATAAAATCAGAAACAGCTGTCCACATTTGGACATCTGCAAGAAACTCATTTTTACTTTTAATTCTAGTTAACCAAGTTTGTTTTTTTCATGAAATTCACATAGATTCAATAACATTGTTATCAATATACAGTGTTATTGAAATCCACTACTAGTATGACCCTAACAGGTACACTGGTGTACATGACGAGTATATATAAACCCATTTAATATTCGAAGAGAGAGAGGAGAGGTAGTCTTTGTTGACCAGTTGAATCGTGTCTCATAGAAAAAAAGAACTTCTAGACCAGAGAAGTGATTTCTGTTTATGGGGTTGCAGTCAATCAATTTTGAATATACCAAAGGATGTGGTTGAAACTTTTTGGTATTATGTCAGGCTTTAGGAAATGTTCATTTCCTTCAAGCTTTCGAAAGGTTTCCGCGGATGGTTGAGTATGCGGAACTGTTATTATAGGAGTTCATCCGTTCATTTGTCCTGTGGGATCCAAAAGTGGTTCGAAAATTTTATATTCTCATTATCCGATCTATCATCATCTAGTATTCAGATGTCAGAAGTAACTATTCCTACAAAGTCAAGTATCCCGATGCTAGGAATTACGATCAGTGATAATCTATCATGGGAAAACCATGTGAGATCGATTGCTGAAGGTGCTTCCCAAAAACTTGGATTCCTATTTCGTGCATAGAACTACTTCACTTCTCGTCAGCTTCTAATGATCTATAGGGCGCAGATACGAACTGTCTTGGAATATAGTTTTGATGTGTGGAGTTCGGCACCGAAACATTCATTGAGGCTTCTCGATTCTATTCAGAGGAAGGCAATCCATCTTGTTGGTAATTTTTTGCTCACAGGCTCGCTCACTTCATTGGAAAATCGTAGAAGGATCGGAGACTTGTCTATCGTCTATAGATATTTACACGGTCGATGCTCTTCCGAATTGTTATCAATCGTTCCACCCTTGGCAATATCTACACGGATGACTCGATGAGTACAGAATTCCCACCCCTTTGCTGTGATTTTGGAGACCTGTCGAATCTCTCTTGCTCAGGGATCTTTTTCAATAAAACAGCTGATCTTTGGAACTCCTTACCAAGATGAATAAAAACCCTGGTGCGTTGACCGATATGCTTTTATTTTAGCCAATTCCTCTCGACCTGGGAAATCGAAGAGTAAACTTACATTTTTGCCGGTAGGTGGTGTTGAGGTGGTGATCCAAATGCGATTTTCTAAGGGTACATTTTCATTGAAGCGACAGCTTACGAGTGATTTTAGATACCGGTGGTCTCATTGGATAAACTCTTGCGGGATTTTTCGTTCACCAATATAATTATTACTATACAGAATACGTAAGGTCAAGTTCATCTCATAAAAAGCTATAAATTTTTTTGAAATGTTTGACAGTTGTTTGTTTTCACGTTTTTCTTGTTTATATTCTTTCAAGGTGTTTATCGTTGCCATTCGTGTATTTGTTTGATTTTATAGTGATAGTTCTATTCATTATGAACCGATTTACAAAGCTCAAAATAAATCGCTCGTGTAACGTGTAGGTATTACTTATCTCTCATATCATCGGCTCGTAATTATATTAAAATTGCATTTTTTAACACTATGAAGGAAAAAGTACTTACCTATTTTCGGTTCTTCAGAGAGTAGAAAGATAAGGTATCAAAACCCTCCGGTTTCACTCACAACTATCGTTTCGGAAGATTTAAAATCACATCACAATCACTGAGTTTTTGATTTATTTTTCATCAAATTGAAAGCAAAAGGAATACCTAGTAATCAGTCAAAATTTGATGACTACATAATCTCTAGCATTTCGCGGGAAAACAAGAAATTGCATGCAAAACATGAGACCATAAAATAAACATAACCTATAAATCTATAAATAATCGAATGGCCGTCGAGCAGACGGATATCATGGCATCACAGATTGAATTAAAATCACGTAAGGTGCGCCTCTGCTGGCAAACTCTCGAAGGCATCTCTTCAGTAAAAATTGATCAAAATCAAGATAGCGAAAAGTCGAGAAAATTTGCTTACAATCTATTAGGTATAAGTCAACAAACCAGGGTTTTCATTCATCTTGCTCCTTACCGAAGGAGGACTTTCCTGAGGCTTACAAACTTCAAAATTTCAAAGTGAACGTTAATTTGTATCTCCTGTCCCTTGATTCACGCGGTGTTCTTTGAACATTACAGGACTTCCTTTTCATGTGAATCTGCATATATATATATATATATATATATATATATATATATATGATGCGTTGTTTCTCATCATACTTCGTCCGTGAGAATCTTCATGCTAACATATATATATATATATATATATATATATATATATATATATATATATTTACGAGCATTGCTCATTACTACAAAATTTATAAGGTTGACATCGCATTACTTAAAAATACAAATAAAATACTTATAAGTGACATTTAAATATATAAAATATCTGATGCTTGAGAGGCATCGTTTTTATTAGAGTTAACAATAAAACTGAGGAAGACAAATAACAAAGCTAATGTTAGACACTTTCTCAGGGCGTACTCAAAGTGTGCAGAACCCATAAAAAAGTCCAGGCTATCTGAATGGTGATTGGCAAGCCTAGATGATCTGATAACAAATGAGTTACCGGCTATATTAGTTCTGGATGGTGGAATATAGAAGAAGTTTGAACGAGTGGATCTGGACGGAACGTGCAAACTAATGTAGCTATTTAGCTCAGGTGCACAATGTATAGAGTTTATTAGGTTGAACAACATCCTGAGGTCTCTTATTTGGCGACGAGAGTTCAAACTGTTCAAGTTCAACTCAATTTCAAGATTCTCATAATTATAAGTAGTGTAGTGTTTTTTAAACAGACTGTTAATTTGCTGGAAAACGCTGTACAATGAATTACTGTTTCTCCTGGCATCTGCATATTCCTCATTGACGAACATCTCGTTAAAATATATATATATATATATATATATATATATATATTTTAACGAGATGTTCGTCAATATCATATCGGCAATCATATATATATATATATATATATATATATATATATATATATATATATATATATATATATATAAGTAACTTGACAACCAATTCGATCGATCTGAAACTTTGATATCTATTATTCCTTATTGAATTGTGGAAGGAAAGGGCAGCATTCGACCTAAAAACTATCGTATTTTCGAATCGGATTATCTAACCTCCGGGCAGTGAGGAGGTGTATTTCCAGGATTCGCAACGATGCATTTGTTGTCTGCTTCCGAACTGGCGTACCTTATCTGCTGATTATAGTGTCGCATCTTCCAAACAATCGAAAATGGATTGTAGCCGAGCTGAAGTCAGCTTAAAACGGAATAAAGGAACACATCTCCTTTGTTGGAGTCATCCGAAGGGAATTCCCCAATTGGCGCGATGGAACGGTTGAAGATACAGATTATTGATAATATCCACAGAGGAAATTCGTGATTTAGAACACTCGCATTATCATTCCTGGCATCTGCAAAGTAAGTTGACTGCTAAGATATATTCATCGGGGGCAACTACGATCTCTGGTTTGACCAACTGTTCATTTTTGTGAAAGCAATATGATTGCTCCAATACCCGAAAGTTACTAATCTTTTCTATTTCATCCTAGGTACAATCTATATAAACTATTTTTTTTGGGAATATCTGGTGTGGGATTGTACAGTTGATTCCCATAAGGGGATACAAGACTATTTATATAATTTTCTCTTGTTATTGAATTAAATCCAATGTTGTTTTACGAACCTTTGTAAAAGAGATAATCTCACATTGGAAACGATGAGGTTTGCTGCTTGTCGGGAAGGATAACTGAACAATATTATCAAAAACCTCATCGGAAACTCCATGTTTCAGTTCGATAAAAAAAGTGAGCAGATATTTTTTTTGACATTTCTTCTCTTGCCACCTTGTTCAACCATATCAAAAATAATTTTTTGATCCTTGAATTCGTCTCCTGTTTCTATTAGCAATTGTCCTCATTCTTTGAAGAAAATGTTGAAGATTGGAAATTATGTATGTTTTTTTCACAAAATCAAACCTCTATGTGAGTTATTTGAAAGAATACCTTGATGATCAAGATGGTTAAATTTCCAGAAATCTGGAACATAGATATCAGAAGCAACAAAAATGTCGACTCTACATTCTAAAGAAATTTTTTGAATTTTTTGACGAGCATCACAAATAATGCACGCACGACTTGATACGGCATATTTTTCATAGCAATAATGTCATTCATCACTGTGTTATTACAATTGAAACATATTCTTGTATCATCCTGAATACCAATAGGTGGATTTTCCGCAATTTGTCTCCGATATCTAGCAACTTGCAATACATCAATATTTTCTCCACTATCCAAATGCATTGAGAGTCTATGAATAACATTTCGGTCATAAACATAACAACTCACTCTATTTGCGAAGGCCATATTGTTCAGCAAAGTTCAACAAACACTGAAAATCACATAAACTTGGAGAGTACAAAAAAAACTTAAAGTTTTCTGATAATACAGAAATAGTTCTTCAGATTCATAAAATCAACAAGAAAACGACCATCGACATTAGAACTTTGTTGATTTTTCCCTCTTTGAATTGTTCTCCATGCCTACTACGAGATAACAGGAATAAGTATGTTGATAAGTGATGCTATGAAGGTATATGAAGATGATTCAGATAATGCTTCAATACAAGAAAAAGAAAGAGAAACGTTCTCGAAAAGGGGGGAATATACAAACATATGTAAGATTCGAACACACAAGAAAATAAATAAAGAATTAAAAGTTCCTTTGGTGTAGGAATATGCCGTGAATTTGAACGCCTTTCTAGCGGAAAATCGGGGTTCGATTCCCCGCCGGTGCCACCGTACTGGGTAATCGCACATTAAAAGGTAAGGCCTCGTTGATCCATTGTTCGCACAAGTTTTGACTTCTGAGGGTTGACGTTCGTCAGCTGGTTAATGGAAACGAACAATTTTGGAACAATTCAGAACAATATACTCTATATAAAAGGATAGAAATACGTACAAATTATGATTTTATTCTGATATATCATACTTTGGTATTTTCGTTGTGTGACAATTTCAAGAAAAATAAATCTCCAAATCTTTCCGTATCACAGGGCGATTTCCTTTGATCATAATGCTATTTTTGGACTTTCACAAATTTATTGTTTTATAGAGTGAAAATTCGAAATAAGGAACTTCTGCGGATGTAACAAGTATAATACGACTTCTGAGAAGCGCTGAGCATGAAAAAATAATTTCACCATTCATTCAGACGATGCTGCAGATGTTAATTCGAGTCATGGTTTTGTTTTCTAGGGATACGGTACGCTATGGTACGGTATTATTACTAATCTGATCAAGCCCGCCGAAAACTGGAGTGAAAATATAGCGATGGTAGAATGTCCAGATCTTAGCTTTTTTAACAAATTGTTCGCCTTCTATATAGGATTCTGATGAAGATTTTGTACGATATGAATGAAAGTATTTCGAGAAAAATTAAACCAATTTTAGTTCTCCCATGGAAAAATGTAGATACCTTTACGGGCTCCCTTATGAGATATAGAATGATGGAAAAAATCAAGCTTTTCATGTATTAAAGTACATCTAATTTTTCAAATTGACATCATTCTACTCTATATATTATGAAACACATTATTCAACATCCTTCACAGGAATTTTGTCATTTTCGGTGTCCGAAAAACAAAATTCGTAGTTTTTCCATATTCGTGATTCACGTTGAATGAATTGTATCAACTGTGATGAAAGATGAAATGACTCCATAATATTATGTGTTAATTCAACCTTTTTTGCATTTCCTTTTTAAGAAACAACAAAATCATGAAAGTCTCAAAATAGCATTATTATCAAGTGAAATCGCCCTGTAATAAGAAATGATTTGGAAAGGATTTTTTTCATGAATTTGTCATGCAGGGATGTGATGATAATACTACCAAAGATAACTGAATCATAACTTGGGAAATACGGAGAGATGAAAAGTGAATTTTTCTCATATATACCCTCTATCTTCAAAACTGGCCATAGGATCGTGTTGCGCCCATTGAAAATTCAAGAAATTTGACAGAGAGCCATTTTCCCATATACGATGTGCGGGGTCCTTTGATATACATGTAAAATAAAGATCCATTCATACTATAAGACGAATTAAAATGTACATATTTCAAAATAACGTTTTAAAATATAGCAAACTCAAGGAGAATGATGAAGTTCTGAGTATTATGAATGAATGAGAAATCAATATTTCGAAATAAATAATAGCATGAACAATTAAAATCAGAATAAATCTGAACATAGAGAAAAGCGTATGGTTTCACATAGGAATATGACGAAGTTGGTGAGTGTTTAAGCAAGTCCTGGACATTTTTTTGAAGGATATTATACTATGCTTGAATAGTATTATAAATACAATTCGATACCAGATTTTTCTCCACACTGTTTTGTGTCTCCGTTGTTTCCTCTTCTTGGTGACCAATGTTGACGCGACTAGTACCGGCAGATCCTTCCTACCTCGAAACTGACTCTCCTGTGAGGGTTATCTTTTGCAATATATTGCATCAATGATATTTTTCATAAATAGAGATTGCACATCATCTAGTATACGGTAAGCCTTACAATTTGGTGTTCTATGATTGGTATGATTGTTTCGTGATAAGGAATAACACAGAAACAGAACACGTGCTTTGTGATGAATAATTCAGTTGTGAATTGTTCCAATTTCCTTGAAATTGAAAGTGCGAATATTCGAAAAAATAAATTCATTATGGAATAACATTGAATCTCCATTATACTTATCTCCTGAAATATCAACGTTCACGATCGTACCCGTTTTTCGTCTAGCTGATTAGTCGGCACACTTGTAATGAAAACATATTTTCAATAGATGTTTTGCATTATAGAGATTATATCCCTAGCATATACACAGAATATTGTTACTATATGCTTAGAATATGCTAGGTATATTTTATTGGCCACAAGTAGTATATGCTACGTATATGATTGAAATATATACCCTGAATATATTCAAATATCCTCAGAATATATCTATATATCACCAACATAGCATATGCTATATATATGCTCAATATACCCTATATGTGCAAACTGGATATGTCCAAGATGAATTTTTATTTTGGTGAGGGACTTTAGGAGATGCAACATCATTATCCCTAAAGGTTCTAGTAGTTAGTTTCTTGGCATTTTCTGAAGCATGAATGCCATCCTTGATTATCCTCAAACAAAAGACATCAAATACTTTTGAAACATTTATGAAAAACTTAGAAATTCTTATTTACATGTTATTGTTTTTTATCCTATTTCAGCGTCCTGGGAACGCTGCTGATTTTGGGACCTAAAAATTTAATGGATCAGAACAATATACCGGGTGTCCCGGTATACATGTTACAATGGAATATTTCATTTATTTGAAAAAAATAAAAATTTTAAATTCTGAATAATCAATATGGATAATTATACATATTGCTTTGAGCAATGTAAATATCGGAAATCACTTCTGGTTTACGAGATATTCCATTGGAACATGTAGGGATACTGGGACAGTGGTAGGGTCCAAAATTCCAAACTCACCTCATCTTAGTTTTCTTTAATTCATTTTTAACCCGTTCTTTAGCTTTAGCTAACCATCTCTTTATTTCTTGGATAATTTCATCTTCACAGGCATCTTGTGTTCTCTTATTACATTGAACAGCATCTAAAATAGATATACAAGATATTATTCTATGAATAAAAAGAGCCGTGAAGAAAGCTTACCCTGACCTTACTTTTTTTTCGATAACTTCCCCACACTTCACTATCGGTACAGTGGCGTAACCAAGGTAGGCCAAGCCCCTTGGCAAACATAGGGTCTGCGCCCCCCCTTCCTATAAGTTATATCATATATATATATATATATATATATATATATATATATATATATATATATATATATATATATATATATTGGTAGTCTGACCAGTCACGATACAAGGGGAGAAGATATTGGGTGAAGCAGCAAGCAAAAAGTGTACTCTTTTCACACTGTATTTCCAATATTTCGACAATGAATACTGTCATCTTCAGGGAAGATACAAATATTACGTCCTTTGTTAAAAATTTGGATTGAAATTTACGACAAATGACATATGACAAGAATTTGTAAATGTGAATACTTCCCACCACTACCATATTTCATGACCTCCAAATTGTTTTCGTTGCGACTACGCATGACTACCAGCAAGAGGCGTAGGTATTTCATATTCAAAAAAATGTCTGAACCCCGATTATTAGCCAGAGGCGGCGTGAAATTGAAAGGTGCGTTCGAGTTGAGGCCCGATCGAGCGAGCAGTGCATTGGCCAGGCTTTCAATTGTACTGAAAATAATGGAACAGAACTCGTTCCGACTTTGAAAATCAATGCAATGAGGTGATTCAGGTTATTTAGAACGCACCCGGATTGTTTCGGGCATTCGGGCGTCAAATCGAACGCAGCTTATAATATAATCAGTTAGAACTAAGACTACTTAATTTTCTTTAATGAGTTACACATTCCTCCTGATTTTTCTTCAATTGTCAATTGTGTACCTCTCTCTCTATCTATATGACATCCATCAGGTTTATTCATTTCAGATATCCATTTTTTTTGGTTATTGAATGCCTTTTGTTGCGCCCCCTTCGGCACTGCGCCCCTTGGCGCCGCCAAGGTTGCCAAGGCGTTATTTACGCCACTGTATCGGTATCGAATATGCACAATCCAAAATAGAGAACACTGAACACACACTGATAAAATGTCTTCTTTGAAAATAAACAATTCAACTGGTTAACTGATTGTAGATAACATTCAATTTCAATAATAACAAAGAACAAGAAGCTTGGAAAATGGAAGCTTGGCTTGCGACTTGCCACTTGACACGCAAGCATGCATGCAGTGCTGCCAGGAAGATTTTAACGAAGTACCAACAGTTGGGATTCCAACCTAGCCAGTTTGTACTAAATGTCAAGTTGAAAATGTATTAGAATGTAATATAATATATTCTAAAAAGTAAGGTTACGGGGTTGATTTGAGTGGTTAGTTCACAAAAATGTAAATGTTGAATTGTTATGTACATATTTTTTTAACAAATATTCTTTGAAGTATTTACGGGAATGTGTCCCAAGATCCCTAGAATATGCTGCAATATTTCTAGACAGATATGATGAAAAGAACATTCATAGCAATAAAGTACTTATGCTGGGAATATACTAGGGATATTATTTGGGGAATATGAGTTGAAACATATCCTCAGCATGTGCTCGAGTAATGAATATGCTATTGATTGCTATGTGGGATTAGTCGGCACACTTGTGATGAAAACATATTTTCAATAGAGAGAAACTGTGTTGGATTCTTCCCTTCCTGCTGAATGTGAAATTTTATTATTATTATTTTCTTGTATCAATGCTTGGAGAAGGGTGCGATCTCGAAATATCCACGAGAAATCCCCGTCTTGGGGAGAGATAACGCTCAACATACGAAACCTCCGGGGCGAGATTGTCGACCCGCAACATATTCTCTGGCCAATATTTATCTATGTGATAGTTGTATATTGTCTGGAGCTGCCTCGGGCTGATGTTCGGATAAGTATGTTTGGTCGCTTGAATTGTCAGCGTCAACCAGAGTCTCTCTATTCGGAGATCGTTCTCTATTATTGTGGATGGATTTTATTGCGATATTATATCTCTGAAATATACAGAGTGGTCCAACGAAAAGTATGCACCTAGCTTTTCTATCCTGTTTCTGATTTGCAGCAAAAATGCTCTGACAACTAGAATTTCATTGTGAGGGGGACACATTTTGTCCCCAATCTCGAACATATGCATTTGCATCCCTAGCGTAGAAACCCTTAAATATCGAATGAAAAGTGGAGTCGACTGATTCATCACGTGAATGAATACATGATTGTATTTCTACTGATACCCTGTTCCTTGAAATCAAATTGGAAAATAAATGCTAAAACGGCGTTAAGAACATCAACCAAATTACTTGGGTATTGTTGAAAAATACGAATCAGCTTTCCCTGGTATTAGGGATTGAATCAATCTTCAATTGGTGGCGGGTTTCAATGTTTGTTATTTGTAATAATGCTTTGTAGAAAAAGGTGAACTAGATTTTGAAATGATTTATTGGAACATTACTTCAACAAGAGTTGTTAATGTGATCCATTTGAATTTACTCTTTCAGCTTATACCAACATATTCTTTACCAAAAAAATGGAACTTCATAGAGAATTACAAAATGGTTGAAACTTTCGCGGCCAAGGTTATCAGTATTCCTACTTTTCTTCGGGTTCGAAAGCCGTCGTTCTTTGGAATTTCTTCCTGACGTTTCGCTAGCGCGAGTGGCTAGCTTCTTCAGAGGCTCACTCATCTTGACTATTATTCCGATGACGACATTTCGATTTCGTGAGGTAAGTTATATTGATGCAGGTGGCGGAACACGCACTCAGTGAGGGAAACCACAGGATTCTGTTAGGAAATGCGAAACTTATCGCCCCCCAACCAGGGTTACCATAGCCTACTGGTACGGGAGACAATAGAGATCCACAAACACACGGACAATTTCACCAGAAAAGTCGAGATGAGTGGACCTCTGAAGAAGCTAGCCACTCGCGCTAGCGAAACGTCAGGAACAAATTCCAAAGAACAACGGCCTTCATACCCGAAGAAAAGTAGGATTTTATAGATAATGGCTATGAAAAATTAGTATGTCTATGTTCAAACTTTCACGATGAAGAAGAAATATATGTTAACTCATTTCATTGCAAAGGACCTCTCATATTCTTAGAATCCCAATTCGAAAGTCGAAAAATAAATTGGAACCGTTGGTCACCTATTACTCATGATTATGACATGAAGACATGACAATATACTTTTGGCAGTGCCACTCGACCTTAGACGTGTTCGGTATTGTCATCAGACCGATAGGACACGTCTGAATCGTTCGAATTATGAATCTGGATGTACAGGAGAGAGAAAACTTGCTTTACTGAAAATCTGTTAGTATTACAAAAAAAATCATGAATTACTTATATGAAGTATTTAAGTTGTCGAATAAAGTGGTTTCTGTTTTTTTATTTTTGTACGATTAATATTGAAGGAGATATGACATGGCAAAAATGGTTGATTAACGAAAAATGAAGAAACCGGATCGTTCTGGCGTAAATATCTCGAAAAATATAACTTTTACAAACAAAATGATTCCTATCATTTGGCAAGATGTCAAAATCGGGAGAATTTTGAGACCAACCAGAACCGTTTAAAATGAGGAGAAAAAAGTTATGGGCAATATATTTTTTTTTCAAAAAATTTTAAAGCCAATTTTTTTGGAAAAATAAAATCCTTTGGTGAAAAGTCAGAATACTTCGTCCTAAATATGTCCAGCCATTTTTGGCCCTATCGGGTAATTAGTGTTTATGTTTTGGCCTGCTAAAGTTGGGTAAAATCGTGTATTTTTTTAAACATTTTCAGTTTTTGGGCAGCAGCGTGAACATCATTTATTTTGAACAGCCAAATTTCTCAGCATTCATTTCGGGATAGTTTTATTTCAATTTTTTGTTATAATTTTTCATCCGTAGGCAAATTTCCCAGTTCAAAATTGTCTATTTTATGTTTATAACAATAAATACTCTTTTTTGTCGGGCGAAATAAAAAAAATTGGCCCATCCAATTCAAATGTTGCATATGACATGAAATTTCGGCGATAACCTTAGCTTCAAAATGGTTCCTGGTACATTTCGTTATCATTAGCCAAAAAAAAGTTATGGCCAAAAAACCTTTTTTTTCCATCAATCACATAAAATTTTTATAGTTAATCCATTGGGACCCTCTATTTATAAGTTTCATGAACACTTTCCGTGCAGTACTGTATGTTTAGATGATAAGCCAATTAAATTCTGCTGTCAAATCCCGACTCAAAAATATTTTGAAAAAACTCCTAAAAAAAGGTAGTTTTTACGGTTTACAGGGTGTTTCAGAAATTTTTGACATCAAAATCGTAATCAGTGACCCAAAAAACTCCCCTGTACCTATTTTCACGAAAATTCATTCAACATTGCCCGAAATATTGAATATTCATTATTTTGGGCCAAAAAACAGTTTGGCCAAGTTTTACAGCGTTTTGGATCTTTGCCCAGTAACCAAACTCGTTTACTCGGATACTTAACACCTTTTTTGACAAATTCCAAAAAAATTCAAGTTGATCTGAGTGGTCTCGAATTAGTCCTTCATTTTACGAAAAAATTTACTTCCTTTACTGGAGTAGAAGGAATCAATATTGAATAAACGAAATTCTGATAGGAATATTGATCACATATTGATAAGAAATCCAAACTGCATATTGTAAGGTGCGGTATTGATAAAATATGGGTTCGATAGCTTATTACCAATATCATAACTAATATATCTATTTATCCATTTATATTTATAATGGAGTTATTGTTTACATATATTTTTATACTCACTTTTATAATCGTTTTCAAACTGAGATGTCAATATTGGCAATGCAATATTGATTATGAATCATCACAAAAGGAATGAAAATACTTTGAACTGATAAATTTAAAATCAGTGAATGTCAGTGCTAGATTTTCACGTCAAGAATCTACCCAACAATAAATGTATGAATCCAAAGATAACTTTTTTGATATTTTCATACAAAATATGGTATCAATTCAGGCATAACGCCAAATTTAATGGCCAATTCAATATTCACACTGTTAAAAAAAAGTTTCTTCAATATGGAACTGATATTAGAACAGAATAGAATAGTGTTCATTTGCGAAAGAGGAATTTTTATGATATATAATTTACAAATGATTTCCAACAATTAGCAAAATAAGCACATGAAATGTCTCACTGAAGTTTTCACTTGTTAGTGAGATGAAACGCGTGAGTGCACCAACAAAATTTTAATTGAACATAAAACATATCTTGAACTTAGAATAAAAATGTATATGAGGATTAAAATATATAAAAGATGAAATATATCATAACTACTGCTCTTCGGGCTTGAAGGCCGTCGTTCTTTGGAATTTCTTCCTGACGTTTCGCTAGCGCGAGTGGCCAGCTTCTTCAGAGGCTTATTCATCTCCGATGACTAAGCAGTTCGATTTCTCAAGGCGTATTTATATTGATGCAGGTAGTCTGGAGTGTTAATTACTTCTGTCGGGTTCGGGGAATAATCATCATTATTAGTTGCCGCACTACCTGCTGTGATTTCATTAGTTATTCTTGATTTCTTCAGAATCGGATTCCAAATTCTGTTTAGTCAACGCTTCTTCCTTTCTGTTAAAATTGTCCGCATGTTTTTGAATTTCTATTGCCTCCCGTACCAGTCGGCTATGGTAACCCTGGTTGGGGGCAATCAGTGTTGCATTTTCGAACAGAATCTTGTGGTCGCCCTCACTCAATGCGTGTTCCGCCACCGCCGATTTGTCGGTTTGCCCCAGCCTGCAGTTCCTTTGATGCTCTTTGAGCCTTGTACCCATGGATCTTTTCGTGGTACCGATGTAAACCTTCCCACAGGTGCACGGTATGCGATAAACGCCTGCCGCTGACAGTGGGTCTCTTTTGTCTTTAACCGACCTGAGGCTTTGCTGGATCTTCTTGGTCCGCTTGAAAACTGTTTTTATGTTATATTTCCCCAAGAGTTTTCCAATTCTGTCAGTGACCCTCGGGATATATGGCAGATATGCATTCGCAACTACCTGAGAGTCATCCCTGTTATGAACCGTGGGACTCTTCGGTTTCATGGCCCTGTTATCTCAGATACACTCTACCCATTCGACCTCAAGGTCACTCGAAGATGTTGCAGTTCCTGCTCTAGATGTTCTGGTTCACAAATCCTTCGAGCACGTTCAGTTAGGGTAGATATGACTCCTCTCTTTTGACTTGGATGGTGGTTCGATAGTGCGTGCAGGTACCTATCCGTGTGCGTGGGTTTTCGGTATACTTTGTGGGTTAGTCTAGCGCCACATCGTTCAATCAAAACATCTAAGAAGGCTATCTGCTGGTTCTGTTCGGTTTCCATGGTGAATTTGATGCTGGGGTGTTGAGCGTTTAGGTGGTCCAGAAAAAGGTTCAGAGCGTCCCTTCCATGTTTCCAGACGACGAAGGTGTCATCCACGTAGCGTAGCCACAAGGTCGGCTTCAAATCAAAGGCGTCGATTGCCTTCTCTTCAAACCGTTCCATAAAGAAGTTGGCTATCACTGGGCTCAGTGGACTTGCCATCGCCACTCCATCCAATTACTCATAGAAGTTTCCCCTCCATTGAAAGTAGCTTCCCGTAAGGCATGCTCTAAAAAGTCCGACAATATCACTTGGGAACCGGCAGGCTATCTCCCTCAGAGAGTCTTCCAGTGGGACGTTGGTAAACAAGGACACAACATCGAAGCTGACCATGATGTCGGTCGGTTCCAAGGTCAAGCCTTTAATTTTACCAACGAAGTCTGTTGAATCGTTGGTAAAATTAAAGGCTTCACCTTGGAACCGACCGACACCATGGTCAGCTTCGATGTTGTGTCCTTGTTTACCAACGTCCCACTGGAAGACTCTCTGAGGGAGATAGCCTGCCGGTTCCTAAGTGATATTGTCGGACTTTTTAGAGCATACCTTACGGGAAGCTACTTTCAATGGAGGGGAAACTTCTATAAGCAATTGGATGGAGTGGCGATGGGAAGTCCACTGAGCCCAGTGATAGCCAACTTCTTTATGGAACGGTTTGAAGAGAAGGCAATCGACGCCTTTGATTTGAAGCCGACCTTGTGGCTACGCTACGTGGATGACACCTTCGTCGTCTGGAAACATGGAAGGGACGCTCTGAACCTTTTTCTGGACCACCTAAACGCTCAACACCCCAGCATCAAATTCACCATGGAAACCGAACAGAACCAGCAGATAGCCTTCTTAGATGTTCTGATTGAACGATGTGGCGCTAGACTAACCCACAAAGTATACCGAAAACCCACGCACACGGATAGGTACCTGCACGCACTATCGAACCACCATCCAAGTCAAAAGAGAGGAGTCATATCTACCCTAACTGAACGTGCTCGAAGTATTTGTGAACCAGAACATCTAGAGCAGGAACTGGAAGATCTCCGAGTGACCTTGAGGTCGAATGGGTACAGTGTATCCAGGGCCATGAAACCGAAGAGTCCCACGGTTCATAACAGGGATGACTCTCAGGTAGTTGCGAATGCATATCTGCCATAGATCCCGAGGGTCACTGACAGAATTGGAAAACTCTTGGGGAAATATAACATAAAAACAGTTTTCAAGCCGACCAAGAAGATCCAGCAAAGCCTCAGGTCGGTTAAAGACAAAAGAGACCCACTGTCAGCGGCAGGCATTTATCGCATACCGTGCACCTGTGGGAAGGTTTACATCGGTACCACGAAAAGATCCATGGGTACAAGGCTCAAGGAGCATCAAAGGAACTGCAGGCTGGGGCAAACCGACAAATCGGCGGTGGCGGAACACGCATTGAGTGAGGGCGACCACAAGATTCTGTTCGAAAATGCAACACTGATTGCCCCCAACCAGGGTTACCATAGCCGACTGGTACGGAAGGCAATAGAGATCCAAAAACATGCGGAAAATTTTAACAGAAAGGAAGAAGCGTTGACTCTAAACAGAATTTGGAATCCGATTCTGAAGAAATCAAGAATAACTAATGAAATCACAGCAGGTAGTGCGGCAACTAATAATGGTGATTATTCCCCGAACCAGACAGAAGTAATTAACACTCCAGACTACCTGCATCAATATAAATACGCCTTGAGAAATCGAACTGTTTAGTCATTGGAGATGAATAAGCCTCTGAAGAAGCTGGCCACTCGCGCTAGCGAAACGTCAGGAAGAAATTCCAAAGAACGACGGCCTTCAAGCCCGAAGAGCAGTAGTTATACTAATAACCTCGGCCGCGAAAGCCTCAACCATTTTGTCATGCAATATATCCATGAGAACATGTTCTTACACACATTTTCAAACATATACAATTATATAAACACATCTAGGCATATACAAAATAAGCATAGAAACAATCAAAATATAAAACACAATAAATATCCAACATTCAATAGTCAGTAGAAATGAAATTTAAAAATTGAAATATTATCATCTCATGGTAAGTATGAGTGAATGATATCTGACGAAGTGTTTTCAAGTGGATTGTCAATTCATTTTTGAATGAATAGAATGACGGGCATTCCTGGATTTTTTTAATAGGGTATTGGATAGTTGTGGACCTAAATAATGATAACTTTTTAGTCCAATTTCTTATATAAATTCCTTATATAAACTGTCACTTGGATATCTAGCATTTTTGAACAGTATCAGTTTTAGAAATCGCTTCTGGATAACTTTGAGTGGGCGAACATAAGTTTCAGCCACTCCCCCCCATCCAAGCAAACCATAATCAAAATAACTTCACACTAAGCTGTAATGAAGTGTTTTGTTTTGTTGCATGTCAAGGATTTCATTAAGTTGTCTGAATTTATGAAAAAGAAAGCGAAGTTTCTTGAGGGTGAAGTTTACGTGTTGACCCCATCGCATAAGTGTATCTATTATTATTATTATTCCAAGATATTTTATATGAGTTAGTGAAGAAATCTGTAAATTATTGTCTATAGAAAGATTTTGGAAATTTGGCATGTTCGTTTCATATATAGTGAATGGTAGAAAGTATGTTTTATCGATAGTAAACAATTTGTAGTCAATTGGTCTGAGATAATATGTGTGCCACAAATAATTTCATTTCATTTTTATTTGTCTGAAGAAAATTTACATTTTATAGACACGTCCAAACCTTAACCTCAATAATCTAGATACTACTGCTGAATAGAATGATTTGTGAGGCTGTGAAATGGGATAATAGACAATATAAAACATCAACTTAATTGAAAGGTTGATACAATTCAAAAGATGACTTAATCATGGAAATATAAAATGTATGAAACATACAAACATAAATGTCTAAAATATATAGTGTATAATGTATGAAATGTAAAAATATATGAAGTGTAAAATGTATAGAATGGCAAATGAACAAAATATAGATCGATGTATGAACACAATATATAATAAAATAATTTATATTCAATTATTGTGAATATCCATGAACAAGTGCCGATTTTCAGCGATCAACTGAGTAAATTCTTGGAAGTTGTAAATACAGTTACTGGATAAGATACATTTCAATTTGGATTTGAATTTTTTCGGGGGTAGATCTCGAAATTGAGATGCTAAGTTGTTTTAGAGCCCTGTATCGATTTTGGTGGTTTTTTGAAGCCTCTTTTTGGTTCAACTGATCTGGTTTTGAACCTTGTATCATATTCATGTAACTCTTCATGAGTTTCATAGGATTCAATTTTATTTTTCATATATATTAATCTGTGGTATATAATCAAGGCATAAACAGTCATTATTTCTAGGGCTGGAAATAAAGGTCTACAACTAGAATCCCAATTTGACTTTGTAATACATCTAATGGCAGACTTTTGTAAAATTAGTGGTTTAACTATGTGTGTTTGAGCTGCATTACTCCAAGATAAGTTGGCGCTGCTCTTTGATTTACAAGGTCTCGAACTTTTTTTATAGCAAAAACAGCTCTGGAGAGTTTAGTACATACACAAAAAATTCACGTGCTGTGACCACTGGAGGTGACTGTCAATATGTATACCCAGAAATTTTACATTTCCATATTTTTTTTTTGTTATTAGCAGAATTATTTGGTCTGCAATCAAATTTTAGGCAAACAGTTCTACTCTTATTCAGTATAAATTCATTACTGGCGAACTATGTATGTGCTTGTTGTCTGACATGATCATGGGCTATTATGAGATCTTCATCCCTTTCTATACTGATTGTGAATGTAGCGTCATCTGCGAATTGTACAGATAATCTGTTATGTGCTGTCATATTATGGGGTGGGTTATTTATATAAATGAGGAACAGCAGAGGTCCCAAAATAGAACCTTGGGGTACTCCTCTTTCAATTTGTAGGAACCTACTTCTATTATTTTGGCACTCCACTTGCTGTTTTCGGTTGGTCGAATATGAAGTGAACATTTGTTGACAAGTTCCACTGTTCAACAGAGTTGAATGATTGATTGAATCGAAGGCACATGTTAGATCAGTGAAGATACCCAGACAGTGTTTGTTTTTCTCAAAGCTTTCTTCAATAAATTTGGTAAGAGACATGATTGCATTGGCAGTCGAGACTCCCCTCCTAAAGCCATATCGTTCTGCTACAAGTATGCTGTGAGTATCTAGATAGGATGTTGAGTCATTATATATTTTTTTCTCCAATATTTCAGGAAATACTGGCAACATGGATATTTGATGATAATAATAATGTTTATTGCTCCCAAGAAATAACAATTATTTATGATAGGGAACAGTTGAATGCAGTTTGCAAAAAAGAATTTGTACGAAAAAATACTGAACACAGCTATGCATGAGGCGCGTACACATACACACACCAATGCACATTCATTCTAAAAAATTAAATGAAATGGCATTAAAAGATGTAACACGAAACAAATATCATGATAGCAAACACTTTTTCAAATTTTTTTTGAATGAAAACAGATTTTTGGTGACCTTCAGTGATTTTGGTAAGCTGTTATAGCAGATGACGCCTTCGTATAATATAGATTTTTTATAAAAATTTGTTTTGAATTTTGCCAAAGAAAAATCATTTGCTCTTCTTGTTGAATGATCGTGACCATTCGAGCTCAGTTTTAGGTTTGAATGCTTGATGTTGTTTTTGAGAAGATGAATGAATAATAATGTTCTATATTTGAAAATGGATATAATGTCTAGAAGTCCTCTAGGTTTATAAAGGTTGACAGTTGGTTCTTTTTGATCTAGTTTGAATATACATTTCAGAATTTTATTCTGAAGAGTTTGGAGTGGTTTAATATTCGAATTATTGGCTGTTCCCCAAATTGAGATCAAATATTGTATTCTGGAATAAATTAAAGAGAAATAAATAACTTTTCTATAATGTAATGGAATTTGATTTCTTATTCTATATAGGATACCCAAAATTGGTAAAAATTGCTTTCTCACTATTTCTATATGTTTTGACCACGTTGAATTTTGATCTATATACAACCCTAAAAATCTAGTGAATGTGGAATATTCAATTGATTCAATCTCAAATTTTATTGAAACTTTCGAAATATTAGGTATTGTCTTCCTGGAAATGAATGTGTACGGAGACTTCCTGTAATTCAAATTTATTTTTGTGAGAAGCCATCCATGATGATAAATATTTCAAATCATAAGTTATATCTTCATTAATTTTTTCAATGTTATGTCCTGAATAGATAAGAGTGGTATCATCAGCAAATAAGTAAGAGGTTCCTCTCAGAGGCAAATCTTTGATAGAATTGATATATATGAGGAAGAGAATAGGACCTAACACTGAACCTTGTGGTACTCCACAAACAATAGTTTTAATTTTACTTACTTTTTCTCCCATATAAACATATTGCTTTCTATTACTCAAATAATGTTCGAACCATTCATATACCCTTCCCCTCAATCCTGCATGATACAATATTTTCAGAAGTATATTGTGGTCAACAGTGTCGAAGGCCTTCTTCAAGTCCAGTGATAAGAGTCCACATATTGATGAAAGAGAGTGGCATTCAACTAGAACTACCTCGTATTCCTTTCATGTTTTTGGGCGGCAGCAGGGTTGATGTACTGGCCAAAAAAATAACGTTACATAAAAGCACCACAGCATCCGATATCTCGCCAAGGATTCCATCATTCGCTTTATTCGTAATTGGCTCGAATAGATAAAGCATAAAGCATTGGTGTGGGCATAATCTGTATCGGGGCGGGAAAGACAAACGTCACCGGAGCTGCACGATCGCCCAATAACTCAGAATTACCTCGTGGGTTGTGTGTGAGCAATTCCGTTATGCCGATGGCGGGTATAATCGTCAATTTCGACGAGTCCGCTACAAATGCTTCTGTTTGTTCGAGTTTCGAGATCACGACAACAGGAGCGGATCGACGATTCAGAAGAATTGCTTTTATTATTTTTACTCGCGAGAGCGTTTCATATGAGTATGGATTGGAATGGCTGCGCCGTTTACCTGATTCTTCGAGGAATTCCTACGATTGTGTCACGTAGGTGGTTGTTCTATCTCTCAGGGGCTGCTTTAGTTGATAAATTGAATTGTCGTTCGAGTAGAAACCCTAAACCACTACTCCAGTCTATGACGGTGAAAAAAGTGTAAACTGTGTATTCATCCCATACAGCACCGATTCGTATGAAAATTTGAATATAGGTTCTACTCACCTTCCATTCCAAAATCTACCCCGTGCCGAGGGTTGCTTTCGCCCTGGGGGTGGATGCCACCCCTTCTTGGGGGTGATTTTTTTTTATTAGAAATAAGTGCGGAAATCAATAGATTGACTAATTCTAAGCACTTTTTGTTCAACGAAGTTTTTTCTGAAAAGCAATACTTTTCGACTTATTCCCGAATGAAATTGTCGGTTTTCTGGCAAAAAGAAAGCGTTTTCAGATCCTTTTTCGCGAATAACTGGAAAATATGCATCTAATCGACTGAGGGCTGAGGGCAAAATCAAAGCTTTTGGAAAAACAAAGGCGATTGATCATTTGTGACGTATGCAAACCCACTACAAACTGAATAATTGCTTGTTGAAAGTTGGTATTTTCAAACGCCAAAATGGAAAGTTTCTACGTGCAATAACCAAAAACCAATGCATTTTTCGGAAAAAACTTGTAGGACCTTTTTTGAAGTCCTTCAAAAATCCTCTATTTTAGTTATTCATAAAAGTTTCTAGCATTAAAACTGACCAAGCTATGAAGGAAATAATGTTGAATCATATTTTTCCGTTGAAAAACATTGTAAGTAACTCATCCTCTCTTTCCCCCCTTTGGAAAAAATCGTTGCCTAGGGAACTATATGTATATATACATATATAATATACATACAGTTCCACTAGGCCTAAAATATAGTTACTATGTGTATTCTTCAATATACTAATGTACATACTCTAATTTCTACAAAAATTGTTTTTGGTTTTTTTCTCACAACTCGCTTACTCTTCAAGCAATCGAATCCACCAAAAATTATTTTGTAGCTTTTTTCAACAGCTATAAGCTCATTCACATTATATTTTGAAAAGGTTCATGCTGAAAGGGCTCAAAAAGGGTACTTTGCGCGAACCCCCACAATATTTAACTGGCCATATCTCACTCTATTCTCATCCTGCAGAGAAAAATGAAAGACCGAAATCTTCAGAGAAGAATAGCCTTCAATTCTGTCCTCTGGAAAATTTTGCATGTGATCAATACTTTTCGAGTTATTTCGAAGAAATTGTGATTTTTCGCTGAATTACGTATATGATTTTTTCTCTTCAATCTCAATTTTTTTCAAAACTATGTACTTCCAATCGATTGAAAACTCAGAACTCGATGAAAGAACATGAATGAAGTGAATTATGGAGTAACAACGATTTTTTCCAAAGGGGGGAGAAGAGAGAATGAGTTATTCACAATTTTGTTTTAAAAAAAATTGGATTCAACATTATTTCATTCATACATAGGTCAGTTTTGACGCTAGAAACTGTTATTGATAACAAAAATGAAGGATTTTTGAAGGACTTCAGAAGAGGTCCAATTAGTTTTTCCCGAAAAATGCATTGGTTTTTGATTATTGTACGTAGAAACTTTCCATTTTGGCGTTTGAAAATACCAATCAAATTTCAACAAGCAATCATTCAGTTTGTAGTGGGTTTGCATACATCACAAATGAACGATCGCCTTTGTTTTTTCAAAAGCTACAATTTTGCTCTCTGCAGGTTTTTCGATTAGATGCATTATTTTCCAGTTATTCGCCAAAAAGGATCTGAAAACGTGTTTTTTGTCTGAAAACCGACAATTTCACTCGCGAATAAGTCGAAAAGTATTGCTTTTCAGAAAAAACTTCATTGAACAGAAAGAGCTTAAAATTAGTCAATCTATTGATTTCCGCACTTATTTCCAATACAAAATTTTTCACCCCTAAGAAGGGGTGACATCCACCTCCAGGGAGAAAGCAACCCTCGGCACAGAGTAGATTTTGAAAAAGATTGTATGTAGATCCTGAATACAAATTTTCATGCGAGTCGGTGCTGTATGGGATAAATACACGGAAAAATGATCATAGACTGGACTACAGTCTCATCAAAGAGAACTAGTTGGACAATGACTTCTGATAAGTGGTGAGCATCCCAATACATCCATAAGAATCGCAGTGATCTAATCTAGGTGCCCTTGGAATAAAAAATTCATGTGAAACTAATATTCACACGCAGGTATTTTTTCATAACCAGCTTGGATCATTAGATGAGTGATTTCATCAGTTAATGGAGATCTATGAAACTGTAGCCCAGTACAAAATGGAAATGTGTTCATCTTTGGAAATTCTACAAATGTCAAACAAATACAGATTTTCATCAGACTAGTCGATGCCGTCGAAATATGTGTGCATCAAAAATTTTTGAAATTCTATTCAGGAAGTGATTTGGGAGTTATTATCTTTCCCAATGTGTATGACCCGCCAAACAGACATGACAACTTCTACAGAATTTCACAGCGATTAATTGCGTGTTCAACCGTCTGAATTGGTCAATATTTTCGTTTTTAATGTATTTTGGCTTCACATATTTCGTTTTTGTGAATAATCCCAACATAAATCCCCCCCACATCAAGCATATTCGCCAGATATGCATGCAAATTTCCCTGTGAGGCAACCGCTTTCGTATAGTATGACAATTCAAGATGAAATCCATCTATATGCGATCTGGAGATTCTTTTGAATTATTATATTAATTATATACATTTAACCAGTTCGAAAGTGGTGAACTCGGAATATAACCCCCCAATAATTTCATAAAAATGCATTGACCCCTCGTTATTTCCATATCTTATACAGTTCCTATTTAGATTCCCACTTGAAAATGTTCAAGAATCCGGAGCGAATTAAAATATATCCTAACGGAGCATGAAAGTCTAATGCACAGAGTTCGATGAATATGAGAATGAATCAGTGTGAGTGTTCAGCATATACAAAGTGGTCAAACGAAAAGTGTGCACCTAGCTTTTTCCTTCTATATGGAATGGTATTGGTACGGACTTCCATTGTTTATATTTTAACCCTATTGAAACTTTTCGCTAATAAAAAATTAAGAAGGAAAAGAAACATAAAATTGCAAATCAATCATATTCAAACGAACAAAAAAAGTTGAAATGGATTTATAATAGAACCTACCTACGTCATTAGTAATGTTTTCTATTTCATAGAGAGTGTACCTTTATAACTCGGCGATAATGTATTACTCAGATCAGGTTTGGTGATTTAATTGAGTTTAGTAACTGAATTATACACCTTTCGATTTGTTTCACGAATACTCTGATTCTCTTTTTTCTCGACTTCTACTTCGATTTTTGTAAATTTTCTCTTTCGAGTTCGTAACACTCATTAAAGAGCTTCAGATCTAATAGATCATCATCGTACGAATATCTCAATTCGGATTTGGCTTTGGAGAGTCGTGCCTTTATGTAGAGATTAAACTGATATTATATGCACTAATCGCGTGTTTCGCTAACAAGGTTAACATATTCAGGAAGATGCTAACCTTCTTAGCGAAGCTGCTAACTTGTTAGCAAAACGCGCGTTGAGTGCAAATACTATCAGTTTGGTGTGAGGGTTATTGATCAGATCAACTTTCACATCATAGAGTTTAATATCATCGTTCATTTGGGGAAAGGTACTAAAACTTTGTGACCAAATATCAATTCATATGGTGAGAGATTTATGCTAGCGTGGATGAGTCCGTTATATGTGAACATTAGGAAAGATAGATATTCATCCTAATCAGACTGGTTGCGATTTATGTAATGCTCATGATATATAATATTCTTTCAGTCTTATATAGCTATTTTCTAATGCTCCGTTTTTCCGAGGATGCTGAGGACTTCATGTTGTTGTTGTTCTAAAATTGTTCGTTCCGTTAACCAGCTGACGAACGTCAACCCTCAGAAGTCGAAACTTGTGCGAGCAATGGATCAACGAGGCCTTACTTTTTAACGTGCGATTACCCAGCACGGTGGGCCGGCGAGGATTCGAACCCCGGCCTTCCGCCTGATAGGCAGATATGCTAACCACTACACTACCGAGACCTGTTATATGTTTGATTTCGAACAGTTGGTTCAACTCTTTCATAAGGTCGTATGTACAACCGCGTTCTTAATCGGAAAGGATGCTCTCGGGGATTACGATAATTGTTATCAGCTTTAGTGAGCATCGCCACAGTTTCCGCTAGTTGATTAAGAGTAGTTTGTGCAATAATCCTCTCGCATGGTGATGATGGAATTACACCGATAGCGTATTTTTCAAATGGTTTCTCTGAAGTTGTCGAGGTAGCTGCTTTGCCTGGTTTATAATTCGTCGATTTGACAATATTGACATGTTTCCACCAAATTTGTATACCCTCTTCATGCCTAGCCATTAATGATCTTCTTTCATTCGTTTGCATATTCTTAAATATCCTGAATGTCCTGATAGGGATGAGACATGGCTTCAAAAATTTGTTTCATTCAAGACGACTTTTTTTTGTTTTCTGGGTGTAATTTTGGTTCATTTATGAAAATTACTTGCTCATTGAATTGGTAGAATACAAATTCTTCCATTGCAGTTATTGAATTCGTTTCAGATTCATTTTATTTTCTGACGGGTTTTTCATTATTGTTTTATACGATATTGAATTTCAATAGTTGTTTTCTAATATTTTTCAATGAGATAAAAATATCTTTATATGTGATTTTTCGAAAATGATATATTTTTGCGATCAAACGATACGTTATCTGATTCTCAGGATTCGTTAATTTCATGAAATCATGAAGTGTAATGTTTTTCTGGTAATTTAATTGAATCGAAAAAAAGCTGTAAGGTTTTCACATTCATCATTGTTTTCATCGATGTCTTTGGGAGACATGAACTTATTCGGGAAAAAATTCATAATAGTTTTCTTGATAATGTTCACGTCAAGTAGTTTGGTATCAGTATAATTATATTTTATAATATCGTAATGAAGCTTTGATTTTGTCGATTAACTGAAGTAAACGGGGTTTTGAGAAAGTGCTCCGACATCTGAATTTACTCTTCCTGATTTGTATTTTATTCCGAACAGATATTCATCTAATTTCAATTTCTATCGGAGCAGACAATAACATGAATTTTCAAAGTCAAGTAGATGGGTTATTGGTCTGTGATCACTACATGTGTTGAAATTAGGTCCATACAAATAAGGTCGAAAACGATTGGTATCCCATACAATGGCTAGAAGTTTTTTTCCGTAGTAGAATAACTTATTTTGGTTCAATTTAGAATCCTTGACACGTTCGCAATTGGGAGATCTTCATTCATTCCACGCTGTGATAGAATCGCGTCTAATAATAATAATAATAATAAATACCTTTATTTCCTTCGACAATTATAAAATTGTATAGAACACGTCACAAAATGAAAACTAAACGAACTGCATGTACGACAAACGACAGTTATTCTATCACAGGAGACTATTCCTGTTTATAGCAAAGTACTCATTCAGAGTGTAACAATTATTCTTCAATAGAAAAGATTGAAGTTCAGCCTTGAATTTTTTTAAACAGTTTTTTTTTCATATCCTCAGGTAGACTATTATAAATTTTAAGTCCTACAATATTCGGTGAATTGGAAGTTACATTACATCTGGAGTATGGAATATGGAAAAGATATTTCTGCCTTGTGTTTATATTGTGTATGGAGTTATTACAAACAAACTTGTTTTTATTTTTGAAAATATAAACACATATTTCATATATGTAAAGACTAGTTAGAGTCAATATATTTAACGTTTTAAAAATATCACGGCATGACTGCCTTCGAGACACGTTTGTCATGATTCGAAGTATATTCTTCTGGGCAGTGAAAACAGGGCCAGCAGCTGCTGAAATTCCCCATAAACATATACCATACCTCAAACGACTACTCACCTGAGCATGGTAAAGATTGATCAATTGGTGTTTCCTCAAAATTTGTCTCATATTTTTGAAAATATATCCTAACGAGTATAACCTCGACGTCAATTTTTCACAGTGAGTCCTGAAAAGTAAGTAAGTAAGGCCTGCCCTGACATGCACTAGCAAATTTTTCAGGCAACTGAAAAATAATGATAATTAAACGTATATATGCTTATATAATACAGCGCATGAGCAACTTTTCAGTCACGACAACTGAAAAATTACATCTGGAACTACTTTGAAGGACGATTCAATAATTGCCTGAGATATATAACCGTCAGGTCTATACCTGACCTCACGCATCGGGCATTATTTAGTTATAAACAATAAGATTGGAACCTTTGGTGTGAAAGTTGAAAACTCCTCCTACAGATCAATTACCCTAACACTAAACTGATATTTTTGCACTCGACGCGCGTTTCGCTAACATCAATTTTCTCCTGAAGATGCTAACCTTGTTAGCGAAACGCGCGTCCAGTGCGAAAATATCAGTTTGGTGTGTGATTGATCTATAAGAAAAGTTTTCAATTATTCAGTTGTTCGTATAGTTCTTTTGTCTTTGCTCCTTGCTCTCTCAGTAGTGTTTGTAACTAAATTATAATACCTGAGTCAAAAACTTGGATATAGAGTAATTTATCACTAAAATCCAATACAAAATCCATCAGGATGTTCACGTAACCTCCCAAAGGTTATGAAACTGTCCATTGGAAAGTATTCGAGTAATACATGGATGAATCCATCGCCACTGCTGCCTCAAGTACCAACGTTAACGAAACTCGCCAGTGGACAAGTGCGCGGAACACAAATTCATTATCCACTTTTATGTTGGTCAATAAAAAAGTTAGTAGTGCGCAGCAAGCCTAAAAAAATATCAAAGAAGCCTTGGGTAATTTGAATTCTTCAAAGAGATCTGGAAATTGTAGTTTCGAATGAATAGTTAGGATGGTTTTTGAAAATTCCAATGCCGTTCAGTGTTTAATATGAATGGCTCTAATAGTTTCTGGAGTGAAATAGTCAGTTATCGCCTTTATATTTGCGGGATTTTGTGATACTTCGGTCCCACGTGACCTATATATGCTTCCTCGCAACACATAAACTCGCATTTATCTGGCTGAAGTAAAATAGTGTTCTGTCGTGGTCTATCGAATACTGAGGTCAGTTTCAAGTGTATTCTTGGGTTCAGCTAGCATGTATCACGATATCGTCTAGGTGAACAAAACATTTTTTACCATCGATTCCCGTAAGAAACTCATTTAATCCCGTCGCCCATTCATTGGTGATGAGCAAGCAGGTTCTTTAATTTTTATGTCGTGGAAACCCAAAGCAAGATCGAAAGTCGTGAAATATTCAGTTTAACCCGGTTCTTTCAATAATTATTCAATATTGGTGATTGATATGATTCGCCATCAATGTAATTTAGATTACGGTAATCGTCTGAGATTCGCCATTTTTTCTCATTGCATGCATAGGTCTTTTTGGAAACAATCCGAAGTGAACTGTTGTGAGGTGAAGCTGAGGGACAAATTATACCTTGTTTCAACATTTTATTGATTTCTTCGCGCCCTTTTTTCCTTATGAGCTTCGGGATATCTATAGATTTTGGTGGAAGTTGGTGTTGGATCAGTGGTATTGATTTCAAATTCTATAGCATTTGTATAACAAAGATTTTATATAGGTAGAAAGAATATGTTTTCATTTTTTACATTATTCTCAGATTGATTATTTTTCTACTAGGTCAAGATTTTCGGGTCTCAAATATACTCGTAATATTCTGAGCCTATTATGAGATTCTTTTTTTGTACTGTAACATGAATATGGAAGATTTGGTTTCAGGGCATGCTTTCCATTGTATCTCAGTATTATGCACTATAATGTGTTTGTCCAAAGTTACTTCAACGAATTTAAATCGTGTTTTCGAATTACTTCTTCAGAAATAGGAAAATCCTTGTTAACATCACTGAATGCAATTTCTCGAGTTGACGGAACCATTTTTCAAATCAACCTATCGCTTTTCAGAAAGGACCTTTTGCGCTAATATCAATGAGAAATCCATATAGTATATTATGACATCTGATTTTTATGAACGAATTGTTTCTGTTTATTGCCAATATTCACCATATGCATATATTTTTGGTTTCACACGTGATTACGATTTACTGGTTGGCCACCTCGTTTTTTGTATTGAGGTCAATAATTTACAGAATATTTGTTTATTGTATGACCTTTAATAGTTATAATTCACCGAAAACGTTCAATTTTCTGTATGGAACGAAAATCGATGCACGAATCAGTATGAATTTGAATTGCCCACCTATTTATTGCACTGCAATGATAACAAGAAATGTAAATTGAGAATCAGCTTTGATGAAAAATTCCAGAAACCGGAACTTACGAAACGAAGGCTAATCTCATTGGAAGACCGTTCAACTGAATGCGCAAGGGAAAATGTAATTAACATTTGATAGAAGCAGAGATTACCAAAAACCATCAAGAGTGGCCCAAACTTTCCCTAACAATGAACCTATATTTGCTTCAGGTTGTGAAGTAAAAAGGAGCTGGCACTACCGTCAATTCTCCTTCCTAATGAGTCAATTTTGATTTCTTTGAAATCGTTCTTGTAAGTAAATATAATCATAGTAACTGTACGGAAAAAGGCTGTTTATCTTGCATGGTACTAGGGTGAACCTCTGTCATCAATCATTCAACTTGCTTCTGATGTATATAGCCCAATTATTTATCTTTGGATATGAAGGAGTCACAATTCCTACGCATCAGAATCAATACCAGTTGACCCTTTGCACTCGACACGCATTTCGTTAACAAGGTTAGCATCTTCAGGAGGTTATGGTAATTGATCTCTACAAGAGGTTGCATCTTATCGTTTATCCTTCTGCAGTGTCGGTAGATTCCTAGATGAATGTCTTATTGAAGTATACTTCATCAGGTGGTACTACTATTTCATTTTAGTAGACGTCAAATGATCCAAATATTTAGGATACGTATTTTCAAAGGATTTTTAAATATTCTGTTGATTTTTCAATACTTCATTTCGATTCTTAAGATTTTCTGGGTGTTTAATTCTTGATAATTACTTCGCCACATATAAATAAGATTCTGGGAAGGATCTAGAGAACGATTGAATGAAGTGAAACAATTTCAAAACCAGTGTATCAATATGTGAAAATTCTGGAAAAATTACGTGGCGACCAAAATTTCAATGATTCCAACCATCAAATCCCCAATTCATGTGCAAACAAAAATAGATGCATATGGTCAATTGAGGATTGATTTTGGGTGGTGAAATGAATCTTCATTTGAGTTCGAGGTATACTGAGGATTCATTATTGAGTTTCTTAATCTTGATCTGTATTTGATATCTTCATTTTTATTTATATTATGTTTGTCTATTTATTCACATGTTTTAAAGATTTTACCTGTAAATTTTTTTTTCATTATTAAGAATAATTTATAAGACTTTGTCTATAAGTTGTATTTACTTCAGACAATAAAGTATATTTGATTGATTGATTGATATTTTGATTTATTAACAGGTTTGACCCAGCGTTCATCAAGTCCGATGGATCAGATTTCTTATGATGAAAATAAACGATTCAGTTGAATTCAAGCTGACGCTGAATTGAGAAATTACGTAACAGTCAGACGTGAAATGTGACAAATTTATGAACATAACCTATAACCCACAATCTGTCAACTGGCGTGTGGAAAATGTGGTCTCACCAGATTCATGGAGTGCGCCTCTGTTAGCATTCTCTCAAGTGGCTGAATTTCTTAAAAATCAAGAACGTGAAATTTCGAAACATTTTGTTTGTCATCGCGCCCGTGAAAAAGGACTAGAAAAAAATGAATTATCTTTCTTTCAACTAACCCCAATTTCCTTGAACCGTTTTACTTTCCATGATCCTTCTGTGGGATACAGACGACTTCGGTTCATTCAGTTAGGAATGGATACCACCTAATTGAAAAGTGCCATTCGTTTGAATAAAGTTTCGGTCCCGACTGTGGGTTTTAAATTATCTTCTTTGACAGGTTTTAATTAAAATTGCTCCACAAACACATGAAAGGGAGTTCGTTGGATTATGATGGCCCCTTTTCTGGAGGACTTGTAGATCTGATTGTAAAGAAAAAACCTTCAGGAATTATTCTGGATGGATTTTTAGAAAAACGGCGAGTCACAAATTGAAAAAATATTCCTCTAGTGGTCTCGGTAGTGTAGTGGTTAGCGTATCTGCCTATCAAGCGGAAGGCCGGGGTTCGAATCCTCGCCGGGACACCGTGCTGGGTAATCGCGAGGGTTGGAGTTCGTCAGCTGGTTAATGGAACGAACACTTTTAGAACAAAACAACAATTTTAGAACAATTCCTGTCTCATAATACGTCGGTTTTCACATAACAAGTTTGATTTTTATATTCAGAATAGCTACTTATGATATGAATGTCAAAAGTAAGCTTTTATTTTGTGAGTGAAATAGTTTTCTAAAACGAGCGTAGCGAGTTGAGCAATTTTACGAACAAAATAAAACTCACTTGCAACACAAATATCATACAAAGTTTTTTGTACTCATAATAAAACAGATGAATTCAATATTTCTATAAAAACGCATTTTAACATCTCGTCGGGTAACTATTTTCATAATATCGCATTTGCTATGAAGTGGCCGTGTCAAGTGACGCCGAATCACCTGGTTACCAACAAACATTATTGTTTATAGCTCACGTGTTTTATTTAAAGTCACACTTGATGTTCTTGCTGGTGTTCAATGTCATGCATAATGAAGAATAATAGTGAGGAATTGTGTGTTCCTGAAGATATTGAGTCTGCGAAAAGAGCTTCAATTAAATAGTCGTCAACTTTGTGGAGCAAGTGTTCAATGATAGAGTGTGCTCGTTAAAAATGATGTTAATACAAGCAAATATTTGGAAGTAATAGCATCCTTGAAGCGGAGAAATGAAACTTATAGCCCTCCAAAACATAGGCGCCGGAACTTCAAAATTACTATGGGGCTCGGTCTCCAAAAATAAACACACATATATATATATATATATATATATATATATATATATATATATATATATATATATATATATATATATATACATATATATCCCACAATAAACTAGGTAAAATAAAGCCAGTGTATTATAACATCATATATTCAGGTGATGTTCACATACATACAAAAACACAAAGTGAATAACAATCCAAAACGACCCAAGTACAACATGTTCAAAATAAGAAAAAGTATTTCCGAACTCTTCGGTGAAGAATAGAAAAAACAAAAAAAACTGATAATGCCAGCCAGTTTCAAAAATGGCGAGTCTGAGTACTACAAAAGAAACAAATAACCAATTTCTACATGAAATATATAATATATATGTAACAAATAATATTAAAATTATGATTTTACTCATGTTAGAAGGTCTGGCATCTTTGATTATTTTTTCAAATGAAAATATTTGCTATCTCGTGAATACTAACTTGTTTAAAAAAAAGCTCTGTAGAAGTTCAAAATAGCACAATCGTTTAGTTTTTGCTGTGTCATCGTAGACCGTGAATACGTTTTTGATTTGATATATCAGATATCACATCTTTTGATTTTTCATGACAATATATACGGTATAAGTACGTACCTTTGTTAATAGTGACTACGGCTTTGAGTAACTCCGGCGGTTTTGTCACTGAGACTGTTGCCAGCGTGATAATAAAAATCTTTATAACACGACATCAATTCTAAACGAAAAATGTTTGCTATGAGAGCATGGTTACAGTTTCGCAAACCAGAACTTCACTATGGGGGCTCCGCCCCCATAGCCAATTCTCTATGGGGGCCCGAGCCCCCATTGCCCCCATGGTTCCGACGCCCCTGCCCCAAAAAATCAAAAACTCTTCATATAATACATTTGTAACAGAGTTATTGCTGGAAATATTTTCAACACGCTACATTGTGAACATCATTTTTTAATACTCTTGACAAGCATTAAAAATGTCACTTTTAATGGCAGTTATACAAAAACCCAATTTTCGTAAGGTGAACTATATTTTTTTGCCATCTCGTTTTGGGAAGGAAAAAGGGAATTACTTTTATTGAAAAAGTAATGTAATATTCATGGACGTTTGATTCTTTCGCAAAAATGGAGAAGAAGGGTTAAGGGTGTCACAACCCTAAATTTCGAATGGCAAAAACAATCATGATTCTTGACTGATGAAACCATCGATTTTTTCATTTACGAATAATACCTAATGTACAGCTCATCCAATCCATCTTGGTACAGTACTGAAAACGTATATGCCCAGCAATCTCTGTTGTTTGGGAAAGCTCTGTCTGTTTGTGCCAAGTTGGATTGGATGAGCTGTGAGTATTATACTCATGGTTTCTGCAGTATAATGCCATATATTATACCCTCAGGAAATGATGGTGAGGGATTAATAGCAATAGTCTTCAATCCCTCTTGTAGTCCTATCACGAAATTTCTCGAATTGAATATAACCATGAAAACGGTATAACAAAACTCCAAGGTGTCAAACGCGTAGGTTGTTTTTGTATTTGAATTGAGATGAAACTGACTAACCATTATTTGTGATGAATAAATTAGTCATGAATGAAGTAGAGTGTACTACTCGCAATAATGGATATTATTCTCTTGGAATATCACTCACTTGCCGCTAACGCGGCTCGATTCATAAAATTCCTCAAGAATAATAGCTATCATTATAAACACGTGGTATAATCTACTACTAAATGTGGATAAGAAATCAATTCTGCAGCGAATTTGAATATATGAGGACAGCAACTCAAGCAGAATCCTCTTCGGAATCGGATCATCCGATCAGAATTATTATTAAGTGGAACGCGGAATAAAAATGGAGAAAGTTCACTTCAGGAAATGCCTGCCAAGCAGTAAATTGAAGAAAAGCATTTCCAACGTCGAGTGAAATTCTTTTTATGAAATAAGTGAACGTTTCGCTGCATAAATTTATTATCTGAGTTTTCAGAAGTCATTCCGTGAAACTGATGAACTAATTGTCTTGTTCTGCAACCCAGGATGTGACATTTATGAAGAAGAGATTCGAATTAATCTAATCACTGTGAAAAGAGAAATTCTACATAGAGTAACTGTACACGTGGAATAAACGTTTTGAAAATTTCAATAGGCATATAGATGTTGTATGACAGTTCATTCAAAAGCAGGTTCAATTTTCTGATAGGATAGAAACGGCATTATTAGTTTCTTGATATCTATGATTTACTGTTTTAATGAACTTTGCTTTTAATGAAAAATGAGTGCTCGTTCTTTGTCCATTAGTGTTCGGTTCAATCTTTCAGATTTTCCATTCAACTGTGGTATATACTACGATCCAATATCATGGCTTTGTTTTTACACATATTTACATATTCACCAGCACTGTCACATCTTATATTTGAAATTTTCAGGTTTTCAAACACTCCCACCTCGAAAACATAGGTTTTCATATGTTCTAATAGTTTATTTCTATTTTCATAAGATATATCATACAGTATAATGTGTGAATTCATCTAAAAGGGTAAAAATGTAACGTCTTCCATCCCACGTGGTTCCGTATGTATTATTTCTAGTGATCTTTTTACAGAATATCGTTCAGTTTGGAATGGAAGTCTTGTTTGTTTTGCTTTCAGACAAATTTCACACGTTCTATCAAACTGTTCAGAGTCGTTTTTGCTGGAATTCAATCCCATTGCTATATCAGTCTATTTTCTTATGTTACTTTTACTAAGATGTCTTAGTTTGCGGTGCCAATTGATTATTGATTCTTAATTTCTCATAAATTTTTCTCGAGTTTGTTAGGGATTTACTACGGATAGTTCATTATTTTGTTTACTTCCTTTTAAAATTAGCTGATTATTTTTCATGATCAGGACTTTTTCATTGGTAAAAGTAACTTTTCTTCCATTTTCCATTTCCAGTTATCGCATGAACATATAGTAGATTGTTGATTAAATCCGGTACATACAATACTTCAGTGAGTATGCAATTCTTGGTATTGATGAAGCTTCTCTCTTGAGCTTTCATCGACTGTTTTTTTTCGCGACGATTACATTCGATTTTATATCTTCCAAAAATTTGATTAGCTCTTTATTATTTGTCATATGTGAAGAACATCTGGAGTCTACAATGAAATTAACGTTTTCTTAAAATTTTTCTTTTGTAATAATTACTACTTCAGTATCCGGCTTTGTACTCTTTTCACGGAAATAACAGTTCTTCTCAGAATAATTCGCCCTTTAACAGAACCGACATTGTCTATTGCCCTTGATTTTATCTGGACGATTTTTTGCGGAATGTCCTGTTTTTACAATGGAAGCACATTTGGTCTGTTTCGTCATCCGAATTGTATTTTTGTTGTCTAGTTCCCTTAGATCTTATTTCATCTGATTCAAACACAACTACTCCTTCATCTATTGGTGTTCTTAATCTTATTTCTTCGGCGATTAATCTGGTTGTGAGTTGTGTTAATGTTTTTTCACTACTTTCTGTGGTGCAGAATTGCTTGTATTCTGGGACTAGAGTTGATAAAATTTTAAACATGAGCATTTCGTTATCAATTTTCTGCTTCAGCGCTTCCAGTCGATACACCAAATTTTCCAATTTACTACTGCATGGAAGTATCTATGCCTTTTTTGAATTCAAAATTGAAGAATTACTGTAGCAAGCTACACTTCTATTGATGATTGTCTTTCTGAAATATCGAATAGAGTTTTTTGAACATGTCCTTGAAAGTTTCGCATGAGAGGATGTGTATGTAAGAGATGACGATTCTTTCTCCCCAATCACAATATCATTCAAAGCATGAGCCTCGAACTATATTATTGTGTGGAATTTCCAAATCTGGATCGTTTCTATATCTCTCAGCTTTTCTATTCGATTAACATCATCGAGTGAGGTAGCCATTGCTTTCTGGTTTTCACTTGGGTTTTTAGCTGTCACTTATAACTTCGGTTTCAGTTCGAGTTTTAGTAATTCTTTATTTCTTTCTGATTTTTTTAATGGCAAATTTCTGGGCCCATTACCCGTTGAATTCAGACGCAGGGAGGTGACTATTGAAGGTTTCACTGAAGAAACTTTTGTAAATCAGAAAGGACAATTGGAATATTTTATTGTCAAAATGTGTGATAGAAATATCACACCATACAGAGTGTATAACAACAGATGTAATTATTATTCCCAACATCGAAAGCTTTGCTGAGGTCCAGCAAAATTAGACAAGTGAGATCACCGTTATCACAGTATTCGAGAAAATCGTCGGTATTGAGTACTGTGAGTGCTGTGATGATACCTGAGTGTAGACGAAAATATTATTGAACATTACCTAGTGATTTTTTATTGTTGACAAATGTAGTAAACTGTTCATTTCGAAGGCTTAAGAGGTAGAATGAAAAATACTTATTGGTCTGATGTCAGACCTCCTTTGGGATCGTTAAATTTTGCTAATGGTATAACTCTAGCATGTTTCTATTGAGTGGAGAATATTCCTGACCTGCTTTCTTGGTTGAAAATGAAGGTCATATGTTCAATTAAAAAAGGGTACTACAAGATGTAGCATGCGAATGGAGATATCATCACAGCCCAAGGCATTATTTTCGATTTTATTCAAGATCTTCATTACTGTGCTCGAGTCCACAGTATCAAAGGAGAAATCTCATGTATAATTGACAAAATGGTTGAGGCTTCCGCGGCCAAGGTTTTCAGTATCATTACTTTGTTCGGGTTTGACGGCCGTCGTTTTTTGGAATTTTTTCGTGACGTTTCGCTGGCGCGAGTTGCTAGCGCTTCTTCAGACGCTCATACACGATGGCCAGTCATCGGAGTCGAGCTCAAGATAATATATTAGCCTTCCTCATTGAAGCGATTTGTTCATCAGTATCATGCAGGATAGGATATTGATGAAATGTTCATTTAAATGCTTCAGTTTGCTCGGATTAGTGAGAATATTTATCTCGAAGGACTTTGAGAGACCTGAGAGTATTCCAAGAGGCCCTCGAGTTTTTTTACCCAATACCTAGTTGAGATATGTAGCTTTTTCCTCTATGAATAGCGCTGTTAAAAATGTTGCGTAGGTCCTTATAGTACATCCAAGATCCAAGAGTTCTCAATTTTCTATATAGAGCAAGAGCTCTATGTTTCAAATCAATCATTTTTTCAATGTTGAATGTGATGATTAAGGAGGTTTAGAAGCTCTGAAAGTACGAACAGGTGCATGGTTATGGAAAATCATGATTAAGTTAGCGTTGAAGAAAGAGAGCATATCATCAACATGGTCATAATGATCAAAAGCATCCCAGTTTTACTTTGGCAAGGTCTTCGTTGGAATGATCAATGTTGAAATAAGTTATATATTTATCATGGACATACTTGGGTAAATCAATTTCACACACAATAGCAAAGTGATCTGAAATAGCATCAGTATCCACAATGTCGATACAAGAGATTTGGATTGTTCACTACTAATAAGTCGATTAGGGTGCTACTAATATCGGTCACCCTGGTAGGATCAACTAACCGAAATGATTTGTAAGATTTCAACAAATCAATATTATGATCACCAGCAATGATGGAAAAATGTTCCTTTCAGGAAAAAACTCGACAATAACATTCTGTAACTCACTCAAGCGAGTGATCAAGGAGGTGAAAGGCGGATTTGAGTTCTTTTCAGTCCAAGAGACGAAATAGAGGTCGGCCTGCACCCATCTGTTTACCGGATGAAACATACTTTTTATAGGGTATTATAAATAGGCGAGTACTATAATGGCTTTCCTATCAAAATGTGGTCCAGAGTATATACAGTGAGATTCAAAAATTTCCACCATGGGGGAAATCTTTCATTTAACGATTTGTCAGAAAACTTCATTCCTCATAAAACTTGGTGTTTTGTAGAATACTTGCATATGAGCTGTCAAAATTCCAAATTTCCGAACAGTGTGCAGGGGAGAACGAAAAAATAAAATAGGTATAAAATAAGTTCAAACCACATCTCATTTTTGACATCAAAAAGCTCATTCAAAGGAGTTGCTTGGAATTGAAATCGATATTCAAATCTGGAATATATCCAGGGTAGTTTATTCTTGATCCAAATTCTATTTTCAGTTTTTCCCTGTAAACTGTTCTCAAATTTGAACTCATATGCAAGTATCCTGCAATACACCAATTTTTATGAAGAATGAACAGTTCTCCACATGATGAAAATTTTCGAAAATCACTGTATATAGTCTGGACCACATTTTGATAGCAAAGCTATCATAAGCGTATTCGTCTATTTATGAAACCCTAAAAAAAGTATGTTCCATCCTGTAAACAGATCGGTGAAGGGCGACTTCTATTCCGTCTCCAAGACTAGTTTATTCAACACAATGAAATAGGAAAATTATATTGAATGCTTTCCTCATATATAAAATGTCCCATAAGAGCAATGCAATTGTCGAAAACTTACAGCAGTAATTGCATTGTATCAAGTCAACAGAACAATACATTTGAAACCATATCGCTAGACGTCAGTAAACAACACGAATGAATGTCAGATAGACTTCAAAAAAAGAAAAACATTTCGCTTCTTGGTGAGTGCTCCATACAATCTATAGGGGAAAGTATAAATGAACAATAAATAACATTTCCTTGAGAATTTCTTTATTCGTGAAATATTCCAATGAATTACATTCGTGCATGAAAATAAGCAGATTATTTTGCATTCAAGCGTGATATCCTATACAAATTGCATTCGGTTATTTCCATAATTTGTAAAAGAGCCCTTGTCCTTCGGACTCGGGCACTTTCGCAAAAATATAAAAATAAACTCTTGCAATTTTTAGATATCACGCTTTCTTGCAAAATTATCGGTAATTGTTATGCACTCGTGCAATTATAACCGGAAACAAATTTCATGGGATATTTTCACTTCATTACATTGCCGTGAATACATTCAGATATATTTATATTTTGTTTAGATTATCTCAATACGATCGAATTCTATGGAGATATCATATAATGAACTTCTCTTTTCATAATGTTCTGCTTGACTTCAGAAATGTATCCTTGTGAGATTGGGAACATAATTTTTAGAGCAATCCATTCTATCTTTCTCCTCTTGCTCAAAAGAAAAACTAGGTGACATCGTTATGTGTTGGTTTCCATAATTTTCATCTACTAGATGATCCTAGCCTCAACCCACACAGAATCACTTTTATTTTATATGTTTTATAATTTCTATTTTCATAATGTTCGGCTTAACTTCAAAAATGTTTCCTTGTGAGATTGGGAACATAATTTTTAGAGCAATTTATTTTATCTTCCTCCTCTGGCTCAATAGAAAAATTAGGTGACATCTACTAGATGATAATAGCCCCAACCCACAAAGCTCGAAGTGCTTTCCGTTTCTTGTCGAGGCAATTTCCATCATTTCCACACGAGTGCCCAAAACATTATATACCGATTCAGCACTACCACTCACGGTGTTTGTAAACATCTTAACTCACCTGATAATGTTTCTGTTGGAACCAGGTCAGACGAAATCTTCCATTTGATATTTCACCTTGACGATTCTTTTTATATAGCCTACAAAGTGCCCTATTTGGAAGAATGTTTCAGTCCTGCTCCCTACATACTTCTGTACATAACATTAGCATTTTATTGAAAAAGAAAACTGGCTCCATGCCAAGCAGAGGTGGAATAGAGTCATTCGAAAGAGTATTCATGATTTTCCGAAATTGAATAATATTCATCGAAATAATAATGTGTAGCATTCCAACCACGTTGCTCGAACAGTCAAATGAAAAAAATCTCATATTGTTTGGAAATAGATGTCTCGGAACAGAACAGGTGTGTTATTCGGAGGATCATTTCCCGATGAGTCCATAGTAGAATTTCCAGCAAACATATTTGGAAATATATTTGCTTTTTGTTGGGCAGTGGTGGCTTGTGATCCATCTTCTTTGGTTGAAGGGGGAAATGAACTAGAAGTGAAATTTTTGGCGACAGCTTTAGCAAATGACCGAAACGAACGAGAACCGTTTGGATATCCAACAAGTTTAGAACGAATTTTCTGATTATGTGCTTCTTTAGCGGCTCCAATTGTTGCACTACACCTATTTCTTGCGTTAACATACTCAGATCTCGTCTCCAAATCGGGATCTTGGCGCCAGCGATTGAATGCCGCTTGTTTGGATGCGACAGCCTTAGAGCAGCTTTTATTGAACCATGGTTTCTCAGACTGAGGTCTCATTTTAATACTTGGAATGAATGTTCCCATTCCCATAATAATGGTATCAGAGATTTCTTAGGCACATAGACTGAGATCACCAGATGAAAAACAGACCCTTCTCCAAGGAAAATAAGAGAAAAACAGCCGGAGACCGTCCCAGTGTGCTGATTTGTAAAGCCAGACACGACGTGCGAGTAATTTACCACTCTTTGGAGCCGAATGCGAACAAGTTGTTGAAATTAAATTGTGATCAGAATTACCCAAGGGGGAGTGAATTTCGATCGGATAAATATCAGGATGAGTAGTAAGAAACAAGTCCAGTGTATTGGCAAAATAGTTATTCGTATCAGGATAGGTTGATCGATGAGTTGTTCCAGATCATTAGTAATAGCAAATGCCTCTGTCTATCGTCCTCTCTCATCTGTTCTATTCGAGAATTCAAGCCATGGAGAATTATGTATAGCATTTTTCACAGTAAATGGTATTGGCTTATAAACTGCAATAAACTACCCGATTTAATCCCATTGGGTAGAAATCATCTGGTAAAAAGTTCAGTGCTATAATCTATACAAATTTTCATTGTTCTATCTCGATTTTGAGTAATAAATAGTAGACAGAGAATATGTCGGCGAAGTGTGACAAATGCACAAAGGTTGCAAATGATAGAGCTCCAGGCCTGTTCGAAACTTTTTCATTACAAATGCCTTGGAATGTCTAAAGAACAAAGTGCTGTGTTTACTATCATAGAAGGGACTTTTTATAAGTGCGAGAATTGCAGACAAATCATGGGCGGAGATCCAGTTATCACACCGGGTACAGAAAGGTTTGCAGGAAGAAATCAAACAAATCAAGGAGAATAAATATTCTGATAATGCTGAAACCATAATAACCGAGATATCGGAAAGACAACGAAAAGAAAAAATATAATTATTTATAAACTGAAGGATGATGGCCAAGACTCCGATATGAAAAGATATAATTGAAGCTATTGCACCGTCAGTGAATACTGACAATATAAAAACTTTCAGGATTGGCAGAAGAGGTGATCAACCATCACCACTGAAAGTAATTCTGAATAGGCGAGAAGACGTCAGTACGGTATTGAAAAATAAAAATGAACTAAAAAATCTCAATTTTAATGTACAAATTAGTACCGATAAGACAATTCTTCAACGTGAATATTTGAAGAAGGTTCTTTCGGAACTTAATGAACGGAAAGAAAATGGCGAGAATGACGTATTTATCAAATATGTTTATGGCGTTCCTTCTATCAGAAAATCAAAAAACTTCGCATAAGATTCGGTCACGTGAATATTCGTTTTTTGAATAATTGTTTTGGCGACTTCAAAGACTCTATCAATAATAACAAAATTTCAATAATTGGAGTCACTGAAACATGGCTTGCTCCAGAATATCCAGACCAATTTGTTACTATACCCAACTTCAACTTGATACGTATGGACCGTGCTGGTAGAGGTGGTGGAGTATGTTTTTTCATCAAATCACTGTATAAATACAAATTGTACCACTCTTCTATTTCGGCAAATGGACTGGAGCAGCTATGGATTATAGTCAATATAAACAAACAAAAAGTAGCCTGTGGAGTTGTTTACCGCCCACCGGGAACAAATGTAGAGGATTGTATGCAGGAGTTAGGTGATGTATTGGAACGAGTGTATTTGGAAACTTCTGCGGTAGTGTTAGTTGGTGATATCAATATTAATTTGTTAATCTGTGACTCTCGCGATACTCAACTATTCAATACCCTAGTCTCTTGTTTCGATATGAATCAAATTGTGGAAAATTCTACTCGGATAACAACAACTTCTGAATCTCTGATTGATATCATTTGCATTAGTGAGGATTTAATGGTAAGAAATTCTAATACACTTGATATGAATGGTATAACTGATCACCTGATGGTATATTGCGATATTGATTTCAAAGGTGAAGAAATTCATGACGACTTGATTTTTTATAGGAATTTTAGGAATTTCAATCATGAACTTTTTTCCCAAGATGCTAATAACTTACCATGGGGTGATATTGTGACTATGCAAGATATTAATTCCAAAGTAAACTTTCTCAATGAATGCATCATTACGCTCTTTGACAAACATGCTCCTATTTGCACTGTAAACAGAAAACATAAAGCACTTCCGTATATAACTTATAATATTAAATTGATGATGAAAACCCGTGATAGAGCTCATGCCAAATATCTTAAAGAAAAAACAGCAGCAACTAGACAGTATTATGTAACTTTACGCAACTACGTCAGTGAAGCAGTAAAACGTGAAAAAACAGCATACATAAAATTTGTTCTGAATAAAAATAAAAACAACTCAAAAATGACATGGAGAAATCTTGCAGATTGGGGTGTTACTACAAAATTATCCTCACAAACCAATAGCCTGCCAATTGAACTACGTAAACCTGAAGAAATCAATGACTATTTCTTGAACGTGGCTGGACATTCAACAGTGAATAATGACACTCTTTCATTCTACAACAGTAACAAATTGAACGCTTCCTTGAACTTTTCTCTCACCGATATATGTGAGGATGATATTTTGACTGCCATTAAAGAAATAAAATGTAATGCTTTAGGAATTGACAAAATAAATATCAAGATGATTTCTTTAGTGATACCACACTGTATTGATGAAGTTAAACATATTTTCAACGAGTCCTTCAGACAGGGTATTTTTCCAGATGTTTGGAAGGTTGCTAATATAATTCCAATTCCAAAAAAGAAGGCACCTACCACTTTCAGTGACCTGCGACCTATTAGCATTCTACCCTCATTCTCTAAAATATTCGAGAAAAATGTTTCCCGTCAAGTAAAAGCTTATCTGGAAGAGAAACGAATACTCCCTTATGAGCAGTCTGGGTTCCGCAAAAAACACGGAACACAGACTGCCCTCTTGAAAGTAATCAATGATCTTGCGAGAACCAGAGATGAATCAGAAGTCACCATTTTAGTACTGCTTGATCAAAGTAAAGCTTTCGATTTAGTTAATTTCGATTTGCTCATCGGTAAGCTCAAGTTCATAGGATTCGATGACATTTCTCTTGAATGGATGACCAGCTATCTCACAGGCCGATCACAGAGGGTCAAACTGGATGATTACTCATGGTCATCACTAAAAGAAACCACTTCAGGTGTACCGCAGGGAAGCATTTTGGGACCCTTGATGTTTTCTATGTTTATTTTCGATTACCCCACTTCATTATCACATTGTCAGGTACATCTATACGCAGATGATATACAGTTATATCTATCTTCCCATAATACTGATACAGAAAGTTGCATAGCCAATATAAACTCAGATTTGCATAAAACATTCCTATACTCAGAGCATCATGGACTGAAAATTAATCCAAATAAAACTTTGGCTTTATGCATAGGATCTCAAAGACAACAAGTTGAAACTCAAATAAACTTTAGGCTCACTATTGATAACGCAGTTATTGACTGGGTAGACAGTGCTAAAAATCTTGGTGTAACCATAGATAGCTCTTTGTCTTTCCATGAACATGTGAAAAATATTTTCAAAGTATCATATTTCAAACTCAAATCGCTTTATATCATCAGTTATCTGAAGAAATGAAACTCAGGCTTGTTAAAACTCTTATTAACCCCCATATCGAGTATTGTTGTTCAGTGTATTACAATTTTTTGCCGCAATATAACAAAATGAAGTTACAACGCATACAAAATGCTTGTATGCGATTCGTATGCTGCATACCGTATGGTGAACATGTCACGCCATTTTTGATAAAAATGAAGGAGCTGAATGTGAGATACAGAGTCCAATATTTGATAAAGATTTTCCTGTTTAAGTTGCTCCAAACGGAAACTCCCAGTTATTTATATAGTTTATTAAACAGGCATTCTGATATACATATGGTCAATTTGAGAATTAACTCATTCAACATACCTAGGCACCGTACTTCCAAATTTGAAGGATGTTTTTTTTATATTGCCCCTCGCTATCTGAATGAAATTTTACCTCTTTTACATTACAATATTCATCATTTCAAAAAAGAACTCAAATCACAGTTTCTAACTGCTCAGTGCTAAATTAAGAAGCAATGTATGGTATTGTAATGAAATCGTTAAATTGACCAATAGAATGTTAAGAATATTACTTGTTATTAGAATCTAAGTGTATAATTGTATTCATATTCTTCATAAATTTTTTCATCTTTTCTCTATCATTGTTTTGATAATAAATAGGTATTTTTGTATTATCATGATAAACTTACACACGCTTGATTATTTTTGGGAGGGGTGGAAGATAGCCTTTGGCTAACCCTTTTCCTTTTATGTATAAAATGTACTTTTTTATGCATAATAAACGATATTATTATTATTATTATATTATTATAAAAGATGCAAATGTGCTACAGGGTCGAACTGAAGAAATTTGAATTTTGCATAATGTAGGAGATATGCAAGTAATTTATTTAAATGTAACAATTCTATTCTATATTTAGTTCAGTGTCGCTATCGCTATCCTCATCTAAATTAATTATAATTGGCGCAATTGATTTTACAGAAAGGTACGAGTTTTCAACATTTATAACATGACTAACATAACTTTTCCAACTCTCGGTAGGAATGTCATTCATACAGTTCCTAATTAATTCTACCACACTACCACTCAAAGTCGGAGAATTATTTTTTTCGCGCACGCTCGATTTAAGTTCTTGCCACATAAGCTCTATGGGATTGAACACGCAGTAGTAGGGAGGTAGTCGTAACACTGTATGTCCCAATTCTTCTGCAATTGTATCACAAACATACGTTTTTTTCGAAGAAAATGACTGCAACACTTGTAAAAGTTCTTTTTTTGTATAATTTCCCTCAAAATATATGTCATTTGCAGCCATAAAGTTTCGAATCTCCAATTTCGTATTCTTTGAGCCAGGAATTTTTTGCAATTGTCGACTATGATAGCTTATGTTGGGTAACAGACAATTTTTAAACCAATCTTCAAAAAGCTCTGCTGTCGTATCTTCGTGATAATCAACACAAGAGTCCTTAATATTTTTGGCAGAAAGCCACATAGCGTTTGGGATCCAACCATTTTCTGATCCTGCGTGTAATATTGAGATTCTCTTTCCTTTATTTGATGGTGCTTTTGAGGAATCAGACCATCCTTTGGAAGGGGTGTCATGCGTGTCAAACCACGTCTCGTCGAGGTAGAGTATTGGCCGATTTTCAGACCGGTATTTTCTTATTGGCGTAATATATTCAGAACGCCAGTTTATTGACCGTGTGGATACCATTATCACTTATCTTTTGTCAATTCTGCGATATTTAAAGCCCATTGCAGACAGAGCTCGCCAAAGAGTAGTGAGGCCACAGTTGATGTGAGTTTCGTCATTGATGAGCCGCTGTTTCAGACTTTTGATTGTAGGGACACGCTGCTCATCGTACATAGTGTAGATATTTCGCCTATAAAATCTTTTTCCCAGTCGTCTAGACTTTTTGTGACACCGGAATCTTTACGCTTTTTTCTTGATTCCATGGAATTTTCAACAATTCGTCTAACTGAAGTAAGAGGCACCTTCGTCAAATTACTGGTAACTTTTGCTGCAGCACCCGCGTTATATCCTTGCTGAAGTAAGGAACTATACACATTTTTTATAATGATTTTCACGTCACAAGATAAGTGATTCTTCTTCAACGAACCACTGGAAGAAGCACTATTACTTTTTATCCACGGATGCCATATACTGCCTATTCTGTACGTTGGGGTATAAAATCTACGCTATTAATGTCTGTAATAACAAATAAATGTTATGAAATTATTGCACGCCGTAACACAAGTGAACACTTCCAATGAAATACAAAAACTAAAATGAACAAGAAGTGTAAGCTGTAATCCTCTACAATCCCTCTCTGAGAAACAAAATTACCTGAATCCGGTCCTTTTACATTTATGATGTGCATCTCGGATTTTACATCTTAAGGGTCTAATTGATTTCATTATAATCCTTCAGTCAATACCATTTATTGTGAAAACTACTATACAAATGTTGTCATAGTTTTCATTGAGCTATTTGGAATAAATTCGCGATCTCAACGAAGTTACAACTTCATACCACCCAGTATCATCGTGTTATCGAACACAAGTATCAGGAACGAATTTCGCTGGAGCAACATATGACTCGCGAGCTTATGAGCTGCATTTATCCCGATAAACGTCAGCCCCCTCAAAATGGAAATCGTATCTCGTTAGATCTCGAAGCCGCTATGATATTGAATGCAAATAGGTGATGAAGGATTGGGGCGGTAAACTCGAACCGCTTATTGGATTGCGGAGTTCGTTCCTTCAAACTCGTTGAAGTTGTTCGGGAGTTTCGAGTGATATAAAACAATTCGCCAGAAATTCATAAGTTTTGTATCGGATTAATGAATTTATGTACCCCAAGTCAATGGAATAATCGCGCTTCTAGGGGATGATTATGGTTTCTATGGAAATGGCGAGGACAATGAGGTTTTTGTGTGGGTATTTTCTTGTTAATTGCATTGGAGGACTTGATTATTCATTCAGATGAGGCTTTTATTCGATTTCGAAATACGTGTGGTGGAATGAATGAGACCCGGTTCATTCGTACACACCGTGGTAAAATAACGGTTGATATATTCGTCTATATAGTCCTCACAAACATATTATATGAGCAGATATAATCAACTAGCTCTGAGTTTTCGTCAATTATTCATCTTGAAATATTTTTCGCCTACACAAGTCCCTTTTCTCGAGCAGGTCATTTGTCATAGAAATGGTTTGACAATGAGGTTTTGTAATGAAAAGTGATTTCTACACTTGATCACATTTCAGGAAACTGGGGCTTGTAAATTGACGTAAATACAATTCAATTCCAATGCATTCTTCTTGTTTGATCATTTCCAAAATTCCAATGAAAAATCTATAGTTTTCAATTATGAAGTATTGTCGAATAAAATTTCCATTTTGGACGATAGAAGCAAACTTCTAAATGAATGCATTCAGAAAATATGAGCAGAACTTTGGTGATTCAACTTTACCTGTAGAGTTCAAAAGATTTATTTTCTGCGAATTGAATTCAAAATATCTACTAAACTAGCATTTTCAAAAACATAGTGTCCACTTTTTTCATATGAGGAGTAGTGGGAGAAAAATAAATGAAAGTGGATACATAAATGATTTTAATAAAAATATACTTTTTCCATGAGCTGTGCAAAATATAAATATATAAAATAAAATAAAAACATTCTGTGGACACAAATAAGAATATTCTCATGATTGAAATGGATAATTGATCATTCTTGAACATCACATACACTGGTTTTGTGTTGACTAACCATTATGTCAGGAAAAAAATTAATCTTTTATAAAAAGGAAATTATTACAATTGAATGTTCTTGAAGATCCAATAAGTTAACAGAAGGAATGAAATCCTTCAGAAAAATTTAATTATTTCTTGTGATCTTGAGAAAAAGGTTTCTTACATAAAGATTTTTGCCAAATATGAAATACTTGTCAATGTTTTAATTTACTACCACTAATTTTCACTTGCATTGAACACAATTTCAGGACCCTTACATATATAAAAATATATATAACACTCTGTCACTCACGGTTACATTCATACAGGCAGACACACAAGCTCACCCAATCTGTCCAATAACGATGAAAATGTGAATAGACCGCGGACATATCTGCCAGACGACAGTAAATCAGACAGTTGTAAATCCAGCCTGCTGGACAAACAAACGGATCTAAAGAGGCTTATTGTGCATTTGTGTTACATTTCAAAATATTTTCTCTCGGTAATAACTCAATTTTGAGTGATTGTGAAGTTTCAATCCATCGATTCCTTTCTATTTTTGACAATAGAAAGAATATTAATTCTCTTGCCGTTAAGAGACGAGAATTGTGGATTCAAGCAACTAGAAGAGCAGATTTAAGTACTGATAAGTTGAAATGGCAACGGTATATTCATGAATTTTGTATCTCAGAATTGAAATTATAATCTCATTACATTACCATTGTTATTTATGGAAATACGATTTGTTCGTCCAGCAGGCTGATGCGTGTGACGTCATATGCCCGCAGTCTATATCATGGGAATTTCACCAGTTGTATGGCTGGAGGGCAAAGGACTCATTAGCTTAGGAAGTTGATAGATAGATTTATTGATCTCTTTGGATCACATACATGACATGAGACAAGTCTTACAGTAGTAGGTTTAAAACGAGTAAAGACATTTTTGCCGCGCAGTACAATACAATACAATTTAAAACAAAAGTATATGTAGACAACAACATTGTATAGTTAGTTACAATAGGTAATTGTATATAGTTTATATTTGAAACAACCATTCAAGATATTAAAATATTATGAGCATTGGTTTTGTGAATTCCTCCAATGAGTAGAAGCAATTTTCAATCAGGAAACATTTCAGAATGGATTCAAATTTATGTATGTTTCTAACTTCTTTTATTTTATCTGGTAGCAAGTTATAGAAGTATCCTCCTGCATATAGTGGAGATTTTTTAAGTTGCATACGGTTAAATTTATATAGGTGGACGTCATTCATGGTTCGGGTGTTGTATTCATGGATGTCACTATTATTTTGAAATTTATCCTTGTTCTTGTGTGTATAACTTAGTAGCTTGTGAAGATAAATACCTGTACAAGTCAGTAAGCCATTATTCCTGAAATTATCTCTACAGGACTCCCTATAGTTTAAGTTGAATATTAGGTGAATGAATCGCTTTTGCAAAATAAATACCCGCGGGATTTTCGTCGATCTGCCCCACACAATTATGTTACAGCTGATTGCGGAGTGAACTAATGCATGGTATAAGTTTACTAGGTGATGTTCATAGAGGTTAGATTGTAAGCTGTTAAAAGCGTAATACAATCTATTAAGTTTTTTGCACAAGAAGTCTATTTGTTTGTTGAAGTTTAGCTTGGAGTCTAATTCTATTCCTAGGAATTTGGTGCTTTTGGATGTACGAATTGTAGTGTTATTACTTGTTGTTAGGGTTATATTATTTTCACCTCGAGCGGTGCAGTGAATTCGATAATTACAGTTTTGTTCTCATTAATAATAAGGTGGTTTCTTTGGCACCAATGTGCGAAATTGCTCATTACTGCTTGTGTTTTGTTATTTACCTCAGTTAGGCTATCAGCTGTGACTATAATTGTAATGTCGTCGGCATAGATGAATACGCGTCCATGTTTGATATATTATAATGGTAAATCGTTCACATAGAGTAAAAATAGGAGAGGGCCCAGTACCCCACCCTGAGGGGTTCCATTATGGATAAAACACGACTACATTTTGAATGCATTAGTCGACAACTCAGTGCCAGTCGTGCCAAATAGGTAAGGGCGTAGTTATTTTAGATGGACTGTTCCTTCTTTTTTGTGAGTATAGTAAGTCAATAATGAACAAAGTACAATATATAAGTTTCAACTACAGAAACAAAAACACAAGAACAGATGCATAGGAATACAATTATTGACATTTACCGGAGAGGTATGAAAATGAAAGGGTTCAATGTAATGAAAAGAAATCAGTCATCTTTTGTTTTTATAGTTATTTAAAAACTTCTTGTGTGCTATCATTTTCATTGGATAAACAGGGTTTGACTGAGTTCGTCTCAAAAAATTATTGAATTTTGAATCAGTTCCTTTCAGTATCCTGTTGATTTTCTTACACCAGAAATAGAGAGAACACCTGATAATTAATTTACATGCATTTTTTGCTAGAAGAACTATGGATTTTACAGTTGATCGGATTGAAATCAATGTTCTTTTCCAAAATTGTCTGTAATACAACAGAAATGTTTTTCACATGACATAATCTAGGAATCAGGTAATGTAAATGAAAAAAACTTTGACTGACGAGAAAGTAAAAATAAACTACCTGGTTTAACCATTTTCGATGTTTTTGAATATTTTTTCGCTTCATTGAAGTCAACATTTTTTAAATTTTCATTGAAGCATAGTATATTTTGCCTACAACATGGACATTTTATAAATTTAAGTAGACTTTTGACTAAATATCCAGCCATATAAACCAGAGTGCACTCAGCCACTCTTGTTTTTTGACTAAACTCCACAGAGGAAGGAGTTGAATTAAAATCATGTGATTCTGTTGAGCTGCTTATTCTTTCAGGTTGTGATGATTTGTTCACCCACTTTTCCAAGTAATGCAGCGCTCCTCTTGAAAAATCTTTCTCACAATTGGCATTTGGAGAATGACGAGACAGAAAATTATTGACCAAAAGAGTTTTGAAAAAAGTTTCGAAATGTGCAATATCAGGTGAAACGTGTCCCACTCCATGACTTCTGATGGCCCCAAAAAAAATTTCCTGCGGATCCTGATTGAACGCCCTTGTCAGGATATACATGAATTGGTATTCATGCAAGAGTTTTCTTGTCAGTCTCATTAATCCCTTAATAGTGAAAATTAAATTATTCAATGAAGGTACCGTAACTAGAGACTGTTTCTTCCTGAAAAATACTTCATTGTCTGTAACACTCCAAGAGATTTATTCCAAAATTCCAAATGGGCTGAATTCATATTGACACCTCCTTTCAATGGTTTTCCACCTGGAGCTAACCTGTTATTTGAATTGAGAGACCCCTATGGCTTACCACTTTGAACTCATCTTTGAAATGAATATCACAAACAAGATAATTCTTGTGAATTTGTGCATGACTTTTATTTGCGAACAATGGGTTCTTCACTTTATGCATCCACGTTTTTAACAATTCTGGTTCCTTATCTGGTCTAGGAAATCGATGGCGTTTACTAAACCAATCCTCACACTTTGGCACACAACATTTTTTTGGATGGGAACTTCTGATTCCGATTTCCATATTAAAACAATTAGCACTTCAATAATTCTTATACGAAGAACTGAATAGCATTGTCATTGCCAAATTCAAACGTCAAACGATAGTTTTCTTCTGCCATCTTTTGGCAACAATATGTTTCAATCCGTGCACCAGCGCTACATGGATCAGTTCCGTGAACTAAAATGCATCTCAAGAGCGCTCATTTAAGAGTTTTTTTTATATATATATGTGCTTTGTGGACAAAATGTTATGTCAAATTTGAAATAATTTGACAAATGTCCATTACGAAAATTGTCTACAATAGATATTTGCCTCGATATTTGCATTTGAAAAGGAATTTACCTAGAAGTTTTGAAAACGGAAGCGGATTTAGTTTCCGAAACGTTAACGATAAGTATTTTCATATATATATATATATATATATATATATATATATATATATATATATATATATATATATATATATATTAGTTCTTATAATTTTTTCGATAGGCAAAATTTGAGTTATACAAGAAGTTGCTGACTAATTGGATTTGATCTATCCAAAAAAAATGGTTTTCAATAGACGCAGCAACTTTTCGGGGTAAATTGAAAATTTGCCCTTCTACACCTATATAGATTCCAATGTTGATTCTTATTTTTTCAGATTGAGGTACGTTACAAAACCCTGAGAACTACGAAACAAATCACTTTGGTGTTGGGATAATAACTGATCTCTAGGAACCAAAACCAAAGGTTCCAATCTCATCGTTTATTTAACTATGGGTATTTAGAACATTCATTGATTAATACTAAGGATACAACTCTGATGTGAAGGAATTTATTTTTCACTACATATCAAGTATCCCAACATCAAAGCGATATAACTCACACTTCAGGTAATACCTGCATGATTCTTCCCCAAAAAATATTGAGGACTATCTATTGGATCTGGTTTTCCAAGTATCCCAATTAACTTGGTGATCAGACTAAATATCTGAGTGGGGGGAAGGCCACTATTCACAACACCACTATATTGAGTTCATTATCCGTTTTGAATTGCCCCCACCAATTATGCGATGTTCATCCAAAGCATGCTGGAAACAGTCAATGTTTCTGTTCCTCCGTATCGAATGTGAGCAAAATGTTCCTTGAAACGAGTTCTCAAAGCACGCCCACTTTGACCAATATACATCCTGTTCGCTGTCTTCCCAAAAGATTTCGTATCTTCCCGACTCTTCAACAATCGCATTCAATCAGAACCTTCCTTCGGTATAATTCATCACTTTGTTTTCCACTTTCATTATTCACATCGGAAGATAATTGTGGTAATCGGAATCCATTAACGTTGCGCAAGAGTTGTGGTTCAATGCAATGGAAAGAAACGGGTTAATTGAAGTTTTGTGTTATGGATGGAGGCCGAATAACTAATTACCGCTATTGAATTCCCAGTCACATACGCCAGGCTCTTGTGAGTGGTGGTCCGAAAGCGCACTTGCACGTTGTGGGTTGAATGAAGAGTATCGAATGGAAAAACCCACAATATGGTGTACGCGGTGGGGAATATGCAAGTGACGGTCATCATTGGAATGGGCGAAATAATGAAGTTGAAGTAGTAGTAGTATTTCTTTATTTCCTAAGGATTATACAAATAAACATAGAAATTGCGTCACATAAATTCGCATTACAAATGTCCTTATGATATACTAGCATTGAAATCGAGTCAACATTGAAAAGAAAGGGGAAAAAGAACTGCTCACTCATACAGATCACAACTCATATTTAAAACTACATGTTGTAGATATACATCGATTAGGGTAGATTAAAGTACTCATTGATGGAATAAAATGGATTTTCGAGTTAAAATGATTTTATCTCATTTTTGAATGAATTGAGACTTGTGAGGTTTCTAATGTCGATAGGAAGATTATTATATAATTTTATTGACATAATGTGAGGACCTCTTGAGACAATAGATGAGTGATGAAGTGGAATCGACATCATCTGATTTTCGCGAAAATTATATCCTGCAACTAGACTCAACTCTTTTCTGCTTGTGAAGTTTTCGTTGTGTGACTTCACATAATATACACAGTTAAGTATATATAATGAGATAACTGTTAAAATTTCAGATTTGAGAATAAATCCCTACAGGAGTCTCTAGGACCCTTGAAAGTCATAAATCTTAGGATTTTCTTTTGGAGAACTAATACTTCATTGATTCTGGTTGAATTCCCATAGCAAATGATGCAATAATTGAAGGTGGAGTGAACAAATGCATAGTAGTAATTGAGTGAGATGTTCATAGGGACAGTTTTTCTAAGATTCCATATAACATAACAGTGTCTAGATAACTTATTAGTTATATAGTCCACGTGATGCCCCCAAGAGAGATGTGCGTCGATTTGTACCCCAAGAAATTTAATGACTTCTTTTTGTTCTATTGAAGTATGATCGTATCTTACTAGAACACTATAATCGATATTTTTCGGAGTGAATACGATGCTATTTGTTTCAGAGTTGTTTAGTACAAGGCCATTTCTGGAGCAGTAAGATATCATGTTATCAACTGAATTTGTAGCTTTTTCTGAGAGTAAAATGGTATCATCAGCGTGCACACAAAAAGAGGTATCATCGGCGAATTGGGTATAGTACAGAGATCATTAACGAATAGGATTGTAGGGAGGTTGTAGCAACTATGAATCATATATGGCTAGAATTGTTAACTCAATGTTAGAGGTGAAGCACTCGAACTGTTCACTTCTTAATCGAGCCGAAGGCAGCAAAGGATTGTTTTGCCCTCTGGTGAGAAATCGGACTTCTCGTCCTTAGATGTAGGGGTTCCTCAGGGAGCCAACTTGGGACCGATATTTTTCATAGTGTTCATTAATGATTTGCCAAAATATTTGAAAGCACATTCGGTTATTTTATATGCAGACGATGTAACAATTCTGAATATATGCAGAGACACCTCGGAACTAGAGAGGAGTAATCATGAAACACTAGCGAAAGCCACAAACTGGTTCAGAGCGAATAATTTGAAATCAATTCTGATAAAACCATCAGTTACTTTTTTGAAATCAAACAAAATTGAATAGTGTGAAATTATCGGGTGTTCAGATCGATACAAAATTGAATTGGAAAAACCATATCGAGAAATCAGCTGTGAAATTAAAAGTAATTTATCAGATCAGGAAACTAGTGGAATTCACCACACTCGAGACGACACTTTAACTTATTACTATATAAACTTCTATAGAGATTTTTTTGATGCGATTCTACTAAGGGGTAAGGTACATAATATTCAAATTACAAAAAAAAGTAGTACGGATTATGGCGCATGGAAGTTTTACGGAACACTGTAAACCTTCATTGAAAAAATTTAATATTTCAGCTCTCCCCTCAGTCTTTATTCTCCAGTGTCCATTGCATGTCAAAGAAGGTGAACATACTCTGGCCTGAAATTCATCATATCTTTCTTATAATACCAGAAATAAAGATCAATTGAGTATTCCCTACTATAGACTTAAGAGAACTCAACAACCAAATGATCACACAGCCTTGAAACTATATAAACTACCCACTGAACATGCGAGGGCAGGGCCTTTGATGAAAAATGTATCCACATCAAAAGCCTTCTTGAAATCCAAGAAAATTATTCAGGTTATTAGACTATTATCGAAATTATTGCGGACTTGCTGACAAAAAGGCAAAAGTGCTTGTTGGGTAGATCGATTTTCAGTGAAACCAAATTGCCTATCAGTCAATAGCTCGAAGTTTACCATATAACTTAGAAGTTTCACTCGGAATGCTTATTTTCGAAAATACTGAGAGTAGCTCAATTAGGCATATCGGATCGACTGGCATTTTTATGTACTGATGAGATGATTGGAGAATATTCCCAATTTGAAGGAGTGATTAACAAAGAATGTTAAGACATCATTCATTACATTCGCATCTTTAATAAGACTACATGGAACTCCACCTGAGCCGCTGGAGGTTTTAGAACGAAGTGAAGAAAATATGTTGAATATTTCCTGGTGGTCAACGGAAGCTAAAAGCATTGAGCTGCAGTTACTGTTTTTGATATTGAGTTCATAGATTTTATTATCATACACAATTCTGTTAAATTATCAACACTCTCAATGAAGAAACTATCAAAAGCATTTGCTTTTTCCAAGGTATCAGTTAATTCGTTATTACGATCAGTTTTTATTGATTGTGGGATTCGTTTCGAGTTTTCACTATATATTGTAGACTTTATGACACCTCAAGTGGCACGAGATTTATTAAAGGAAGATAATTTTTTTTTGTTTATTGTAGGTATTTATTTTTTATCCTCTCTTTGATTTTTTTTTGTGGATATATATTTTTTCCTGAGCATTTTATTAAGAGAATGTATCTGTTTCTAATACCAGGAAACTTTTTCACTAACTTATGAACATTTCTCAAAAACATACTTTGATGATTTTCAGGCTATTCCTTGTACGTTCGTTAAATTTTAGGAGAAAACATTTCAGTTTCTAAAAAGGGATGTACTCTCTCAGACCGGTTTGTTGTTTATCAGACTCTAGTCAGTAGAGCGTGGTTCCCATCAACAACTCGGAAGTCGCTGATTTTTCCTCAAATGAAAGTCTTTCTTCTTCAAGTGTTTCATACTTCGGAGAAAGCAGAAGTCAAAACGAACAGAAAAAGACGTCGTCACACATCTGCTTATAGGAAATCAGCGACTTTCGAATTATTGATGGAAACTATCTTGCACCGAAGAGATCCCAATATGCCCGAAACCGGTTTACAAGGGTCCCGTCCCGATAAACGTTGCACTGGCACCTGTCGGATATAATTTCGCGCTCTACTATATAGGTATATTGAGACTGGCTCAAATTGTTCTTAGATGATTGGATTGTCTATTCAAATAATTTTCGTGAAAACACCCTGCAAGACAATGGAAATTCAAGTGACAACAGCAAACTTCGATTGAAGGAAAAACTCCTCGCATTTCCATGACATACACTCTTAGCAACTATACAGAAGCATGACTGGTAGAGGTTCAAACTTTCTATCGTCTAAACTCACTCTTACGAAACATATGAAAAATTCAAAAGGTTATATTTGGGGAGCAATCGTAACATTTTGAATACACTTAACTGAATAATTTTTTTTTATTTAATTTAGTTACATCTGGTCTAGTTTTTGAATGAGTTTAATTTTCATTAGGGAACATTATCATTCTGGTAGAGAAAAAGAAGTTTTGAGGAAGTTGTTTGAGAAGTGCAGGAAGACTACAAAACTTCTATCTAAAACAGCTACCATAGCCTATATGGCTCGACGGCCGCTGGATCACATAGCTGACTTTTTCTTGATAAATTTGTATACCAATTACTCGGAACTTGAATAAAACAGATGCCATTCACAGAATATATCTACACAAAAATAGAGTGGTTTGCAAAAAAAATATTCATTAAGAATAAATTTCAATTTCCTACCCAGACAATCTTGTTCCATTCAGAAAAAAATATCCCTTGAGCTCATCAGTGATTTACACATATCAACAGCTAAATCTTTGCTGAATATTTGATAACCACTTTTATGAAAATTTTGTATTTCATTTGTATTGACTTCGGAACGAAAAGACAAAAATCATCACTTTATTTTTTATTTCTTACTCTGTTACAGTTGATTTTTAACACTTTCGATTCTCCTGCTTATTTTTTTTTAAGGAATTGTTTGGAATTTTTATTTGGATTTCATTGATTTTAATATGATTTTATTTATTTTTTCTTCACTCACTGTTTCAACTCCATCGGTAGATTCGTCAATATTTCTTCAATTCTCGATATATTTCAGTTTATTCTTTTTTTTTTCAATTTCGATTGTTTCATTTCTCTCCAAACTGCCGTCTTATGGTTTGCCTCCTCAGTTGTGTGCTTAGTTGAAGAGTTTCTTGTCTGATAGTTCTCTGTATGTGGTTGATGATGGAGTATCATCTGATATTGCCCCAATAAATGCAGGTGTTCCACAGGGTTCAGTTCTGGCGCCCACTTTGTTTCTGCTTCATATCAATGATTTGCTCGAGAAAACATCTTGTCGAGTACAAAGTTTTGTGGACGACAGTACTCTTCATACTAGTTTCTCTTCCAGAATCCCCATACCAGCTTGAGAAACAAAAATTCAAAGTAACATTCACGTCAATAAAATTAACGACGACTTGGTAAAAATAATAGAATGGGATAACATGAACTTGGTGAAATCTGATGGTACGAAAACCCAGGAATGTCTCTTCTCAAGAAAAGCTGAACTGTCATCGTCTAATATGTAGATGTCAGGAGTGACTATTCCTACAAAATCAAGTATCTAGATTCTAGGAATTACGATCAGTGGCAATATTTCATGGAAAAACCATGTAAGATCGATCGCTGAAAGTGCTTCCCAGAATCTTGGATTTCTATTTCGTGCGAAGAAATACTTCACTTCTCGTCAGCTTCTAATGATCTACAAGGCTCAGATACGACCTGTCATGGAATACAGTTCTCATGTGTGGAGTTGAGGCTTCTCGATTCTATACAGAGAGTGGCAATTCGTCTTGTTGATGATTCTTCGCTCACAGACTCGCTGACTTCATTGAAAGATCGTAGAAGGGTCGGAGATTTGTCTCTCCTCTATAGATACTTTCACGGTCGATGCTCTTCCGAATTGTTATCTATCGTTCCACCCTTAGCAATATCTACACGGATGACTCGACGAGTACAGAATTCCCTTATGTTGTGAATTTGGAAACCTTGCTAAGGGATCTTTTTTCAATAAAATATCTGAGCTTTGGAACTCCTTGCCAAAAGAGGTTCTTCCTGAGGCTTACAATCTTCAGAAATTCAAAGTAAATGTTAATTCGTATCTCCTGTCCCTTTACTCTATTTTTGATAGAGTTCTTCTGACGTTTTTTCATGTTTCTTATTATTTTGTTTAGTGATCTCATCATATCAGTTCTCTTCTCAATATTCTTCAAATTTTTTTCACATATTTTGTTTGAATTCCATTCTTCAACATGATGTTAGCTTATTTTCGTTCAATCTAACTTCAGTTATTCATAAGTTCCAAAATAGTCAACTTCAGTTCAAACAATGGAAGTTTGAACCCCTCCACGCAACAGAAAATATTACCAATCGAAAAACAAACGAATAGCTTGAAGCTCACTTTTATCTGAACCTGAATTGGACATCATGGAAACAAAACTGAAACGATCGTTGAAACATCTTGTGAGAGAAACGGTCTCCGATAGGGAAAGCCAGAGTTTACTCGCGTCCTCTTTAACCGTAGAGACCGATATGCAGATTCACGTCAACAAAAAGCGGTCTACGACTTCTTGATTGATTTGAGGCCATCTTCCCCGTTCCGGCGCTGAAAAGCAATATGTCTCGAGGATCGCTGTACTTAACCCAGATAATGTTGCCTGCGAAAACACTTTGTTAGATCAGAAGTTATAATACGCGGTTGTAGGTAAAGAAGATTTGCAATCTCGATCAATATCGTTTTGGATTTGATTTCCTGATGCTCTGATGAAACGGGAATCAGGTTTCAGCAGAAGAAGAGTTCAAGATTTGAAAAATGTCATCATGATTGCTAACTCGTTTGAAATTCCATACAATGAAATCGAGTTGAAAGTAGATAAGCACTTGCATTTTTGCGATATAACAAGCATTCATAGGAAAAGTGAAGCATAGTACTAGCAAAAATTTTGACTTTTTGGGGGATTTCGTAAGGGTGAGGCGAATGAACTATGGAATGAAGTGAAATGTTCGGCTTGTGTAGTTTGGGAAGGCCATATATTCGAGGTGTACGTGAAGATTTTTTCCTGGAAATCAGAGATTTCTTAAGGTCAATCGGAATACTGGAGTTGTTGATGGAAGATTGTGTCTTTTTTCTAGATAGGCTGTAGGATCTCTTACACTTATTTGGTACTCAGGAGAGTTGATTGAGCCTGTTAATTTATCAATGTGGTCTGTGGTATTGAGGAGAAAGAATGATAATGTCGGGATTGATACGGAGGTTTTTGAGAGCGTGTCTTCCGGCAGGAGTGACATTCGAAGGTGGAAATTTCCGGGCTCCTTCGGCTGTGTTTTCGGGAAGATGAGAGATAGCTGATCCTGTGTGGTGTTGGTTGTTATGATGGTTTCGATCGGAATGGATTTCGGGCTAACAGAGAAGTTGAAGCCTCCAGATAAAATTGCATGGACATTTTCATCAGGTGGAGGGTCAAAGGAATTGTGAACCGATACTGGAGGATCTGCTGCTGGTGGGAGAGGTGTGATGTTTTGATTAGAGCTGTTAGAGAGTTGTTCGTGTACTGGTCTTTTTGTTGATAATGTATTCAGCTTTGTCGTAGGATATTCGAAAGATCCCAAACCACCGGGAGGCCTGGCTGAACGCTTTCCTTCCTTCCATTCGGGAAGTCACTGATAAAGTGAGCCGAATTCTGACAAAACACGACATCAAGACAGTTTTCACAGCAACATACATACATGGGACAGACGAACCGACAAGGATCAAATAGGTCCTACGAGCAAGAACTAGCAGTACGTAATTCGGACATGACCTCGACTCTCTTCAAACATCACCACGAAACCGGACACGAAATTGACTTCAAAAACACAAAAACTATTGCCACAGCAAAAACACTCCACTCCAGAATGATTCGCGAAGCAATAGAATATGAAAAACGCCCTCAATGCCTCAATAAACGAGACGACTCACAAAAGTTTCCCAATTCCTGGAAACCATCACTATCTCATCGAACGAACTCCTGAATAAATCCTTTTCCAACCAGACCTACAAGCGATCCGACAGTTCCAACAACGTTAAACTCTCATATAACCATAAATACCATCCCTCTATCCACAAAACCACAGTCCTCACTTTGTCAAGATAAGACCTGGGGGATAACGAGACTCAGACCTCGGCACCAAGTCGCGAAGAAGTCTTGAGAACGGCTCCAGAATGGGAGCCAAAACGTCGACAGAACGCGGTGTTCCTCCAAATTACAGTGGATTGAACCTCTATTCAGCTATATGGACTGAAACCAAGAGACTCTGTTGTGACGCATATTAAGCTTTTTGATCACCAACGAATTGGATGTCTTTGCTGCATACATTCATGCTCTAATGACGAATCTCTCAACTCATTCTATTTCCTCATAGACAGCATCGGCTACATTCAACAAAATCATCCATCTACTGAAATCATTCTCTTGGCCTCAACAGGGCATGACTCAAGTATTCGGAACTGCCTTTGGTTCTCATCCAGCAGAAAGCGTTTCGCCTTAGAGGTTCAACCATCTGAACCACATTCGGACTTTTATTTCTTAAGGAACAGAACGTTCGAAATGTTTTATGTTCGCAAGTCCTGCCGACTGTCCTGCTGAGACCTATGGCGGAAAGAAACAGCTGCCTGACATCGGACTTGTGAATGCCATAGTTTCGAACATGAATCATTTTGGACGGAACTCCGTGCTCTGGGTATACTTTGTAATGCAACGTGCATTTACCCAATGGCATTATCTCCGTATGCCTCAACTCATTCTTAACCCGGCATTGCCCTGGTGAAGTTTTTTGCATAACAACCCAGGTGGGGTGTGTCAGACCCCAAATTGAAAAATTATTATAAAAACAAACTGAATTACAAATTTGAAAACTTTCCTGAAAATATCATTCTCTGAAGTATATTCGACTACAAAGACAATAAAAAACGGTTTTTATAAAGATTCACTATGAAATATAAAAAAAAAACTAAAATTATTGTTTTTTTCGTTGGTAGAAATCACATAATATATATTTAAAAAAATCTTGATATGAAACAAACAAACAAAATTGTATAGTTTTGGGAAAAATCAACTGGAAACTTGTTGAATCAACAAAAAAATTAAAATTTGCTCTGTGTGTTTCTTCAGAAAAATTCCACTCCGCGTTAAAGTCAGCACAATTTTGGCAGAAGCTTTTTACATGGTCCAAACATATAAATGGTCCACACGTCTCACAACGATACTTTGTCTTCCTGTCTCTGCTTCTTGGGCACATTTGACAACGTCCTTTCCCTCCATTAAGTCTTTGTGGTGTTGCTTCAGCAGGTTCCCCGAGAATATCGAGTATTTTCATTCGTAGAATCTTAGGTAAGTGTGGGTTATTTTTTCTAACTTCAACTGTAGGTTTGATGAGTGCACGTCCTAGTTCTTCCAAAAAGAGACGTCTTTGAAGAGTATAATTATTGCTGTTGAACTTACTTATATACAATTTGGCTATTATTTCCACCAGAATCCAGAAGGGTATGAAGAATTCTCAAAGGCCATCTCCTACAATTTCTGGCAACGCTATATGTACCAGCCATTTCGTCGACGGTATCGACACCACCTTTTGTCATATTATAGAAGCTCATTCTTTCTGGAAGCATTTTTCCTTCAGACGATTCATCGAGATGCAAAGATAAAAGTAATATGACGTATTTATTTTTTGTAGGTACGTAGGACACTTTCAATCTCATTCCACAAATTTAACAGCAACTGCTGGCTTCTTTCGTAGCCTCCCATGATTCTAAAACAAATACAATTTGTTTCAAACAAAAACATCACAATATTCACATCATACTTACATTTTGAAACAAAATATGTAAATCTGAGATTGATTACTAATCTGAAAACTTTTATGATTTTATAACACAGGTGGGGTCCCACAGACCCCAGAGCACTTTACACACATCTATATTCTTCAAATGTCACAGTAAGACTAAACCGATGGACATACCTACAGATCGATACTATTGAAGAAGCTATAGGCAACCACACATAGGTGCATCCAGTTTAAGGTATAGTTCAGGCCGTTTTAATTCGTCTGGGGTTTGTTAGACCCCTCTAGTGTAATGCCGGGTTAACTGTCCAAATTATAATGTGAATGTAACCCAACGAAAGCATATCTAAATAGTATAATACAAAAACAGTTATTCAATTTATACGGAAATTATCGAACATTGACTCAATTTTGGAGAAATATTTGAAGTACTTTCAAGAAAGAAACCGAAGTGTTTGAGAAGGTAATTACGCTGTACGAAATTGAGCTGCATTGAAACGATCGTTGTTCCATATGAATTCTGGAGGCGTTTGATGATTGCAAAACACAAATGCAGATACTAGTTGTCGATGAAATCAAAAATACAAGTCCAACTATCACAGAAACCATGCTTCGAACGTGAACAATCTGTAATCTATATGAGCTCTGACGTCAGAGTGCATTACGATTTCCATTTAAAATCATTGATTTCAACTCACTCTCAATTCCATATAATTTGAAACATTAACAAAATTGTTGCTTCGAAATGGGTTTGTATTCTACTATATGATTACAACGGAATTTTATCAACTCAATCCCATTGACAACAGTGATTTTCTGCACTGGCCGGTTTGAAAATATTATAAATTTCAATCAATTAGGTTTCAGTTTGAAACCATTGTAATCAGTTTCTTATATGTGGGTAGAGAGGAAAAATCGGCCAAGTCACTCCTAGTTACATCGGCATTGAATTCAATATCACTCTTATCAGTGTTCGGAGACTGTGGGCAGAACGAAATGTGGGTAGAACGCAACGCACCCGCGATATAGACATTGAGATGAATTAGCCCCTGCATGGCTTATTCTCCGTCGTTTATAATCAGGTCAGTAGATATAGACAATCAATTCACAATAATTCCAGAAGTTTTCAAACTTCACCGGTATGTTAGTGCGTGAATGAAAACAAACTATAAAATTTTGCACAAGCCTGCATCGAACGGACCATTATTTAAATGGTAAAAACGTTTTAATGCTTTATTTCAGCCCAGAAAATTGAAAAAGTTCTGCAAACTAAGAATACTGCCAGTAATATTGTTTTGAAACATGCATTCAGTTTGCAACCTTGTTACAGTTACGGAACCTTATGTTTGTCTCATTTCTTGTAGTTTTCCATTGCAATTTGTTCAAAGAAAATACAAAAGTTCTGCAAAATTCATAACAAATGTTTGATATAGTTACTTACATTTGCAACCATTTCTGAAAAACGAAATATACATTGAGATAATTACAAAAGTTTTTACAAGTAGTTGCATGTGAAGATAAAATTGGTCTCAATGGATATGAAAATTGGCAACCTCGAACTTAAAACGGAACCTTAATTATTCAAGGAATACTAATTGCATTTTTACTACCCCGGGAAGGGACTAACAAACAGTTATCAAGCTGAATAATCGATTATCATTCGGGTTATGCCTATTACATAATATTGTAAAGGTTTATTGAATCTGAATTCCTCTGTTAGTAGGTACCGGTGTTTGATATCGTTCAGTTGTGTGTGGTATACTTTATCAACTACTAGTTTTCAACACTTCACTAGTTTGCAGAACTTTTGCTTTCTTTGAAAGGGTAAATATGGAGAATACGGTATCCTCACCGATTTTGACGAAATTTTCAGGGTAGCTTAAGGAGGTCCTAAAATGAATAAAAACATCAAAAATTTTCATCGGAAACGACGAGAAAGTAGTTTTTCCAACAAAATGCATTTAGGGGTTATGAAAACACCTTTTACGAAAGCGGTAATTTCGTATGGATTTATGAAATGTACTTACATGAATCATTGAAATAATGAATCTACATGAAATATTCTTGATAACTGTCAATCAAATATGTGTATACACATTATTCTAATATTTATAAATAATTTCTGAAATTTTACAGATTGAATGAGAAAAAAAAAATAAGTCAACTGTCAAATTCAAAATTCTGGTGAATTAATTTACTAACCGGCGTTGCCATATCGTCAATAATCTAAGCTATATGAACTACAACTTATGTATTAATATTATTGGTTTTAATAATATCATTTTTGAGCGTATGATTAAAAATTTATTGAGTATTTCATTCTGTTATCAAGAAGAATGTCATCAAACTGCAAGAAATTTGTGCAGATAAAGCAATATTGTTAACTCATTTGAGAGCTTGGAATTTAGTTAGTAATGAAGGGGAATATATTTGTGATGAATGTGGAGGATTTTTAAAACTCATAGAAGATGAGTCCAGGTTATTTTTAAATTATTTTTCGTGAACCTTTGTGTACTGTGAAACGTATGTTTGAAAAAGTATCCGCAATTACTATTTAGGATTTTTTAACCAGCAAGATTTTTTAATATAGTAGCAACTATTTTCGAAAAAATGTTGGTACCAACTCATCTATTTTGTGATTCTGAACAAGAATTCAAAGTCAAAAGGCAGTACTTTTCCTTCATTTCAAAGTTATGGCTCTTCGAAATTCTTATGAAGGGCATATTCTGCCTTCTTTTTTGCAATAAAAAATGATCAGAAGCACATGTACATCATTCTAATTTCTTCATTTCTTTACAGTTTTTCAATATAAAATTCTAATCAGAGGCACACGTACATCATTTTACCTGCTTCATCACTTTTTACCGTTTGTCAATTAAGATTCTGATCAGAAGCATACGTACATCATTCTACCTTCTTCATCACTTTTTACCGTTTGTCAATATATAAGATTCGGAAGATAATTCCCTATACGATTTTGAGTTTAGGTTAGGCTTTGGGTTAGATCTCATCGCGTTACAACCTATCGAAACGGAAATTAATTCTCGAATTTTAAATTGACAAACATTAAAAAATAATGAAGAATATTAATAAACTATGAAATTACAACATTTGGTGTCAAAGTTGAAATCTTATTTTCTAGAAATCAGTTACTCTAACACCAAACTGATATTTTTGCACTCGACGCGCGTTTCGCTAACAAGGTTAGCATCTTCAGGAGAAAATTGTCTTTACAAAAAAGTTTCAATGAAGAAGGTAGAATGATGTGTACCAAGCACCTAACAAATAAAAAAGTGCGTGTTTGTAATCGTCGTTACCAATTCGAATTCCAAGACATTCTCGAATTCCATGAAAAACTCTTATCTTCCATTTAGAAAAAAGGCCCTTTTCAGGGTCACCAAATAATTATATGATGAATCTAATCTAGGATTTACATTTACAATTTGACAACATTGCATCATTCACCAAACATTACTTTTTGACATATGTCAATTGACGAATTTGATTTTTTACAATATATTTCATCTATTTAAAACAGGAAAATATACATGACTGAGACCCTGAAGCTGTAAATTTTACGAATCAACCTGGAAAACATTATGTGTGGATTGATCACATCACAAGAACCTGTAAGTAAATAACATTAAACATGCTAAATTTACCGCTTTCGTAAAATGCATTTTGTTGGAAAAAAGTACTTTCTCGTCGTTTCCGATGAAAATTTTTGATGTTTTTATTCATTTTAGGACCTCCTTAAGCTACCCTGAAAATTTCGTCTAAATCGGTGAGGATACCGTATTCTCCATATTTGCCCTTTGAAAGAGTTCAAATACAAAATTATCTTTTTTTTTTTGTTTTCACTCTTATTTCCGTATTACAGACGTGGTTGCAAATCAACGAAAACGTTCGACGGGAGGGCTTCTTCATTTTCAACTTTTATCTTAATCTTTTGTGAAAATTTCGACAACTGTTTCAATCAAAAAAAACAATTTATTGTGCAAATATATTTTCTGTTTGACGCAAGGGGTTGCAAATTGAACAAACAACAAATAGATTTCGGTTATTTTTCCAAGTTTTGCAGATTTTTCGGAATATTTTTCGAAAAATTAGGACTGATAATATATTTTTCAAACAAACAGTTCCGTTCTTGAATGGTTGCAAATTTATCAGAAGATGTAAACAGCTAGTTCTCTACACTTCACAAATTTCCAGAAATTTTGCTTTTCTTGGTAGGGAACAAATACCATAATATTTTTCATTTTGATTGTATCCTCATTTCCGTATTGCCGATGAGGTTGAAAATCAATGAAAACGTTTTATGTGACGTCTTCTTCATTTGCAACTAGTATTTAAAACTTTTGTTAAAATTTCGAAACTTATTGCAGAAATATTTTTTCCGTTCAACGCAAGAGGTTGCAAATTGAAGTACTTCTCAAGAACATTATTTCGGTTAATTATGCAAGTTTGCAGAACTTTTGGATTTTTTTTAGAAACATTAGGAAAATTGCCAATTTTTTTTTATGAAACGAAACGTTCCGTCCTGTTTAAATGGTTGCGAATTTACCAGAAGATCTAATTTGCTATTTCGCAATATTTAAAGTTTGCAGAACTTTTGCAAATATCTTTCTACAAATAATGCGAATATTCACAAAATCCTGATTTTCAACATGTTCTATTCAGAAAAAAAGGTTGCGAAACCAGACTCAATATCATTTTGTAACCGAAGTTACAAAACTTTTGTGATTATTGTTAGATTTTGGAAAAATCATGTCTATATCTGGCCTTGATAGCGGTTTGAACCTTTTTTTTTCCTGTTTTATATACTCGAACGCAATCTCCTTTGATGAGCTGCAATCTATCCGCTCTATCTCAAAACTCTTAAATGGCTGCCAGTATTTTTCCTGTACCCTTCATATGTTGGACATCTTGTGAGGAATCCCGTTCCAGGAATGGTGAAGGTGCAACACCCATGTTACCTGATCATAATGACACTTCTTCACATAAAACTGAATATTAAATCCCACTATCAATCATCATTCACTGATCCATTGCTGTCTGTGCAAGAATGACTTTTTCTCCTGGATGAAACCCGGTTACAAAAAATTATATCTGTCCTAATGGACACGTTTTTCCAATATCAGTCCAGCTCTGGGGTCACAAATGGCCAATGTCAATCGCGCGATTTCCATCTTCGAGACAGCTCATATTGAGGTGGATTTATTATTGTTTTTGCAGGAGCTTTCCGTTTCAGGTGGTGTTATAAATTACCGAATATCAGTTGGGTTCGTTTCAGATTTATGACCTGGCACGCTACACGCACATCTTGTCAGAAAAAAAAAAGAATCATCGTAAGTGGATGAAATAATTTTTCGTTGTTTGGATTAATGATTGAATTGAGCAGAACTGAATCTAAAATCGATGAATAGAATGAAAATCTAAAAAATATCCAAGTAAAACAATTGAATAGAAATGAGGCACTCAAATGTGAACAGAAGAAAGTGAACTAGATTTTAGCAAAAGAATAAAATTCAGACGATATCAGCCATCACCCGAAGGTACACTAAACTAGAAACTCAGTTTTCACGATTTTAATTTTTTTTCTTGAAAGTGCGATTTTGATATTTAGGTAATTCAACATAATTTTGTCCTCATTCAAATTTATGATTATTTCAGTTTCTTCGAATTTGAATACATTTATTTCTGATGTAGTTATTTCAATTGATCGTTCAACAAAGTTCTATCCTCATTACTGCTTCTCTAAACGAGTTGTTCTACTAACTAGGCATTTCAGGTCTGCTATTGGTAATTTATTGTTTTAACGTTTGATTGCATTTGGTTGACAATGTTTTTTGCTGAATAGCATTGGTTAGGGCTTTCATTGTCTATATAATTAACTATAGTGAAACCTGTTGCAAAAAACCTATAAGGTGAAGAACATTTAATAAAGACAATAAATCACTAATGCTGAAGTTGTATTAAAAGGTGAAACAATCAAATCTGTTGCTCTCAAACTTTGTTATCGGATAAAGACCCAAATCCCCCATGGTGGGGAAATGTGTTGCTACCAATATGGCGCTCTGATTGATTTCAGTGGGAAATGGATGCATTGTCGCAAGATGCTCGTTTGTCGGGAAGATGTTCAAATATCTTTTGGCTGAATAGTTTTCAACCATTTCGGATTCCTACTCTGGAACAACAAAAAGCATTTTCGCTGAGAATGTAGGCAGCTTTATTGATCTTTCTTCTGAGCCAGTATTCCTCCCTGTGTATCAAATTGTCTTCAGACCATTTGATTCATCCAAACGTGCTCCGCTATTCCTGATTTCGTGCTTTCTCCTCGTTGTGTGTTCTTCTTGTGTTCGCAATTCCTCACTTTCAATGGCGTTCTGGTGTCTCCTTTTGCAACACTCGCATAGTATGAGGATTATACAGATGATTTTTAGCTTAGCATATAGCAGTACTTGGAGGGAGTAATCGATTTTTCAAAGTTCTTCCGATCAAATAATGAAACTAGTGCGCTCAAAATGCAGAGCCGTGTGTAAACAAGCAATTGATCACGATTTTTATTGCCGTAGCACTCCGAAGCTTTGGTATTCTCAATCCTACTGTCATGAAATCTGTATTAATAAAACAATGACTCAGTTTATAACTCAGATAGTTCAGATGCTCTCATGCAAAGAAATCTAGGTACATAATTCAAAAATAATAGATTTTTCCTTCTGTTTTTTCACCTACAGGTTCAAGAACTAGAGGACATTTACTTGTGTTGTTGGCTCATAACTCATTTTCCTTTCCTTCTTCCATTATAATATTTCATATGCCACGATAACGAACTTTTGAACGAGTTATTATCCAACAGCCTCTTCTGAAGCATTTTTTCAATGCAATTTTGGAAAAATAATGTGTGTTCTTTGATATCGAGGTTTCTGTTCATTTCGAAAACAACTTTTTCACTACACATCAATAATTTGCCAAGGAATGCCTGATATCCGATTCAGAGCTGTTACGTTACTGACTATTCAAAAATATCACAGTTTTCTGTACCATTTCCATTGTCAGTAAGAATAGTACAAGAAAGTGTGTGTCATAGAAGTGACTCATCTAGATATACGATATCATATCAAATGTACTGTTTAAACGTCATTATTTTGTGCTGGATCGATATCCGTAGTTTTCTGTGTACAAGTGTAGAAGGGCAGATTTACAAACTACCCCGAAAAGTTGCTGCGTCTATTGAAAAACAGTTCTTTCTTGATAGAACAAGTCCAATGAGTCAGAAACTCGTATAACTCAAATTTTACCTATCAAAAGAATAATAAACACTAATATAATTACGAAAATACTTATCGTTAACGTTTCGGAAACTAAATCCGTTTCCGTTTTCAAAACTGATACGCAAAATCCTGTACAAATCCAAATATCTCTTGTAGGCAATCTTGGTAATTGACATTTGTCAAATATTTTCAATTTGACATATAACGTTTTTCCTTCAGTAGAGGTAGCCATACGCGATCCATATCCAGCGAATTCATAGATATGCAATCTTCACCAGACAGCATTATGAAAGCAGATTCCTTCAATTTTCGTTTCTTGCCATTGCTCTCTATCGTCATAATTTTAGTGTCATTCCATTCTACTGTGTGATCTCCATCGGCAGTGAGAATTCGTTCTGATAATTCAGAAAGAACTACCTATCTGTCTGTTCCTGATGTACGTCTTGTGTTCACTCTTTCGCACTTCCAATGGTCGAGATGTTTCACCAATATATTTTTGGCCGCACGAACTAGGAATTTGATAAATACAATTTTTTGTGTTTTCCGTTGTGTGATTTGGTTTGGTATGTGTGTTGACCTTGAAGTATTTGTTGTTTTGAATGTTTTTCTAACATAATACCTGTTGCCGATTCGTTTTATTTTTTCAGACAAACGAGGGACATAAGGTATAATGTTTGATACAGGTTGTGTATTTTGTGTAGGTTGTATGTCTTCATTGTGGACTGTATTCGGATTTTCAATTTCTGTAAAAGTTTTCTTTATGAATTTTTCTGGATATGCATTTTCTTTCAATACTGATCGAATGAAGTTCATCTCATCATTGATTTTTTCTTGTGACTTACATACAGTTTTCGTTCTATCATAAAGAAATTTTACTATACCTTTCTTGACACTTGTGTGTTGATTTGAGGTGTAGTGAAGATATCGGTTGGTATGTGTTCTCTTTCGATATACACTTGTATCAACGTGGCGTGTCGATTTCTTTATCATTACTTCCAGAAATGGAAGTTCATTGTTATTTTCTGTTCCTAATGTGAATTTTATTGTTGGTTCTTGTTTGTTTATATGTTTCAAAATATTCCAATATTAATTCATATTTTTTCAGATTGTGGTAGGTTACATCACCCAGAAAACTACGGAACAAATTACAAATGTATTTCTTGAATATTCATTGCAATCGCAGAAAAGAGAAATAGATTTCTTGGAGATATGCAGATTAATCTCTTTTTCTGTAAAATCGCTAAAAATTCCACCGCATGCAGAAATCTCTACGACAAGAATATTTCCATCGTTTTTCTCTTACCAGAGAGGACTGACTGCCAGAGTCTTTCAATTAGGACACCCAGCTGTGGAATTCATTGCCACTGGAGGTGTTGGATTGGAGATTCATCATTCGGTGCTCTCTACTACTCATTAATATTCAATGATTCACTCTGCGAATATTCTAGGAAGATTTCTGTTCTGTTTTGACACTAATGGCGTGATCCAGTGGAGATAATTTGAAGCCATTTTCGTTATTAGTCGGATGCCAATCATAAACTGCAACACGCAGCTGGAAATTTAGCAATTAGTTCAGTATCAGTCATCGCGGGGATCATAAAATATTCATAGATTCACTCTGCTGATTTAGGTAAGTAGAATATACGAACCGAAAATATGGAAATAATAATAATAAATATTTTATTATTTACCAGGTATGCAAATTAATGCTGGTTCAGAAATGGAAAGCATCTTATTTCTGTTCTACCAGCAGAGCTCACAGAGATATAAAAATAAACTTTCATTACGGCAACCTAAAGTAAAGGTTTATTGAAATTGCTTGAAGACGCAAGAGTAGACAAGAAAGGAAGTGCACAGAGGTGAGAACAGATGAACAAAACTAGGCTAAAGACAAATGAAAGTAGATTGAATAAAAAGGTAGAAGAAAAGTATATAATAATATTAATATCAGTTATGGTAAAGAAATAATCATGCCTGATTGTTCAATTGAAAATGATTATGAGTTGTTTTGAAGGATGAGGGTGGCATGCCGGAAAGCTGTAATATATTTGAGTATCATCAGCGTATAAATGTGCTTGACAAGTGTGAAGAGCCTGTAGTAAGTAGGAAGTATATATAGGAAATAATAAAGGGCCGAGTATGGAACCTTGAGGTACTCCTGATTTGAGATATAAAATATCTGAGCTGCATTCTTCTATACTAACCATCTGCTGTCTATCTTTAAAATACTCTGTGATGGAGTATTTTCTATATATACTTCCTACTTACTACAGGCTCTTCACACTTGTCAAGCACATTTATACGCTGATGATACTCAAATATATTTACAGCTTTCCGGTGAGAATGGTTGACAGTGCTTGTGACATTATCAATGCAGATCTAAATAGATTTGTTGAACTGGCAACCGACCATTGTTTATTTATAAACACCAATAAATCGAATGTAATGATCTTCGGTCCAAAATATCATCGTTATATAACTATGCGAATATCTGCAATCGAAATGAACCCCTAGATATTGTTAGTGAAGCAAAAAATCTTGGTGTCTTGATGGATGTAGAGCTAAGATTTGAAAAATTCATAAATAGACTTTTACAACGTGCCTACTCCGCACTGAAAATCATTTATGGTAACCGACATCTTCTGCCTTATCATGTGAAAAAGTCATTATGTGAATATTTGGTGCTTTCAGTTTTCAACTACGCGGATGTCCTTTATGGCCCATGTCTAACCACCCAGTACAAAAATAAAACTCAAAAAGTTCAAAACTCGTGTCTTAGATTAATTCTTGGTATTCGTCGGCGACAAAGAATTTCATACAAACTTCAAGAAACTGGGTGGTTGAACATGGAGAAAAGAAGGTTATTTCACGCTGCCTGTCTTTTCCATAAAATAATTGTAACAAAGAAGCCCTCATATTTGCATAGAAAAATTACATATCGTACAGACATTCATAACTTGAAAATTCGATATAAAAATATGCTTGCAGTGCCAAAATTCAGAACAGAAGTGTTCATGCGGTCTTTTAGGTACCAAATTTGTCAAAGGTATAACTCTGTCCCCACCTCTCTTGAACAATCAAATTTCACAAAATTCAAAACTAAATATAGAGACTATTTGTTCGGCTAAAATGGAAGAAAATGCATATATATCTTGTAAGGAATAAGTGAACCAAATTATTTCTGTAAGGTGTTTGTTCGTATTCAGATTATAATAGTATTATTTGTATAAGAATCACAGTTTTTTCAGGGTTAAGTGGAAGAACATTTTCCGCGATGCATTGCATTACGGACGATGAACTTCGCCCTTTACTTCACTTTATCATTCAAGTATAAGAATTATAGTGTGTTTTTGTTTTATGAAATAATAAAGACGATATTATTATTATTATTATTATTATTATTATGTCGAGTGAGGAAGGTAACTTCATCAGAATGTAGTTGATAGTTGTTGCAACGGAATAGCTGAATGAGCGTTTAGAAAGTTGTTTGGAGTGCTGTGGCACAGTGAGAAGTGATTTTTTCCGAATATTCAGATTATGCACATCAATTCTTAAAATAATTTACGAAAAAGATAGGGGGGTGTTTTAAAAATAATCATTTCATGAAACAGACAAGCCATATGAAGAATGCGACGATTGTACTTGTTCAACCAGTTGATTTCTTTTAATTTATGTTTGATACTCTGTCGTTTTCTCATTCCACAAATGAGTCTAATGCAACAATTTTGAACTCTTTGTATACACCTGATGTCAATACTATCCAAGCAAGGGCCATACACGATATCACAGTGATTGAAAAGTGAGTCACATAACTTTTTTTCAGGAGCGGCATCCAGAAATAATCTCTGAGAGTAGATCAATCAATTTCTTTGCTACGTGCTCTGTTAATTTCAATTTTGTATCTATAATCGGGCCCAGGTTCTTACATTCGGGTTTGAAGGTAATTTTCTCACTGGATATTTTTATCTGAATATCATCAAGTAATTGATTTCTCAAATATTCTTTGCAAAATAGTGAAGCAGCAGATTTTTCAGGATTGACTTTCGATAAATGCAAGATTTACTTCTGTGAAGAAACCTGCACTGGCACCGGTAGGATATAATTCAATGCCCTTCGTGGTATTAGCCAGGGGGGTAGTTGTTTTCTGACAGGTGCCAGCCGAAACCTACTGTGTAGGTAATTTGAGACTGGCCCGAACAGATTGTTCGAAAGATGATTTGATGCTAACCTTGTTAGCGAAACGCGCGTCGAGTGAAAAATATCAGTTTGGTGTTAGGGTAATTGATCTCTAGGAAAAGTTTCATCTTTTACACCGAAGGTTCCAAAACTCATCGTTTAAAGACAGTCTCATTAAAATAGCTACTACTTTGCATTCATGGAGCAACTGAAACAAAATGAAACTCACTTTTTCTTGCTCAATTCGTATATCAAACTGATCTCGAATCAAATAGACAATTTACGCAGTGAATTTCCAAATGATGAAACAGAAATAGAGAATAGATTGTTGAAAAAAAATACTCAGAAGGAAAACATTCTTCTCCAGACCAGACAATATCTTGTTTTGCCCTGAGAAAGCTATCTCTGCTGTCAATAATAACTCTGCAGATTCCCTTCATGGTTTTTTATTTTTGGTGCATTTAGTAGAAGTGTTCCACAGTATTCATTCATATGCCTACTGAGGAACTCAAGAGAAAGTTCTTTCATGGTTATGAAAATATTGCCCTGCATGAAATTTCCAATACATTCATTCAATATTATCTGTTTCATTGTTTTTATCAATTTCGATCTAGTATTAGCCTTCATGAGTAACAACAGAAAATATGTTCATCCAAACTCCAATCCCACCATATGTTTGCAATGCAGTTAATTCTGAGAAATACACTGAAAATTCAATCAACAGATTCAATTTACGAGGAGTATAATTCGACCAAAACATACACTATGAAACAAGAATACCTTGAGTGTACAGAATGAAACTTTCCACAGCTCAGTTTTAATTGCAATTTCCTCTCATAGCAATTATGCGCGCTACCAGCCCATGCTGCATATATGTGCATATGAATCAGAGTGAAGAGGCTATAATCGGGAAAACTTCCATTATAGACGTTTTAAAAGGCGATTAGCACGGCGCAAAACCAATTCCCGCCATCAGGATATAGAACCAAACTTGCGAATTGGTCTATAATTTACGATCGACTTAGTGCATTCTGATATTGAAACTTTCCGAATTCATGAAGTCGGAAGTTGCAATAATTCAATTCCTCGTACCAGGAGCAAACCCATTGGTGCAATAAAGAACCGAGGATTTATTGGATATATTGGAGAAAACGCAAATCTTTGTTTTATTTCGACGTTTGGATTTTATTTTAGGTTGATTTTCACGGCAAACAAAATAACAGAATATTATAGGAATCCTCATATTTGTGGTCCTCAATGACACGCAATCTGGTTGAGATTTTTTTATCTTCCATCTGACCATGTATACGTTCATTTCTGTTATTTGGAAAACTTTCGACAGAATAACGACCAGAATTCTTCAATTCAATTCAAAATATGCTTTATTGTCGTAAGTACATACACACTTGTTGACAAAGCTTGTATATACATAATATAAGTATGAATACAAACCATATACATAAGTAAGACAAGTGATAAAAACAGAAAGTACAAACATAGTTACTACAAAACAAACAGAAATTGCAAAAATAAGCTTGTATAAAGCCATCGTTGATAGTACAAAATTTCACTATTAAACAAACAGAATTGTGAAAATAAGCTTATGTAAAGCCACTGTTGAGATATTTAAAACACTAATAGGTTCAGGTCAAAATTAAGAGAGATTGAAAACATTAAACCAACATCAAAACACAATACAAGGAAGATATATTGTTTTTAGAATTCCTGTAAAAGTATTCATCCATATTATATAAAGGATTTGCGATAAGTAATGCTTTCACCTCAGTACGGAACATATGAATACACAAGATATTTTTTATTGAATTTGGCAAATGAATGTATATTTTATTACATTATAAATAATTGGATTCTTGATCAGAGTGGAATGGGGTATTATCAATTTGACCTGGCCACTTTGTCTTCGTTTGGTCTATTTATCTGTCCATCAAGGATTTGAAATCTTCAATTTACCCTGAACCGAAGTATTTTTTCTTTCCAAAAGTGTTATTCTTCACTAGTATTATATCTAGTGTTCTCATGTATAAACATATTTTTCTACAAACGTCAGTGAGAGTATAATTTTTGACGCATGCTGTCAGTGTCTGGAATGCCATTTCATGACACTGGTGTTAAAAGTAAATCATTTTTAGAACTAGTGCTAAAAGTGATTTATTTGTAGAGGAAATATGAAAACGTTATTCAAAATGAAGTGTTTATTTAATCAAACGTACAATTAGTGAAACTACAATTATGATAAGAAACGCCATGGCCGCTTCAAGAAAGCCACAAGCTTGTAATATCTGCTTATGTCATGATTATTTATCTTCATTATCGACTTCAACATAGAGTAATTCGACCAAAGCGTTGACGATTTCCATAATTTAGACTTTTCTTCAGAGTATGCAAGAAGCACTTTTTCACTGGCCTCCTTGCCACTGACATTTTTCTGATCACACCATTTCAAGAAACGATCGTATGAAAACTCGTACTGTCGCTTCGACTTACCTACTAGTCACTAATTCAAAAGCAGCTTTATTGGCAGCTTCTTCGATTTCCGGCGGTAGAAATTCATTTTCTGGATCACTTTCCACCGAGGAACGAAAAAACGAGAAAGAATAATTCGTGATTTATCGACGTTAGTTGTCAACAAAGACAAATCAACAAATTCTGTTTTTGATTACCTTGGCAACTTGTTCCATTCATAGGTATATTAGATGAAATTGGATTCCAAACTGATAATCTAGAGGCTATTATTTCATCAATTAATGAATGTGAAATAGGTATGCGTTAATTTGGACTTTTAATGGTGTTTGTAGAAAAATTATGTATGATATACGTGCTACAAGTGATTTTATTCGTTTTGAAGGGATGAAACACTCCGCCTTCGGCGTCGTGTCCCGAACTTCCCTTCTCACAAAATAAAATATCACTTCTAGCACTGATATCATAAATAACTATTTCAATGTTCAGTATTCAACAATGAAGTCTTCGCTAATTGAAATACTTGCAATCTGTTTTGTATAAACCCTGTTTCAATAGTCTTCAGTGCCATAAGATAATGGTTTTTGATAAGGATACAGAATTTTTTCGCTTCTGATGATGGTGTTATAGATTACATTTTGGAACTAGAAAGAGTTTGCAATAATTGAACTGGATGTAAAGAAGTGTTTGAGGGCCAACCCCACCTTTTATTGCAGCTTGTGTTGAATGCTAGTGTTGAAGAGTCTTAATTATTTTGCTTCCTAATTCAAAAACTTCACGCTTGTATGCAATCTGAATGCAGGGGGAGAAAAGGGTCCGTTTTAAAATGGGGTTTGCTGCTATCCGCCTGAAGCTTCCACCCCATCTTGAGAAAAAAAAAATAGACTATATATTCTAGTTTGGAACAACCTATTGAAATGTAAGACCTCGTTAATCTTGTTTCGACCCTCTAAGGATTGGCGTTTGTAGGAGGGTCACCTGGTTATGAGAATAGTAGATTGTTAATCAGGTAGGAGGAGCCGAACATTCCTGGATGATTGTCAAGATTGCTACACAGAGTTCAGGCTTTTCACACAAGGTAAACATACTTTTTTCTCTCCCACCCGTGAAAATGCTGTTTTTTCAAAGTTCACTGAACGGATATAGTAGGCGATTCCAGTCAACTGGTAGGAAATGAATTCCACCAATCACAGAGAACAAAATACCTGATTACCAGAGACATTGTAGAATCGTTACAATTCTGATCTGTCTACCTACAATCACGAAATCCAAGTTATTTCATTTGAGCATAAATAAATGTTTTTTTATTTGAAATATTCTCTAAAAGATTGAAATGTCTCAACTGATTTTTTTGCTGGATTTGAAGGAGTTACACCTACAGGACTTACATTATACAGTCCATGTGGCCTAGTGATTAAAGTGCTAGCCCGCTGACACGAATCTTATTGTCGCGGGTTCACCCAAAACCAACTTGTTTTAGCTTTGTTTTTAATTTGACATTTTACTATTTTCCTGCAAATCGTTCGAAATTCGACAGATAATAATTATTAAATTAAAAAATCGCGATAAATTTCATTCGCAAATAAATGGTGCTTTAAAATTCGTGATAAAGTTACTTGGGTTACTATGGATACTTTTTTCAATCATTTATGTAGAACACTAACAACAGTAAGGAAATATCATTTTTCTACTAGCTCATTTTAACGTTGAAAGAGTCACTTTTCCGCACTAGCGAGGAAAAAACTTTTTTCCGCACCAGTGCGGAAAAGTGAATTTGGTGAGTTTTGGGGGAGTACCTATACTGACATTTAGAGATTCAAAATATGTGTTTGAATGATTGTAGTTCATAAAATGACCAAAAATGAAGAAATTCATTAGAATTCCGGTATAATTTTTGATGAAAAAGAGGATGTTTCAATATTTTTTTTCAAATAATAGCAAAGATCTGACATTTTTCATTTGTCACTTCGAATTACCGTAGCAACATAGAATACATAAATCTGTCAGTCAGAACACTACCTTCTCAAAACCAATTTTACCGTCGCAGTTTTTTCTATTAAGATCATTTTCCATGGATTCTTCAGATGAAGACTTTGCCAGAGTCAGTTCTGGAAGCGGCTAGAAGTGCGAACATGGATCTGCTACCATCAAAATCCCGTTGTAGGTATGAAAAAGAATATATTTTGTTTGAAAAGTGGTGCCAGAATAAGGGAATCAGAACTTTCAAAGAAGACGTTTTTTTGGTTTATTACGCTGAAATTTCCAAAACATGCAAGCCTAATACTCTATGGTCCAGGTACTCAATGTTGAAAAGTGTCCTTAAACTCAAAAAAGACGTCGATTTAGGCAAGTTTTTCAAGGTCACGGCATATATGAATAAACAAAACATTGGATTTAGACCAAAAAAGGCAAAACTTTTCTCAAAAGAAGAAATTATCAAGTTCATAAATGAAGCGCCTGACGAAAATTATCTTCATATAAAAGTCGCTACGATTTTTGGTTTGGCGGGTGCATGCAGGCGAGAAGAATTGTCAAAGTTGTCTTTAGATCATAATGATGACAAAGGAAATATTTTGTTGATAAATATCCCAGACACAAAAAACCACTCTTCTAGAAGCTTTGCGATTTCTGAGGAAGCTGAAAACGGAAAATTGCTCAATTTGTTCAGAAAGTTTGTGAGTTTGAGAAAGCCCGAAACCCCACACAAGCGATTTTTCGTGAAATATAAGAAAGGAACTTGCACTGTACAATGTATCGGAATAAACACCTTCGGAAAAATGCCATCAGAGATTGCAAGTTATATGATGCTTCCAAATCCTGAATTATATACGGGCCACAGTTTCCGATGTTCCGCCGCCACAATGCTTGCGGATTCCGGAGAAGGAATAACAAATATTAAACGCCTCGGAGGTTGGAAATCTTCCTCTGTCGCAGAAAGTTATGTAGAAAGCTCACCAAGTTTCCAAAAGGGCCTATCGAACAAAATATTAAACTTTAGTGACGCTGTCGCCGGCCCTTCCACTAGTCAGCAGCTGTCACCAGTAAAGCCTTCCAGAATGACTTCCTTCAGCAAAATTATTGACAAAACAGTGAAAAACATTTTTGCCTCTGCAATTAATTTGCACAACGCAACAAATTGTACGTTTAATACCAATATTAATAATAATTAATAGTTTGACATGTATTTAATAATAAATGTTTCTCTGTGTTGACTTTTAGGTTTTTCCGCACGCTAGTAGAAAAATTAGTGAACCTATCACGTGCGTAAAGTGACTTTTCCGCACGCGATCTGCAATCGCGTGCGGAAAAGTATCACTTTCCGCACTTGTTGGGTAAACTACTATTTCTCACAGCAAGGAAATTTCATTTCTTCACAGTGAGAAAATTTTGAAATTTTCTTCTGAAATTTCGACGCGAACGTCAAAATTCACAAGCGATTTGCGAAAAAACACTTTGTTTCGTACATTTCCCTATTTCTGACCATAACTCCGATAAAGTTGATCTGATGTAAAGTTTCCAGACACTTCCATTTGGAACTTCAACTCTACACCTAAGAAATAAGACCGACTCCACCAATGCATCAATCGAATCCAATCCGCACTCCACTTCCCCATCCACACATCAACTTGCATGCTAACGACTGGTTAATGCCTCTTAAGAAACCTCGAAGTGATCGACTGCTGTAATAAAAATTAACTTCTCAAGTGGACGCAGCGAAAAAGGAAGCTGTCAGAGATTTATTTCCGACATCTGAAGCTTTGGATTTGTTGCAAGCCAGGGTACACTTTTAATAAATTCCGGAAATAAATTTCAGTCGACGTGATGGTTTAATGTGTTCTCTCAGATTTTTTGGGTCACTGCGTCTTCGCATCTCGATGCTGGCTGGTATTGGCAAGTATTGTTCCCCTTTCAGGATTTGTCTTGATGTTTTCAATGAGATCAACGATATTGCTATCTCATTTTTATTATACAAGAAAAGAATCAGTTTCCAAAAATATATTGCTCGAGAAGAGTAAATATAGTTAATCTTCCTGACCCACGCGTGTACAGATGAGTGATTTTTGAAACAGCAACTATCGATTTGTTGCAATATACAGGCTTGTTTTTCAGATGGACCACTATTGCACATTCCAACGGTCAATCAAACGGTGTACTGAAATAGAGAAAGACGTTTTCAAAATACCTGGAAAAAATGTCTCATCTCATCTTCCCAGTCATCAAGTTGGGATACCAAAGTTGGAATATTGAAAAAGAAGACTATTTTTAGTTTTGGTGATTTGGTTTGACCAAAGGTGTTGGAATCCGACTTCACATTCAGAAAGTTCAACTATTTCTTTTCTGTTCAGACCTTCAATTTATTTGCATTGTTTCTGGTATACTATCGAATCGCATGACATAGAAACTTCATACAGGATATATGATATCGCTTTTTTGCATTGAAACACTATATTTCTGAATATTTCCCTCATATATAAAATGTCCCATAAGAGCAATGCAATTATCGAAAACTTACAGCGGTAATTGCATTGTATCGAAAACTTACAGCGGTAATTGCATTGTACCAAGTCACCATAACAACACATTTGAAACCGTATCGCTAGACGCCAGTGACCAACACCAATAAATGTCAGATAGACTTCAAAAATAGAAAAACATTTTGCGTTTAGGTGAGTACTCCATACAATCTATAGGGGAAAGTATAAATGAACAAAAAATAACATTTCTTTGAGAATTTCTTTATTCGTGACATATTACAATGAATTACATTCGTGCATAAAAATGACCAGATAATTTTGCATCCAAGCGTGATATCTTATACAAATTGCATTCGGGTATTTTCATATTTTGTAAAAGAGCCCTAGTCCTTCGGATTTGGGCACTTTCGCCAAAATATGAAAATAAACTTGCAATTTTTAGATATCACGCTTTCTTGCAAAATTATCGGTAATTTTTATGCACTCGTGCAATTATAACCAATAACACTTACTCAGGTGGAACACCAGCATGGAAAAAAATATTAAAATTTGTTTTGTTCGAGAAAACATAACTCTGATATACCCTGCTTCAAATGTCCAATCTGTATATTAGTAGATGATTTGAAAGCAATGATGCTATATAGCAGTTTGATATGTCACATACAGTATCTACGAATAGAACTATCGGATATTTCAATTCATCATTGAAAAGTCTAGGATATATGAAGTCGCTTGAATTGGGGCAAAGTTGCACATACAAAATGCCAACCAGAAAGTTTTGAAATTTTGAGTGTTTTCGATAACATTTGAGAAAAACCGTTTTTTTAATATGAATTCTCTTGGAAACTGCACATTTTCATTGTCACTTTGTTGGTACTGACTGATAGTGGTGTCATATTTTTCATTCATCGTTTCGTCCCTTCACCACCATCATCGAATTCAAATTTTTCATGACTGCTGTATTGAATTTCAGCTACTCTCAATCTCCTTTTCTTTTATCCTCCAAATGATGCATAACATGTCATATTTGTAATTCTGTAAGTAATGAATTTGAAAGGAACTCCATCTGCAGTAGTTATAGGTATCGACTTTCTCAATCAGATACATTTTTATGAATGTCGATAACATTTTGATACATTGATTCTCACTTTTCGTAGAAAATAAAACTTCAAAAATGTCAATATCACATCTTTAAATCATCTTTCGAACAATCTGTTCAGGCTAGTCTCAAATTACCTACACAGTAGGTTTCGGCTGGCACCTGTCAGAAAACAACTACTCCCCTGGCTAATACCACGAAGGGCATTGAATTATATCCGACCAGGTGCCAGTGCAGGTTTCTTCACAGAAGTAAATCCTGCATTTGCTTTCGTCGATACAAATGAAGGAATTGATTTTCAATTATAGGGACGGACACACTCGCAGACCGGTTCCGGGCTATTTGGCCACTCGTCAGTGCAAGGCAGTGCCATCATCAACATAAAGTCGATGATTTCCCATAATTAAAAATCAAACTCCTACACGAGTATCAAGCCCCGGCCAAAGCTGATGCGAACAACGAAGTTATTACGCATCTACCAATGGACGAGATATTCCAAAAGCAAACCGAATTCGCCCATTCCTCCTGCGAGGAAAATGTAAAAACACTTGACATAGTCAGTGGGCATACTTGAAGACTGGCGTTAAATCAAATCATCTTTCGAACAATCTGTTCAGGCCAGTCTCAAATTACCTACACAGTAGGTTTCGGCTGGCACCTGTCAGAAAACAACTACTCCCCTGGCTAATACCACGAAGGGCAATGAATTATATCCGACCGGTGCCAGTGCAGGTTTCTTCACAGAAGTAAATCCTGCATTTGCTTTCGTCGATACAAATGAAGGAATTGATTTTCAATTATAGGGACGGACACACTTGCAGACCGGTTTCGGGCCATTTGGCCACTCGTCAGTGCAAGGCAGTGCCATCATCAACATGAAGTCGATGATTTCCCATAATTAAAAATCAAACTCTTACACGAGTATCAAGCCCCGGCCAAAGCTGATGCGAACAACGAAGTTATTACGCCATCTACCAATGGACGAGATATTCCAAAAGCAAACCGAATTCGCCCATTCCTCCTGCGAGGAAAATGTAAAAACACTTGACATAGTCAGTGGGCATACTTGAAGACTGGCGTTAAATCAAATCATCTTTCGAACAATCTGTTCAGGCCAGTCTCAAATTACCTACACAGTAGGTTTCGGCTGGCACCTGTCAGAAAACAACTACTTCCCTGGCTAATACCACGAAGGGCAATGAATTATATCCGACCGGTGCCAGTGCAGGTTTCTTCACAGAAGTAAATCCTGCATTTGCTTTCGTCGATACAAATGAAAGAATTGATTTTCAATTATAGGGACGGACACACTTGCAGACCGGTTTCGGGCTATTTGGCCACTCGTCAGTGCAAGGCAGTGCCATCATCAACATGAAGTCGATGATTTCCCATAATTAAAAATCAAACTCTCACACGAGTATCAAGCCCCGGCCAAAGCTGATGCGAACAACGAAGTTATTACGCCATCTACCAATGGACGAGATATTCCAAAAGCAAACCGAATTCGCCCATTCCTCCTGCGAGGAAAATGTAAAAACACTTGACATAGTCAGTGGGCATACTTGAAGACTGGCGTTAAATCAAATCATCTTTCGAACAATCTGTTCAGGCCAGTCTCAAATTACCTACACAGTAGGTTTCGGCTGGCACCTGTCAGAAAACAACTACTCCCCTGGCTAATACCACGAAGGGCAATGAATTATATCCGACCGGTGCCAGTGCAGGTTTCTTCACAGAAGTAAATCCTGCATTTGCTTTCGTCGATACAAATGAAGGAATTGATTTTCAATTATAGGGACGGACACACTTGCAGACCGGTTTCGGGCTATTTGGCCACTCGTCAGTGCAAGGCAGTGCCATCATCAACATGAAGTCGATGATTTCCCATAATTAAAAATCAAACTCCTACACGAGTATCAAGCCCCGGCCAAAGCTGATGCGAACAACGAAGTTATTACGCCATCTACCAATGGACGAGGTATTCCAAAAGCAAACCGAATTCGCCCATTCCTCCTGCGAGGAAAATGTAAAAACACTTGACATGGTCAGTGGGCATACTTGAAGACTGGCGTTAAATCAAATCATCTTTCGAACAATCTGTTCAGGCCAGTCTCAAATTACCTACACAGTAGGTTTCGGCTGGCACCTGTCAGAAAACAACTACTTCCCTGGCTAATACCACGAAGGGCATTGAATTATATCCGACCGGTGCCAGTGCAGGTTTCTTCACAGAAGTGAATCCTGCATTTGCTTTCGTCGATACAAATGAAGGAATTGATTTTCAATTATAGGGACGGACACACTTGCAGACCGGTTGATGATGGCACTGCCTTGCACTGACGAGTGGCCAAATAGCCCGAAACCGGTCTGCAAGTGTGTCCGTCCCTATAATTGAAAATCAATTCCTTCATTTGTATCGACGAAAGCAAATGCAGGATTTACTTCTGTGAAGAAACCTGCACTGGCACCGGTCGGATATAATTCAATGCCCTTCGTATTAGCCAGGGGAGTAGTTGTTTTCTGACAGGTGCCAGCCGAAACCTACTGTGTAGGTAATTTGAGACTGGCCTGAACAGATTGTTCGAAAGATGATTTGATTTAACGCCAGTCTTCAAGTATGCCTATGACTATGTCAAGTGTTATCACATCTTTGCTAAGAATGGAAACTAAATTCACTTAACTTGATGATAAAACAATATATTGAAAAACTCGAGTATTAACAGTCTTTCTAGAACAACCCAGGTTTCAAAATCTAAATTCAAACTCAATCGTCGTTGAGAAATAAACGGAAACGAAAATAAACTGCTGAATACGTTCCATGAAAAATAATGAAATTCTTCAGATAATTGTGTAGAATGGGAATGTGACAGATAAAAAAATCAGAGTTTCCTGCTACTGAATAATTTCATTATTAATTGATATTTCGTAATTTCAGACAAGCAATAGTAACTTGTCACACAATATTGAAATAGCCAAAAAATGTATATCGAAAATAGCTGTAATTCGATATGGTACTGCCAAAAAAAGGATTGATGATGGTGGGCAAGAGACGAAACTCATGATGGATAATCAAAAGTGCTATTATGGATTCAGGAAAAAAGAAGCAATGATAACGGTTTTTTTTTGGAAATATTTCATCTGATGAAGCCATATAAAAAACCAGAATTTTCCATAATTTCGATTTTCCTGAATATTCTCGAATATACTAGGAATCGAAGAGGAATGAGATATCGATTTTGATGAGTAATTGTTTTTTTTCCAACCTTAACAAACCTCGCATATTTTGGAATGATGAAGAATCGAAAGTATTATATACAAAAAATTTTTCATTCACAACTGTCAACACTCCATCTCTGAATCACGTCTTTTGTTACATCACGTTCATCTCAATAAGGCCACACAAACTTCTCAGAACTGTTCGTTATATCGAAGATTTCCGGGTCTTTGAAAATCCCCAGCACGAACAATGTCACTCATGTTACAGAAAGCTCCCGATGTTTTCGAGAAACTGACTGGCATAATTGACTTAATCCAAATTAATTTGCCCTTTCTACAATCAACCCTGGATAGTCTCATTTTCTTAACTAGCGTTTCCGAACAGTGGAACTCAGGGTGAAAGTCGATCCGAATCGTCTCAGCTGAGTGGGTTTGAAGTCACTCACTTTTATTTTCAGTCGTAGTAGGTTTTCGGGTGATTTTGTTCTGAACGTTGCTCTACTTGAGATAATAGAAGATCCGAAACTAAATTGACCTTCACCGAGCTGATAATAGAATAAAACATATTTTATAATGATTTCACTATATTAGGAAATATATTAAAAAGGGGTATGCTAAAAAAATCCTGGACAGACTATTTTTAATTATTTTTCAAAAATGATTTTTATGGACATTTTGCAACATCAAGATAATAAGAAAATTTTATTCTGACATAAAGTATAGAATGTATAGAATGTGCAGCCGTTTGGTTGTCTATTATTTACCTGGCCGAACCACTGGGTTGTCAGGTATAAACAGGTATGTCGATGCCAATTACTTTCACTTGATTTGATAATAGAAAAAAATGTATATCACCATAAGCGCTGTTTTATTGTGAACACGTTGATATACCTAAGGTTGTCTGCAAAAAAATAGGTCCTACTAGGGGTTTGCGAATTTTAAAGATTTCAATTTGAACGCGCTCGGAAATGTTTGACAGAGAGGTACGAGGTAAGTATACCGTATAATAATAAAGGACCCAACATCGCAGTCGCAGTTGCAAAATATCAAATATCAATTACTTACTTTGAAATATTTTTGCTCTTTCAGGGTCCCATCCCGAGCGACTGCGATGTTGGGTCCTTTATTATTTATTATACGGTATACTTACCTCGGATCTCTCTGTCATACATTTCCGAGCGCGTTCAAATTGAAATCTTTAAAATTCGCAAACCCCTAGTAGGACCGATTTTTTTGCAGACAACCTTAGGTATATCAACGTGTTCACAATAAAACAGCGCTTATGGTGATATAAATTTTTTTCTATTATCAAATCAAGTGAAAGTAACTGGCATCGATATACCTGTTTATATCCGACAACCCAGTAGTTCGGCCAGGTAAATAATAGACAACCGAACGGCTGCACATTCTATACGTTCTATACTTTATGTCAGGATAAAATTTTCTTATTATCTTGATGTTGCAAAATTTCAATAAAAATCGTTTTTTGAAAAATAATCAAAAATAGTCTGTCCAGGATTTTTTTAGCAAACTCATTTTTAATATATTTTTCAATATAATGAAATCATTATAAAATATGTTTTATTCTATTATCAGCTCGATGAAATTCGATTTAGGTTCGGATCTTAGACTAAGAGAATGTCAAGCGAGTTTAATTGGTAATTTCATTGGTTCCTTCACTTATAGATAATTGGTGGCAAGTGTTTCATCTATTTTTTGATACTTTTGCAAGTCAAAATAACAGCGAATTGAAGATATTTTCTAATAAAATAGTAAAAGTTACAGAAGTTTATTCCGATACCATCAAAACCTTTTAGGGGTTAAAAGATATTCCTTGAGTTCCTTCCAGAATCTCATAATATTCCTTATATTTCTGATCTGAAAAAAACACATTTCTCTTGTGGGATGAGGTTGAACTGATTTTGGGTTAATTATTATTTCGCAGAAAATATTGGAAGTTTGTGAAATATACAGGGTTTAGTCAGAATTTGTTACTCTGAAAATAGTTTCTCCAGATGATACTCGGTATTGAAGACTTGAAATGAATAGTACGAAGCGATTTTGAAGTATGTGAATTATATTCATTTAAAATGCTCATCTTCGAACAGTTATATCGATAATGAGTTCGGAAAATACTTATCCAAAGTATATATTCAACCTACTACTAGATGACCTTTTTTGAAGACCACAAATAGTGTTCAAGAACACAGCGCTACCGTGACGGTTGATATATTCAATACAGTTATCCTACCTACCAGGACTGGTATCTAGTCAACCAACAATTGTCTATCGCATCAGTTAAAAAGCCAAATTGATTACACTGACAGAGCCGTTGACCACTCGGCCACACCGATCGACAAAGATGATGAGGATGACTGTATTTGATCGACAACTCAAGTGGATGTTTTGTTGTTATTGTTGAACAAACATGATATTGACCTCAAGACACATATACCATGATCATTTATAATTGATATACGATTGTCATTTTCATATATAAGCGGAATTTTGGAAACTTTCAGCTTTCCATGAAAAAAAACTGGTTTCGCTTCATCAAAAAAACTAGTTATGTTCCTTCCAATATTTTCATTTTCAATTCACACTTCCATTTTGCCCATTCCAACAAATACATGAATTAAGAGATGTTTCAACCTCAACTTCAATATTCTAAAACAAAAACTCTCAGTATTCACAATTCCATATTCCAATACTCCAAGATCATAGACAGCAAATTAATACGATTACAAGATATAGCAATATAAAACAATCTCCAAATTCGCAAACTTGCACGGATGCGTGCTAAGCATTTTATCTTAGTACGGTGACCGGAGCAAACTTGCAACCTCATCATAAGAATCTTTTTAAATATTGAGGGAGTTCAAGATTTGGTAATTCAGTATTCAGTAAATCGGTCAGTATTCAATGATCACTCTTCAGAAACGGTTCCAGACCATTTATACAGCTGTTCAATGTCAGTTCATTTTCGAGCTTATTTTCTAATTTTTTCAAATTAATATTAAATTAAGTTTTCAATTGAGTTCTTTCATTATTTGGATGAATGAATGTTAGATTAAACAGCAAAAAATCCTCTCAGAGATTATAGGAGTATTAGTTTTTTTACGGTGTGAATTTTCTTCAATTTTTGATGAAGACAAACTTGCCTAAGAGCAATAACAGTGGGTTCCAAGGGAGTATCATTCGACTTATGATGTGGAGTGAAAAATAACCCGAGAAATCCAAAATGGCTGTTTGAAATGATGAGAAAGTTAATGAATATTCAGGAAATTCTCATGTAGAACTCAAATTTGAACAGCCCCATATCTGAATTTTTGCTATCATTTCTTTTGAGAGCATATTAAACGTCTACTCCAACAGATGAAAAGAAGCGGAGAATTTCAATTACAGCAATCTCTAATGAGAGAAGCGCGAAATGCTTCTCATTCTTGATACTTTTATGGACCTCTCGCCCTATAACAACCGCTCTAGAATTCCGTTTTAAGTGGGAGAATTTTTCCAATTCGGGTAAATCCGATTGCCTGCCATTTCGGAAACACTCTCCTCTAACGGTTCATTAAAATGTCACAGCCTCACCGAGAAGGTGCGTGAGCAGAGTCGAAATTGTAAGGATAATCTGATATACACAGATAAGTTGGAACAACGTCTCATTCCGCGTTACCACTCTGAGACATAACCCTGAGAAAGCATCTCAATTTACATGCTATTAGCTGAAAATTGAAATTTTAGTCGAGTACCATAAAACACAACACTAATGTCGTATGGGCAGGGCTGGCATCAACAAGAGAAGGAACGCCCTTACTTGACTAACGCTTGAATATCAGACGTATATTGGTTTTGTATCGCGTGACATAGAATTCTCCGGAATGCTTAGGATTCAATAATTGAAAGCAGTCATGAATGTACGAGTGCCATGAGAATAAAATATATCATCAAGCAGTTAAGTAAGCAGCAACGTAAATATTTCGAATTCAACGAAACAAAAATGTCATACATATCAATCAATCAATCAATCATTCAATCAATCAATCGATGGTAATAATACACTTCGTGCTTTCATAAGTCAAAGAAACAAAATACAGTATACACGTTAAAAGTAGGTATGTTTTGTCATATATTTGTAAAATTATGGCACAATAGATAAAATAGGTGAAATTACAATTTGTTCATTGAATCGAATTCAATTTCAAACATTCATAGTAGATCATCGAAGTTGTTATCTAAGAATTTCTATATTGAATGAAAGGCTTTCTTCACTAAATAATCTTTCATTTTTTCTTATAATAATCTCTCCTCGAGGAGTCTAATGGTCACTGGCAAGCAACTGAAGAAATGTACACCATAGTAGTCAGTTTCTTTTCTTGTTCTATGCAATCTGTGATATTCAGGCATGATGTTCTGGTTATGGCGTATTTCATAATTATGAAGTTGGCTATATGTTAGAAATTTTTGTTTCTTATCACAGACATATTTTATGCAGTTCAGAATATATGCACAAGAAAATATAAGAGTTTTAAGTTCAACAAAACAATGTGTACGGCACTGGCGATATTTGAGATTCATAATAATACGGATGCATCTCCTTTGAAGCCTAAAAATTTTTTCTGAATGGGAGCAGAGACCCCAACTCAGTACAGCATATGTCATGTTTGAATAAAAATAACCATAATAGGTGGACAAAATCGTTTCTCTAGATACAGTATTAACGAGTGATCTTATCATATATCTAATTTTTGAGAGCTTGGACGATAGTTGTATTACGTTTTTTTCCCATGTCAGCCCTTTATCAATAATTATTCCCACAAGATTCACCGTATCACTTCTTGGCAGATCTTGATGCTGAGGTCTGAGAGAAAAGTTGATATTTTGGGTCTTGGTTTGGTTGAGAGAGAGTTTGTTCGCTAAGAACAAATCTTCTACCTGATTCTGTTCCTCGGCCACAATGTCTTGAATTGGTTCTGATATGTGGTATATTTGCAGATGAGTGGTGTCATCAGCAAAAAGTATGAGTTTCGAGCCAGCTATACTGACCTGTATGTCATTTAAATAGATAAAGAAGAAGAGTAGTGGCCTCCATAGTTTATTTTGGACTGTTGAGTTTGTTTGACCCACAGAACGGAGAGAGCTCACGGAGTTTTTCGTTTTGACTTTCATTTCATTCCTCGCCGCCTGACGGAAGCAAAATCGGGCAATGCATTGTACAAGTGCAATAAAAGACTTGTAGGTACGTGTGAACAATGTGATAGTTATTCATCTTGAGACTTCAATATACTATTTTTTGAAGTCTAAATGACAATACATTGTTAACTTGATGTGAATATGAATTCCTGTTGGGTGATTGCTCAATATGGACATCACTCTTCCGTTTTTCATCGATTTTCATTAGACTCATATACTTGTCGATTGAATAGTGTGATATCTGTGGACTCAATGAAAGCATAAATAAGATTCTAACAGAAAGTTCTCTCATTTGCTCCGGCATCATAACGTTTTTTCGTCTCAAACGAAAAATTGATGCCTGTCTCTTTTGACAAAACTCATCGTGCCTATGCGACTAGGGTCTGGAATCTAAGAATCATGGTCGAGCTGGTTACCCACCAATACCCAAATTATTCCATTAATTCTCATCCATCACCTACTACTGACTCACAGGAAAGACTTTCTGGATGTATCCCAAAGAAATGTACCGCTCTCATTGTGGATGTCGACAATAAAGCTTGTCTTTATTTCGCAGCAAAAGAGATGTACTATGTTACTGATGCTGATAAGCAAAATGCAAAAACCTTCAAATCAATTTTCACCTCTAATCTCGATTGCTATCAATGAAATTTATGGTCCACTTGGTAACTTATACACTACCGTCGTGTATGATATCGCGACTCATCTGACTCCGACAATTTTAGTTTCTGCAATAATTCCTCCAGAAACGTATTGTTCTATTTGTTCCGTAGTTTTCTGGGTATTGTAACCTACCTTAATTTGAAAAAATAAGAATTAATGTTTGAATCTATACAAGTGTAGAAGGGCAGATTTTCAATCTACTCCGAAAAGTTGCTGCGTCTATTGAAAAGCAGTTCTTTCTAGATAGAACAAGTCCAATTAGTAAGCAACTTCTCGTATAACTCAAATTTTTTCTATCTGAAAAAAAAGAACTAATATATACATGAAAATACTTATCGTTAAAGTTTCGGAAACTAAATCCGTTTCCGTTCTCAAAATTGATACAAATCCAAACATCTTTTGTAGGCAATTTTGGTAATTGACATTTGTCAAATATTTCCAATTTGACATAACGTTTTATCCTTCAGGAGAGGTAGTCATCCGCGATTCATATCAAGCGAACTCATAGATATGCATTCTTCACCAGACAGCATGATGAAAGCAGATTTCTTTAATTTTCGTTTCCTGCCATTGCTCTCTTTCGTCATAATTTTAGTGGCATTCCATTATACTGTGTGATCTCAATCGGCAGTAAGACTGTATTCTGATAATTTAGAACCACCTATCCGTCTGTTCCTGATGTACATCTTGTGTTCACTCTTTCGCACTTCCAAAGGTCGAGATGTTTCACCAATATATTTTTGACCGCACGAACAAGGATTTTGATGAATACAATTTTTTGTGTTTTCCGTTGTGTTATTTGGTTTGGTATGTGTCTCAGTATTGACCTTGAAGTATTTGTTATTTTGAATGTTGTTCTAACATTATACTTGTTGCCGATCCGTTTTATATTTTCATACAAACGAGGGATATAAGGTATAATGTTTGATACGGGTGGTGTATTTTGTGTAGGTTGTATGTCTTCATTGTGGACTGTATTCGGATTTTCAATTTCTGTGAAAGTTTTTCTATGAATTTTTCTGGATATCTATCATCTTTCAATACTGATTCATTCTAAAATCAGTATTATATGTTATAAGAGACAAACAGAATGAAATAGAATTTGACATTTACAGAAAAGACATCAACACATTCGGTACATTCCGAATGACTCGAATCATTGTCCACAACATGAAATGGCGGCACTGCAATTCCTTGTCCATAGGTTAATAACATTTCCTTTGAAAAAAGATAAGTACGACAATGGAAGCAGAGTGATTAGGTACGTAGCTGAAGTGAACGGTGTTAATCCAGAGATAGTAGAGATAATTAGAAAATGTAAATTTAGGGAAACAAATCTCCGACTTTTCATAAAGATGAGAAGAATGGAAAGTTTATAGTAATCCCAAATGAACCTCAATACACTAGAGGACGTCAACAGATATTCGACTAAGTGAAAATGAAAGTTGCATATAAAACTTCTTACAAATTACAACAGCTTCTTGGCAACCTAAAAGATAAATTAGAAAACTCAGATAGGTCGAGAAATTACAAAATCAGTTGTCAAGATTGCAACAACAAATACATTGACCAGAGCCGACAAGCTATTGAAATCAGTTTCAAAGAGAATTTTGCACACATGAAATACGGAAGGGTAGAAAAATCCAGTGTCGCCCAACACGCTCTAGACAATGATCACAAAATTGGTGAATGCAGTCTTTAAGTGATAAATAAAGCATGTGCATGACACAAGACTACTCAATGCATGTGAGAGTATAGAAATAGCAAAATCTCAAAACAGCATGAATGGTGACAAGGGATGTATTCCTTTCAGCCCGCCTTTTAATTTATTGCTGAGAAAGTAATCAGATTATTCAATAATAACAGATGACGGACCCTGCAGGTAGTGACTGCACTAGTTGATTATCCAGAAATTAATTAAAATAATTAACAGTAATAAATAAAGTCCATATAGGACCAAAAAACTTCAGGTATATAAACAACTAACCCTAGCTTTAGATTTAGTATCAATGTTCTTTTCCTGAAGATGCTAACCTTGTTAGCGAAACGCGCGTCGAGTGCAAAAATATCAGTTTGGTGTTAGGGTAATTGATCTCTAGGAAAAGTTTGAACTGATTCTGGGTGAATCCAACATTATGATACTATATGAACCAGCAAATTTCCATATTGGAAAAAGGAGACAAACAAATTGGGAGTTTCAACTGGTTTATACGAAATATATAAAAATAATGGTGGACCTCTACCGAAAACTACATGGAACAGAAAATAATTATATATTGGTAAGTCTTGCTGAGTGCTAATAAAGGGAGCAATAGGTGGTCAAGAAAGAGATATCTGGTATTGAATTCGTGAATGCAATTATCAAGCATCTGGGATAATTCTCCCAAAGCAGAAATAGACATTTTCGTGATTAAAAACCGAACAGAGAGTGAGTGAAATTTCATTATGGGCAGGTCTATATCTCTCTCTATGTCGTGCAGAAATATCCTCCGAATTATATCTGCTACATTCAGGTTACTTATGTTCATTGAACAAATTGAGACTTAACTCGTGAATTATTTTTCATTCATCTAGGAAAGGGAGTAATTGTTCCTTTTTCAAATTTGCTGGTAAATGTGTTTGGCATACCTTCAATATGTTCATCCACACTCAGCAAGATTGACTTCATTCTTCAACTTGTCTGAAGTGCTCCATTCTCCAAGAATTATTATTCGACATTGCTGATCTTAGAAAAATCTTTTTTTTTTATTCATGATTTTTGGTACTTCATCCTCATCCTATTCGAGGAATTCGGTTAGATTTGAATTGGTGGGGTGGAAACAGAAAACTTCTACGAGGATCATCACGCTATCGCCAAACTGATATCACAAAGGGTTAGCACCTTCAGGAAAAAAAATTATATCAGTTGTATACACTAACATGCGTTATATGATCCCAAAATCTGAGACGCATATGATTTGCTTTCTTATTTATGACAAGGAGACTGAGGTCTATCCAGTGTCAGTTCCCTTCTCCTGAAGATGCCAACATCGTTAATAAATCGCACAGCCATTACGAGTGAGATCAGTTTTGGAATAGGGTAATCGATATCTATAGGAAGTTCTGAAAAAATTGTTCGTTTCCGTTAACCAGCTGACGAACGTCAACCCTCAGAAGTCGAAACTTGTGCGAGCAATGGATCAACGAGGCCTTATCTTTTAACGTGCGATTACTCCGGTCTTCCGTTCGAAAGGAGAGTGTGCTTACCTCTGCACTACCGAGAACCACAAGGAGTAATTATTCATTTGAGATTTCTTCAACAAAATTGCAGTGGAGGTCTGCAATGAAGGTCAGAGTTTCAGTTGAAAATACAGCTCCACAGAATATGCTCCTGTTCCTATTGGAGAGGGAACTGAAATTTCAAATAAGAAGTATACTCTGTCTTTTGTGATCATTGACTTGCTAATCATTTCCTTTTGATTTGTTTTCCTCGGCAGAACAATAGAACTCAAAAAGATGAAAATCGACTTCATAATATCGGAAAGGATTCTTGTTAAGGAAAATCAAATATATTCAGACAATTATATCGAAACCGCAAACTGAATTGCAGATAGCTAACGAGAAATAATTGTACGATCATCTTAATGGTCCAAAAATTCCTATTCGAATTTTATCATTCGAAGAGAAAAAATTGGTCTTCCAAAATCCAATGTTGAGTTACTGCCATAGGAATCAACTGTCAGTGCCTGGTGTTCGCTGGTTAGTAAATATAATCACAGACCCTTATATTCTTCATCTGTGGTTAGATGAGGAGGAGCTTACTTCTTTGAGTAGAGTTTATTTGACCATGTTACAGTATACGAAAATACTAAAGAGAAAACAACATAATGGACTCCATACACATAAAATTATATACACACACATAAACATTACATTAAAATGGTTATCAAAATCATCATTGTCTTGTTGAGCAATCATGCCCAATGAATAAAGTTCCCTGGGGGGAGGGGTATTTCAATTTACAATAAACATGCTCGATTCAGATATTCCCTTACATTGTAGAAGCAATTCTCAAGAAGAAATTTTCTGGTGATCACCTTGAATCTATGAAATTCCAGCATTCTCACTGATTTGTCGAGAACATTATATAAGTTTAAGTCAAGAGAGTTTTTGTTACAAACTGCTAGTCGATGCCGTTGGATATTCAACAAGTTTGCGGATCTTGTGTTATACTGATGTCTATCAAAATCTTTTTCAAATTTATTTATATTTTATGTATTTCCAATAATACAGTGAATATATATAAAGTCGGCACCGGCATGATACCGAGCTGAAGAAAGTGATTGTGACAATGATCTCTGTATCCTATATTAGCTGAAATACGGATGGCTTTTTTCTGATATCGGAATACCATTAATGAATTACTTGAGTTACCCCGAAGTCAAATACCATATGACAGTACTGAATGAAACAAGGAGAAGTACGAGATCTTTAAAACATCCAAATTGGTTATTGGTTCAAGTCGTCTCAATATAAATAATACAGTGGATAGTTTACGAAGTACATACCAATTAAGTCGATCATCAATAATTATACCTAGAAATGTTGCGTTTTTTCCTTCCTGATAGCGTGGATTAGAGAAAACTATCAAGTTTTGTGTTTTATTTTCATTCAGTTTGAGTTTACTCTGCGTAAACCATCTTTTAGCCAAGTTTGTTTTTTCAGATTTAGTTTGGATCATCTCTACATGTGATTTACCCGAATTAACAAGAGTAGTGTCGTCCACAAGTAAAATACATTTTGTGGGTTTGATGCTGTGACATAAGTCGTTTATGTATAAAATGAACAAAAACGGTCCAATCACAGAACCCTGTGGTACTCCATGTTCAACCAATTTTAAATCGGAGTATTCTTTAAATCAACACATTGATATCTTTTTTTGAGGTAAGAGCTGAGAAGAGTCAAAATGTTACCTCTTGAACCGTAATAACTCATTTTTTCAATGAGTATCGCTTGTGATATACAATCAAACGCTTTAGTTAAGTCACATAAAGTAAGTGAAGTGTGCTTGCCCTGGTCCAAACCCTCCACTATGTCGTTCACCATCTTGTAGGCGGCCTGAGTTGTGGATTTGTTTTTCCGGAAACCATATTGAGATTCGCTAAATAAAAATCGCGTTTCAAAATAACTGAATAATCGTTCCTTCAATATTTTTTCGACGATCTTTCCAATTAGGGAGATAATACTAATTGGACAGTAATTATCTGATACTGATTTATTCCCTTTTTCAAATAATGAAATTACTTTGGAGATTCTCGATATGTCTGGAAAAACGCTCTTATTAAATATTTGAATAATGGGATTTGTTAAAGGTATCACTTTTTCTTCGGAAATTGCCTTGATTGAATCGCTATTCAGTGTGTCTCTAAATCTAGAATTTCCCAAATTGTTGATAATACTCCGCACCTCATGCAGGCATACCGGTTCAAGAAAAAAAGAGTCTGAAGGGGATGGAAAATTCCTGAGGTCATATTCTTCTTCAGTATCGTGTTGCGGAAGAGATCTTATTGTTTTTTCGGCAATGGAACAAAAGTGATCATTGAATTCGTTTCCTGAAATTTCTATTTTATTTTGAGTGTTATCATTTAGTTTATTTCTTTCAGAGTTAATGATATCCCAGCATGCTTTTGAAGTATTGACAGAGTTCATTATATACTGGTCATAGTCTTGTCTTTTTCGTTTGATTTGTTTGTGATCAATTCTATGAGTTTGGCATCCACAGAAATAACTGATCGAGATCAATACTTTGAAATAATAAGTGAAGATTGTGTTCCTTTGATAAAAACATAGCTTGGAGTCAGACAGTCACCAGCGACAGTCTAGTCTAGCCAACAGCCATTACCCTAGACAGTGTGACGTCTCTCGTCATCGCTGCAAGTTTCAAAATTTTAAATTCGACCGATTGGGGACCGATACTTGAGTGCTGAACGAATATGCTCGTGTTGTTTTATCGCAGTTCAGCATACACATTCCATATCGCTCTACGTTATTCAGAACGTTTCCTTCGTCGAACGTATGGTCTAAAGAATCAGACCCGAAATATTTCGAAACCGGTCCTGCCAAATGACTTCAGGTTATATCCCCTAATTCTGCACTCAGAAATAATTTAAACGTTCAAATTTTTTGTGCACGAATTCTCGATTTAAATGGTAATGCCCCACAACAGAAATATGGCAGAAAATATGGACGGCGATGTTTTGTTTTGGAGATTCACAAGGGTCTGAGCAAGAGAGGTTCGTCAGATCTCCAAACTCACAACAAAGAGGTGATAATTCTTCACGAGTCGGGTCATCCTTTTTGATACTGTCGAAGGTGAAACGATTGACGACAATATTTCACACATTCAATCCCGAATTTTTTTTATACGCAAACTCAAACGAAAGAGAAGCTCTGTAATGTTCAAAGAACACCGCGTGAATCAAGGGACATACATTAGTGAGTCCTACGTTTTATAATTCTGTGGAAGTTTATTACATAGTCATTTGTTTTCAAAAGTATAAATCTTCAGATTATGTTGAAAAAATTCGGTTTGAAATTTTAAATTGCAAGTAACAAGTGTCAAATTTCAAGTTCGAAATTTCCGCTTTCGAGTTTGAAATTTCATATTTCAAGTTTATTGTTTCGAATTACGAATTGAGTGATAGAACAAACAGCATGCAAACTCCGATGAGCACAATAAAATTGTTCTTCACTACTGAAATATTTGAATAGGAAGGCCTTATTATCTCATTGAACGCACATATGTTGTCTGCCATGTACCAACTGGAGCTCATCGAAACGTCTATGAGACAATAACCATGAAACACATCTGGAATCTTCTTAACATATAATTATCAACCTAAATCAGCTCAGGATGTATTAGACACATCAATGAGCTAAATTTCGACAGATAAGATCTTTTCAATGTTACAGCTTCCTTCATCGCAAGAAATATGCAAGGATGTATTTACTGCACATAAATATGATTTCCGATATGAATTAGAGATATATCAGACATATGAATGGTATATATATATATATATATATATATATATATATATATATATATATATATATATATATAAACGATTGGAACTTTCATTGGATGTATACCTAATTTTATTGAATTAACATCCAGTTTTTGAGCTTTTCTCTCCCTTTTAGATTCTTGTAATCAATATCTGTATATGGGGCAAATTGTTATATTCGCCCCGATACATAACTGCAAAATCTCGAAAATTTCTGATCGGAATAACATTCAAACAACTTTATCGAAACCTGTTACAAAAAATTTATAAAATGGAAAATTGTCATATGAACCAATAAATTACGAATAATGGAATTGAAATTCACGGTGAAGAAATCAAATATATAAATGAATAAGCAGAAGTTAATAGAAAAACAATAACAAGTGTAGTCGAATGAATTGCTTGCTATGGAAGGTTATTTTTAGTATCATAAAATGTCATGGATACCAATTCAGGATGAGAATTCAGATAATAGTTCTTGGTGTAACAAACCATCGAATCTTCTGTTATTATGGATATTTTGCTTACCATCCCGGCAAAAAAATTATTTCGTTCATGAACTTAATTTGCAACACAAGCTGCGAATTCAGTGCCATAGTGATTTACCATTGACAGAAGTTCACACAACGTTAAAACTTTTCTTAAGGTAATTTCTCTAAGAAAACTTTCATCTTTTACACCAAAGGTTCCAATGTTATCGTTTATTTAACAATTTTCCGAATTCTCATTCAATTTGGATGAAATCTGATCTACTAATTTGTTATCAGTCGACGTATTCGTACAAGATTTTTACGGAATTGACTCTGAAGTAATACGATTTTGATTTTTTAAGCGAAAATTTCGCGCCGGAAAAAAGAGAACCTAGGGATCGAATTTTTCAAAAATAAATGAGCAAAGAGAAGTGGCGTGGTATTTTTTCCTAAAAATATTTAAAGCAGAACCCATACGGGCGCCACTGCTTTCCATTGTCTATATTTTTTAACTCTATTGAAACCTGTTGCTAGGAACGGAAAGATTAAAATACAAATCAAGTGAGAAAAAATCAAATCAAAATCGAATTTTCGGTCAATGATGAAATTAGGGATTGATTGATCAAAGAAAACACTGTTGTTACTACCAAGGAGGCGAGCAGGTGCTACTACTAGAAGTATGCCGATCGATCTTCAGCGAGAAATGGATGTATTGGCGCGAGATTCTCTCTCATCGAGCCGCATCCGGTCCATGCCTTGGACCGCACACATTCCACACATTCCGGATCTCCACGCTGGCATGACTGAATGCGTCGTTGTTGAGGATGTAGGCGGCTTCCTTGAATTTCCTCTTGAACCAGTGCTCCTCCTTGTGTATGACCTCGGCTTCAGACCATTTGATGTTGTGATGGTTTGTCCAAACATGCTCCGCTATTCCTGATTTCGTTGTTTCTCCTCGTTGAGTGTTTTTCTTGTGTTCGCTTATTCTTAGTTCCAATGGTCTTTTGGTTTCTCCGATGTAGGATTTGCCGCACTCGCATGGTATCCGATGAACGCAGTTGTTGGTGTCGCTGTTTTTATTCGGTGGTCGAATTTTTGTGGGCTGGCTGCGTATTGTGTTTCCTGATCGTAAACAGACTCTGACGTTGTATTTTCCTCCTTTCCTCTTGATCCTCTCTGAAAGTCCTCTCACGTAGGGGATGGTAAGAATTTGCTGTTCCAGTATCTCCTTAGTGTTCCCTTGATTCGTCCGGGCCAATGTTTGATCTAATGTTCGATCCACCAGCTTCTTTGAGTATCCATTCTTTTGAAGATCCTTCCTTATGTTGCACAGCTCCTTGTCTAGACTTTCTTTGGTGTTACAGAGATTGATTGCCCGATCAATCAGAGACTTGACGATTCATCGCTTCGGTTGTCAACCACTTTCAAGCAAACGTTAGAAAAATGCATCTTGATGCTTGAAAAACATTTATTCGAAATTTTTTTTCAGAATTGTGTGTCTTCAGGGAACACCCTGTATATCTGTGTTCATTAGGATATTACTTATTACTTTATATTCGAGCCATTTGAAAACTATATCGGGTAGTTTTAAACATCAGCAAGTTTTTTCTGGGAAATATCTTCTTCTCGGTTGCAGAGCGTTAGCAACAGATTCCGTCGAGTTTCTAGGGATTGGCGTAATTGATGAATAAATAATCCCTGTAATTATTCCGCTGTAGACGCATCGACAGGGGAAAGCCAGCAAAAACATGGCAATAAAAAGCAAGTTCTCGACCGTAAAGGGATTCAAATAAATTGAATTATTAGTTGGACTGCCAAAATCCATTGGAATGTATACATACATTGTAGAGAGAAAATGGTGGAATGAAACACGAGAGTCCCAGTAATAACAAAGTGTGATAATGGTGTATTTCATTTTGTTATAAAAACTTTCAAGAATTCCTCAACAACATTGATCATTGCGTGTTTGAATATTATGGAACAGTTCATTTCATTTGAACGTAATTTTTTTGTGGTGAATCAATATTTTTTCCGTAGTTTTTTTGGTTTGTAACCTACCACAATCTGAAAAAATTAGAATTAATATTGAAATCTATACAAGTGTAGAGGGGCAGATTTTCAATCTACCCCGAAAAGTTGCTGCGTCTATTGAAAAACAGTTCTTATTATTTTTTTGATAGGCAAAATTTGAGTTATACGAGAAGTTGCTGACTAATTGGACTTGTTCTATCCAGAAAGAACTGTTTTTCAATAGACTCAGCAACTTTTCGGAGTAGATTGAAAATATGCCCTTCTACATTTGTATAGATTTCAATATTAATTCTAATTTTTTCAGATTGTAGTAGGCTACAAACCAAAAAAAATACGGAACAAAAAAGTTCATTTCAGTTATAAGAATGAAAACAGTTGAAAATAACTGGTTCATTTCATTTTCCATGAAAACAATTCCAATGAAGAAAGCTACCGACTATTTTCCGTTCAGTTTTCACCAGATTAGCAACTTTTCATAGGGCCCTCGAAGTCTACTTTTACACTTTGGTATTATTGTAGGATTTTTGGAGATGGTAAGTGAATCATCCGAAACTGCTGTGATGAAAAATCTCAAGAGATAATCTGAAAGGCTCGAATTGTCATTGACGAACAAGCAAGAATACTTGAGAAGGGCCCAAACTCTGGCATGGAATAAGAGTCCTCAGACGTCCTAGCCGGGGAATCGAGAGGAATAGGCCAATCGAAATCCAATCGACAAAGAATCATATGCTATGCCGTGCCAAATATTTCATAGATGGCTGATGACTGGAATGTACATGGAAATATAGGAATTTGAGCAGAGATGTAGAAAGTATTATGGCATGGAGAAATGGATTGAATACAAATGATATGACATATTGCGACTGAATAGGCGAAAATCGTCAATAACTAGATGGCGCTGCTAAATCCAAGATTGCTTCACTTTGTTGGGGTGAACAACAGATTTTTGCCATTTGATGCAATGGCACTATTAGTTCATGTTTTGCATTCTTGAGAACTTGTTGAGATAATTACTGTTCAAACGTCTCGAGTCGCTTTGTGTGCTAAGGTAGTTCAATCAATCAATCAAAACTGTGCTTTAATGCCCAAGAATACATTTCTTATTGACAAAGCATTGAGGTAGATAAAATTATAAGATTATTGTGTATGTCCACATCGTCCTTATACAATTCCACATGAAAATACATTAATACCTACGTTAAGAAAACAAGTACAAGAAGTGAAATAAAATTAATTTGAAATCGAGTTTGCACAATATATACCAATATATATATATATATATATATATATATATATATATATGTGCTGGCTGGAACTTCCGGTTGATCCGCGTCTGGAAAGATTTACTTGTCTACGTTTCGACTCCCATTTCGGAGCCATTTTCAAGACTTAGTGACCTTGCGTCTAGGTCTGAGTTGTCTCACTAGCTGGCTATCATCACTCCAGTGATGATAGCCAGTCTTGAAAATGGCTCCGAAATGGGAGTCGAAACGTAGACAAGTAAATCTTTCCAGACGCGGATCAACCGGAAGTTCCAGCCAGCACATTTCTGACCGCGGAAGCCTAGCCGATCAAATATATATATATATATATATATATATATATATATATATATATATATACAAATCAATAATATATAAAATTAGTGTCAAATATGGGAATTTAAAATTAGAGCTTCATAATATTCCTGCAGGTTATAGTATGCTTCAGATAAAAAACGAATTTCAGCTAATCTTCTGAAGCATATCAAATTGTTCACAGCTCTAAAATGAGACGGCAGATGATTGTACACTTTCTTGCTTTCATAAATGACCGAGTTTTTTGTAAGAGTCATTTTAGGAATTGGCAAACAAAGTTTATTGTTGTTACTAGCACAATTACGAGTATCTATATAGTGACTAGTAGTATTTGGTGGTGAAAATTTCTTATTGTGCATTAGGCAAACAGTTTCTAAAATGAACAAGCTAGTGACAGTTAATATTCTTTGGTTGACAAACAATGGTCTACAATGGTCTCTAGCTGCAGCCTTGCATAAGTATCACACAGCTCTTTTGTGTAGAGTGAAAACCGAATTCAGTAGGTACTGACTACAAAAAAACCCAGAATACAATCCCATATCTGAGATGAGACTCTACAAGAGAAAAGTATACATTTCTTGCAATAGCTTATTGATTAAATTCGTTTGATACCACTCTCACAGCGTAGCAACCTGATGCCAACTTCTTCTTTAGTGATGCAAGATGGTCTTCGAATTTCAGTTTTTCATCAATATATATTCCGAGCAATTTGGTACAGGGCTTATTTACTACTAGATGTTCATCTAGGGTTAGATCGTCAAATTTGAATTTAAATGTTATTATGTTGGTTTTAATTATATTGGGGCAAAGTGAATTCGAACGACACCAAAGTTTCACGTCGTTCATTTCCTGGACAATTTTCGTTTTTAGTTCTCCTTCATTTTTTCCAAGCCATAAAGGGTGGTGTCGTCAGCAAACAAGGTAAAATCAGCTGAGATAGGTGAGTTTGTCATATCATTTATGTACAATAGAAAAACGACAGGTCCAAGAACCGATCCCTGAGGTACCCCTGATTCAATATCAGATAATTCTGATCGATCATTCAAAATTTTCACAGATTGTGTTCTGCCGAGTTGATATGATTCAAACCATTTGAGTGCAACCCCTCTGAATCCATAATGGTGTAGCTTGCCCAGCAGTGTCCCGTGGTCAACGCAATCGAACGCTTTTGTAAAATCACAAATCACTGCCGCAACCACCTACCACCCATTTAAACTTAAATAGACATTTTGAAGAAGAGAAAAAATTGCATCTGTCGTGCTCTTTGAATTTTGGAAACCAAATTGACACTGCGATAAAATATTGTGTTTCTGAATTAATTTTATCATTCGTTTTTTTACAATTTTCTCTATTATTTTCGCTAATGTAGTGGGGAGTGAGATGGGACGATAATTAGAGGGGTCGTTAACTTCGCCCCCATTATGAAGTGGAATTATGATAGCCTCTTTTAAGAGTTACATGTTTGGCTAGTATAACAGCCTCATTTTACACGTGGGAGTTATAATTTGAACTACTTTACCTACCTACAATCCAGATTTGATGGTTTTTATAGAATTGGAGCTATGTAGTACTCTGGAGTACGTGAGGAACAGAACTAGACCGTTGAAAGAGGGTGGAGCTGTGTTCAAAGCAGGGCATATCATTGCATGTGGAGTGAAATAAATTAACCATAAAAAATTGAGGAGCTTACGTTTGCAAACATCAGCTTTAGTAAAGCATCCACACGAAACCAATATATTGCTGGCTGATGAGGAATGTAAATGCCAATGTTTCTGCAAAGCGGGTTTATCTGGGCTCTGCAAACATATTATTGCAACCCTCATATTATATTAATAAATATGTAATGTCATTTCCAAAATATTATATAGAAGTTAAAGTTGATTTTGATGGAATTTTTGCATGTAAATATCTTTTCATGTCACCGATTACTGTTACAACGAATGCTTTATTTTTAATATTCAAATAAATTATGAGAAAAACCTGATTTTTGTTTTCCTACAAAACCTATTTCTGTACTTATACATTGTATGATTCATGAGATACATTACTGAGTATTTCTTTCTTAAAAAAAAAGCTGAAGAAATAGGTTGGGTACTTCACTTCCCACGCACCAAACTCGTTTTTCGAAGAGTTGAAGCAATGGATGCCACTGAATCAGTGATTTATAGAGAGAGATCTACTACCCTAACACCGAACTGGTTTCACTCGACTCACTATTGAATTCGTTAAGAAGGTTGTCATTTTCAGAAGAAAATTGATAATATCAATTGATATCAGTTTGGTGTTAGGGTAACCCATCTCACACCAAATGTTCCATTCTCACCAATTATGAATGAATCATGCTCCTTCAAAAAATTGCCAAGGAGATAAAATTTTTTCTTGACAGTTATTCTACTGACTAATTAGGGGATAGTGTGAGAGGATTAGAAAAAGACTAGAAAATTATGATTTATTAACATGAATGTAATCATACTTTGCTTCAACTATATATTAATGAATATCATTTTATATATCCTTGAAAATGGCTTCAAAGTGGGAACTGAAATGTCCACTGAACTATATTTTCAGACGCTCTAGAAAGCGGAGGCTACTTTACAAACATATTTTTAGTTATTGGTTTACAGATTTTCAATGTATTTTTCTACCTGAGACAAAACTTTTCGTCGTTAATAGGGAATTTTTGTAGTGAAATAGTTCAAGTATTATATAATGAGGACTGAGACACCAGCACATTTTCATCGATTTTGTAGAAATAATTCAATGAATTCGCTGCATTTTGGTTTGTAAACCACACAAAACCTTCGTATCCATTTCACTCTTCCCATTCTGTAGTGTATTAAGTTACATATATTTCCAGAATAATAATTTCAAATCCAACAGAATTTATATTTGTTGTTAGTTCAAAAAAATATATATAGATGGCGACCACTTCGGAGTTTTAGGCTATACAGCACAAGAATTCAGTGAGAATAGATAAAAGTCAGTCAGTCAACTGAGGCGAGTGGAAGTTTGGGTAGTTTTCTTTGATTAGTAACCCACCACAATCTGAAAAAATCCAGAAATAATATTGAAATGTATACCAAACAAAAAAAAATCAAAATACCAAATACACCTTCATTTTCCACTAAGTAATGACTTCAAATTTAATTCAGAAGGGTCTTGAGTTTTTCGATGATAATTTTTTACTGATTGCCTAAAACTACGTTTTCTGGCAAATGAGCTGATTTTCAATCCGTAGGAATAATATGACCATCGTACTGTATTACTTGAGTTTCCTCAGCATAATAGCCCAACCAAACGTAACGGCTATGTCGAACGCCGAAATTTCAGTCAGGCAAATATATCCAATTTCAATAAAGCAATTTCACAAGAAAATTGGCAAGATATTTATATAATAACAGATGTGAACTCTGCTTTCGAATATTTCATCGAAACATTTCTCTTCTATTTCAATGTGCATTTTCCTTTGCGAAAATTTTATGATAATAATGATAATAATAAGGAGTGGGTAACAAATGAAGTCAAAATATCTAGTAACAGACTCAAAGATTTATATTATATGAAAAACCAACTACCTTACCTGACAAAAATGTACAAGTCGGCAAAAAAACAGCACACAATATTGATCGCAAATTCCAAAAAAAAATACTATCAAACTAAAATTGAGAATTCCACTGATAAAAATAAAACAGCTTGGAAAATTGTCTCACAATTAACAAATAGAAACGAAAAATGTACGAATAATATTTCCCTGCAACATAACGATTCAGTCTATACAGAACCTGAGGATGTTGCAAACCAATTCAATGATTTTTTTATTGATGTCCCTGTGAATGTTCTTAAAAAAATAGATAATAAATATGTAAGCAAACAACTAGGTGTAGAAGATATCATAACAATGAATGATATGTCGCTTTTTCTTCATCCATTCGTTACCAGCGAGTTAGAAACATTACTTAAAAATAAACTGAAGTCCAAACACTCCTCTGGAGATGATGAAATCCCGGTCTTTCTGTTGAAGAATTGTTTGGGTTATATAGTTGAACCTATCACATACCTCGTGAACATTTCATTTTCCAGTGGAAAATTTCCGGAAACTCTAAAGACAGGGAAAGTCATACCTGTTCATAAAAAAGGGAGTGTCAACTCTATCGACAATTATCGGCCCATAACTATTGCCTCCAGTTTCTCAAAGATATTTGAATATGCTTATCTCAATCGTTTGCTTAGGTACCTAAATAGATGCAATACACTGTCAGAATTTCAACACGGATTTCGAGAAGGCAAGTCTACCAACAGTGCGATCATACAGTTTTTCGAAAAAGTTATTGAACGCCTGGAAGCAGGAGAGTGCCCTGTTGGTATGTTTTGCGACTTAAGCAAGGCATTCGACTGTGTTTGTCATGACCGTCTGCTATCAAAACTTTATTATTATGGTATACGGGGAGTTGCTTTGGACTGGATCTCATCGTTTCTGAAAGATCGTTCTCAGTTTGTAAGTTTGCGTCATTTTGCTCATGGATCCGTATCTTACATGAAATCACAAAATAAAGCTGTATCTATAGGTGTCCCACAAGGCTCAATAATGGGACCAATATTATTTCTATTATACACAAATGACCTGGTTAAGTACATGTCTGACTTCAGTGTTATAATGTATGCAGACGATACATCCCTGGTAATATCCAACAAGGATGAACGTTTAACCAATGGTAGCTGTGAAAGTGCTTTAAATTCAATGCTCACCTGGTGTGGTACAAATTCGTTACATTTGAATGCTGATAAAACACTTATACTCAAATTTCACAATCGTCAAAAAAAATGTATTCCTGTTGAAGTGAATGTGAATAATACTCATACCTGTAACTCACATGAAACTAAATTTCTCGGGCTAATCATCGACGATACGATTGGTTGGAGAAGTCATTGTCAAACGTTAGTAAGAAAGTTGAGCTCTCTTTGCTTTCTATTTAGAAATCTCAAGCAAGTTTTATCAGAAGCTCAACTCATATCTCTATATCATGCATATGTGGCATCCAGCATGAGATATGGAATTTGTTTGTGGGGAAATTCACCACACTCATATGATGTTTTCCTAGTACAAAAAAGAATTTTAAGAATAATAGCAGGGGTTACGAGCACACATTCATGTCGCGGTCTGTTCTCAAAACTGAATATATTAACACTCTTCTCACTTTATATTTATGAGTTGAGCTGCTACGTCCATACGAATAAAAATAAATTTTCATATAACAAGAATATACATGATTTTAACACTCGATATAAAGGAGATTTCCGTGTCCCTTATAGTAAGTATCAAGTATCGTCTCGCCTTCCAACAAATATAGGTCTGAAAGTGTATAATCGGTTGCCAGAAAACTTAAAATCCACCACCATATTTGCTAGGTTCAGCAGGCAACTAAGGTCATATCTGAATGTCAGAAGTTTCTATTCTCTTGACGAATATTTTAATATCTGATTTTTTTATGTGTATGTATGTGTATGTCTATGTATATATTGAGGTATAGTGTCAAGTTTGTATACCTTATGTGTTTGTACATACCTCACTATTTGTATGTAATTTTTGACTATTCCTATACAAAGTTCTATTTGTCATTTGGGAAAATAAAGATTATTATTATTATTATTATTATTATTATTATGAAGAAAAAAGTTGGTGGAAGGAAGTGAATGAAACTTCAAAACAAACTTGTGGAGTTTTTCCATGAGAGTTACCTACTGGTCACCTGGTAACTGTTCGTTCTAACTTCAATTTGGTGAAAATACTGTGGATTGATAAATTGATGCGATACGTTGAAAAGAAGTAAGTGAAATTTCAGAAAAGTGTGGTAGGTTTTGTCCAAAATAATTCCCTACGGGTTACCTGGTACTTGTTCATATCATGAAACTATTTTTTCTAACATTCAAACTGATTTTCATTATGTGAGACTAATTTGAATTGATAGATTGCCCATGATGTGAAAAAGGCAAAAGTAATTACTTGGTTATGAAACTCCAAAAAAAAAAGCTTCGGTTAGGTTTCCTGTTGAAGGATGTGACTTCATTTAATATTGTTCAATTCAAGTTGACGAATGCTTGAAAATACTTCATTCTACAGACTAAAATGCAATTTTCTATTCCACTGTTCACTCGAAGCGGTCTGATGAATACTGATAGCATAACATTTTGAGAATTCATCAACGTTCGAAGTTATATGTTATAAGTTGGATGTGGAATAATCAGATTTCATGGAATACTTCGCATCTTCATAAACTCAGTCTTTGATCCAACTATAATTAATTTCATGAATAAGTTAGAGTGATCTAAGCAGAAATATTGCCGTTGCATATGCGAATTTACTCTACGTTATCCCTGAAATAGACTGGATATTGAATGCGATGTCATTTACCACCCTTATCCCAATGAACTCGGCTTGGTTTAAGGGCAATTAAACAATTTCGTCCACGAAAATTAGTTGTTCTACTGATAAGCTCCAGACAATAGTTGAATGTTGTTCGAAAACTTGTATGAGGCCTAGGAGAAGTTAACAATGAGGTGGAACCATACAAAGGCTATCATTTAACGATCACACGGGCATTCATGGAACGGTTGATTTGGATACAAGATAATATTCCATACAGGAAGGAGTTAGTGGAGCTTGCTCTCTATACATTTCAGAGGAATTCCGTTATATCTTTATGTTTCTATCTATCTAAAATCTTCTGAAGTTTAAGATCTATTGATTCGAACAAGTCGTATAGTTCTTTCTATTCAATTCAAAACAAATGATAAAATTCCATTCTTCCAAAGATATTGTTCTAAAATTCTTCGTTTCCGTTAACTAGCTGACGAACGTCAACCCTCAGAAGTCGAGACTTGTGCGAGCACTGGATCAACGAGGCCTTACCTTTTAACGTGCGATTAACCAGCACGGTGGCCCGGCGGGGAATCGAATCCCGGTCTTCCGCTTGAAAGGCGAATGTGCTAACCACTACACTACCGAGAACCACAATATTACCACAGTATCGGGGAATTATACCACCAAAACATTTATTGAGGCTTCTCGATTCTATGCAGGGGAAGGCAATTCGTCTTGTTGGTGATTCTTCGCTCACAGACTCGCTCACTTCTATGGAATATCGTAGAAGGGTCGGAGACTTGTCTCTCTTCTATAGATACTTTCACGGTCGATGCTCTTCCGAATTGTTATCAATCGTTCCCCCCTTGGCGATATCTACACGGTTGACTCGACGAGTACAGAATTCCACCCCTTTGTTGTGAATTTGGAGACCTGTCGAACCTCTCTTGCTCAGGGATCTTTTTTCAATAGAACAGCTGAGCTTTGGAACTCCTTACCAAAAGGGGTTTTTCCTGAGGCTTACAAACTTCAAAAATTCAAAGAGAATGTTAATTCGTATCTCCTGCCCCACGATTCACATCACAAGGCTATATACATATATATATATATATATATATATATATATATATATATATATATATATATATATATATATATATATATATATATATATATATAAAGAATACTCTTTGTTATCTGGTCGAGCTTTCGAGAATGTTTATTTCCTTTATCAAGACATCTACAAAATTTTAATCATTATAAAACAGTTGTAAAACATTAAAAAAGTGTACTTACTAACGTGAGGTTATAGTAAGAAGTCAGACGTAAAATGAGACACAGAGAACTGATACTTTTCCTCATTCGAAAAAGAGTCACACATTGCATTCAACATTACATATATATGTATAAAAACTTATATTAATTAAATTTTTGGAAAATTAAAATTTCACCGGCACGTGCTCGGAGGTGGTTACCAATTTTCAAATTTCTCCTTTCCTTTGGTAACATTCCGTATTTCTATATATATATATATATATATATATATATATATATATATATATAATCAAACATAATTGGTGAATAGAATTATACATTAATAGTGGGAGGAAACTCAATGGTACCAAAGTCGAAGTAGATAATTTGTATTTGTGTGAAGTTAGCAACGAAAATGTAGCAACGTTTCCGTGAAACCCGTTGCCAGCCACGATTCCATAGTACTGATTTCATGCAATGAAATCAAATTGATTTCATCGAAATCATAGTTTTCTAGGCATGAATCGTGATTATATGAATGGGTTATGTTCCAAAAATGTTCAGACATTGACAAAAAATACTAGAGGACTCTTGAATAGGATGGAAAGAGAGAAATAATTCAAATATCACTCTTCCTTATGACTATCAAGTTATATAACTACCATAAGTCGGAAAAAAAAGCCACCTGAAAATTTCCACAGGATACTCAGAATATCATGTTTTTTCCGTAAAAAAATTAAAATTTTTATTGATGGTATCACTTTCACAATTTGATTGTTGATCTGAAAATTCCGTACTATTTTTATTCGAAAAGACCATAATATTTTACGTATTCTGCGAGAATTTCCAGGTGGCTTTCTTTTTCGTTTTCGAGTAATGATTGATAGAAATTTGAAATTCATACCATCAGTACTGATTTTCAATTTTTCCTGGCTTTCCGTCCGATCTTAACAATTCCGTACTATTTTTAGTCGAAAAGACCATGATATCTTACGTATTCTTCGAGATTTCCCAGGTGGCTTCAATCTTATTTTTCGAGTAATCAACGATGAAATTATGAAAGTGATACCAACAATAACAATTTTCAATTTTTCCTGGCTTTCTGCCCGATCATTTTACGGAAAAAACATGATATTTTGAGTTTCTGTGAAAATTTCCAGGTGGCTTCCTCTTTTATTTCCGACTTATGGTAGTTATATAACTTTAAATTTATACGGAAGAGTTATATTTGACTTTTTTCACTCTTTCCATCCTATTCATAAGTCCTCTAGTATTTTTTGTCAATGTCTGAACATTTTTGGAACATAACCCATACATTTAATCACGATTCATGCCTAGAAAATTACGATTTCGATGAAATCAATCTGATTTCATTGCATAAAAATCCGTACCATGGAATTGCTGCTGGCAACGAATTTCACAGAAACGTTGCTACATTTTCGTTGCTAACTTCACACATATACTCTCCATGCAACTCGAAATAACGTGATCATTTGAAAATAGGACATATCCGCTCGACTCAATCATACTCAGACCAGAAACATGCTTGTTATGAAAATAAATCGTGTAGGTATATGATATTTCAATTCACTGCAAAGTCTACGAATATCTTAGACCACAGAATACAGAAATTAATTGAATGGAATACTGCCGTCCTAAGAACAGATGCCGTATCTACAAAAAAATCAGTTTTTGAGATTTTTGTCTTATTGGATTCGTGCCAGGCTAATTCACCTTTCTACCAAGTAATATTGCCGTATAATATTTCGGTATATCCAGCCGTATGTGAAAAAGTAGATGTGTGTACTAGTGAAATATGCCGTATGTGCGTAATACTAAACACAAAAGCGGTATCTACTTCCGCTTCTATGCATATACGGCGTTTCCAGTTGGGACATGTCAAATGCGGCGTGTGTTCTTAAAAACCGCGCCATAATCTACGAAACACACCGTGGAGAGTGTTATTTAGTTGTCATTTCAACGAGATTTTCATAATATTCAAGGTACGTTTGCATTAAAAAGTTAGGTGAGTGATTATTGATTTGAACTAAAATATTTTCAGAAAAATGTCAATCAGATCGAGGATGGGACTGTGTTTGTTTCTGTAGATTTGAAGAAAGTGATCATGTTACCTAGGGTCGATACGTTCAGAAAGGTTTTATTTATAAAAAGACTCACAACATATAATGAAAGTTTTCTTCCATTAGGAGCCAAGTCACAAAATAAGGCATTTGCCGTTTTATGGAAAGAAGCTATATCGGGCAGGGATAAAGAAGATATTATCAATTGCTTCTATACTTTCTTCCTCGAACATAGAGATTCACCTGAAATTATACTTCGGCTGGATAACTGTTCTAGCCAAAATAAGAATTGGTGTTTCCTTTCTTTTCTGGTTAGGAAATATCTGCGAATTAAATATTTGTTGAATTTTTTGAACCAGGACACACATTTATGTCAGCGGATAGCTGACTGATATATTCGAAAAGTAAATATATTTTGTGACCATGGGATTTTTTGTCATTACTTGCGCACATACGACATTTTTGTCTTGTATGGCCTAGACAAATAATTAACTAATAATGCCGTATGTGATTTTTTTCATTTAAATTTGTTAATTTCGAATTTTTTTCATCTTCAATAAGTTTTTATACCTATCCCAAATGAAAAGTCACATTTGTTTTTGATTCAATTCCAATTCACTTCGAAGGCTATGGACGAAATTTTGAGCTCAATTTTCTCGCTTTAGCAGGCTCTGTAGATACGGCATCTGTTTTCAGGACGGCAGAATAGTAGCATCCGCCATCCTGCGTGAAATTTGCAAACTGAGAAGTCAACAACCAACGAAGGTATTGATGACGTTTATTTTTATTCCAAGTGAAAGTGAATTTATTGAAACGCATACTTTTTAAATGCATCCAATTGAAATTGAAGTCGATCTGACATGAAATGTGGTGTTGAAATCTTGGAAAATGTCCGGCATAATTTCTGAATTCACTTCGACGAAATTGTTTTTTGCGAGTCATAACTCAGAGATGTCTATACTTGATTCGAAGGAATCATACCACCAAACTCCGAAAATATTTTTTGGGACCAAATTCTCAACTGCTATTTTATATGCGGATTATATTTCTTCTGAGAATTCACATAACGCAAATCTCCCGCGCAATGGTCAAGTTAAGTTATGAAAAATTATGAATTTTCATGAACTGCGTCATAACGTGAGTCGACTCAGAGTTCGTGACGCTATATAAGTTATGGTGCTGGGACGATCTTGCCTTTAGTTCGTTCATCAAAACTCCAAAAAACACTTCACTACTTTTATTACTCTTTATCACAATACAATAGAATGAAATCACTCAAATTGCTCCGTTAACAAACTAATGCTCTGAACTGAAACTCTCTGATAAACTCTCTGTAATAGAAATCCTCCAGTTCGAGTTCTGTACTTAGCAATACCAAAACTCTCTCCGATGAAAACTCTCCGCCTCTCCACTAAGCTAGCAACTCTGGTAACTATCTATATCAATAACTCTGCTCTGAATAAACTCTGCCAAACTCTCTCTGCGAGTAAACTCTCAATAACTATCTCTCCCGCGATGGAATGTCTCCTTTCATACCTGCGTACCCCTATGGAGAAACTTCGAGTCAAATCTCAGGTATCGAACATTCCACGCGTGACGGGAGTTCCACGAAAATGACGTTCTCTCTTCGACCCCAGACACTACTCCGCGTTCACGATAGTCAGGGCCGGCGCCGGAAGATTCGTAACATTATCCCCCCTCTCAATTTCGATCGTCCCGATCACATACTATCTCGTTTTTCCCATTGCAACATCTGGGTATCGTTAGGTGTACGACTTTCATTCTTGGTCTAGGCCTACGTTGAACCCTGCATACTACATCATTCATCCTACGAATAGGGTTGTACAGCCATACTTGATCTCCTTCTTCTAATCCACCAGTATTTTCCTTATCATAGTACCGAGTCTTTATCCTGTAAATACGCTCTACTGGCTGTTGTTGTTCAGCGAATGGAACTGTTCTGTTGGACATGGTCAATATTGACTTTTTGTCACTCTTACTTCTAATATGACACCTGGCGGCTCTCACAGGCATGGCCTGCCTTGTCTTCACCTGGGCTCGTGCGAAAAACCGACGGCTGGACGCTAAATTCAGGGACTTCATTCACTGTAGCACGAACCACTTTCGTCGATAGTGCAGGAATCCTCGCAGTTTTTGATAATCGCAGTTTCGCAGGCGTCTTCCTCTGTCCTGGAGTTGTAGGGACAAAATTTTATTCTCCAAACTTCATAATCTTCTTCTCGTTGTCGGATAAAAACCCATAGTCACTGATCAAATCCTTCCCGAGTATAAATTTATCTTCTTTGTCCGCAACGTACACTGTGTCTGTGATATTAAGTCGCCCAAGAACCAGTGTAATATCAGCCTTTTCTCGAATGGGTGCATTTTCATCCATGACTGTTCGAAGCGTGGAATCGAAAGAAATAGGCTCCACGCTTTAAATTCTGGCTGAAGGATGTCACTGCGTACCAAAAAAAATGCAGCACCGGTGTCTATGATGCATGTATCGTCTGTTTCATTCAATTTTCCAGGAATGATTAGGCTATCGGTTGTTGTTGTAAGCCTGTGACACAAATGACCCTCGGTGACTTCGACCTCGCAGGGGTTCGGGAACTTGGTGGCATCCTGACAGATGAGTTGGATTTTGGTGGCATTCTCACCTTGCAATCTTTCATGAAATGTCCTGATCTTCCACATCTATAACATTTCCTCTGTGGAATTCTCTCCCTGCAGTCGTTCATTATGAAATGCCCCGGCTTTATACATCCATAGCAAATCCTCTGCGGCATTTTCACCCGATAGTTTTTAACGCCTTCGCCGTCGTGTCCCAAACTTCCTTTCTCACAATATAAAATAGCTATCACTTTTAGCACTTATATCATATAAACTAGAATGTATCCAGAGCAACGTGACATATTTCATTGAATCTCTACTCGAGAAAATAATTTTTGATAAAACATCCAAAAAAGATCGCCCTCTTCGAGCTGTTCGACCCTAACACACCACAATAAGAAAATGTATTGCGTACTCTGTAAAACCCCTTCACCGGTCGCACAATAACCCTGTAATAACAAGAGAATAACACTCTTGTTATTACTGCAACTCTGAAACAGACGTTATATGCGACGAATGGGACAACTAGAATAGCGATTCTCTTTTATTCCCGCCTCAAAAGAAACCAAAATACGTGAGCCTAATTCCAATATCGCCAGACAAAAGAATAAATTAGGGCCCGCAAAGTACGAAATCCTCAGAAAATAACTTTTCCCGGGCGATGGGGGTGTTTTTTGAATATTTTGTGTATACTTATCAGCAGAGCATTCTGGAGAATATTTCATACAAGGGATTATTTAAGAGGTTATTTACTGCAGTATACAAAACGTGAATAGGATGATAAATTCATTTTCGGAAAGGTCTCCTGTGATTTGAGGATTTCATAACAATATGACCAATTTTAACGTGGGAGGTTCAAAACTCGTATATTATTCAATTTCTTCTTTGAGGTCATATTATTAATTCCTATTTTACTTGAAGAAACGGTTTCTCTACAAACGTTGAGAATGTATAACGTTTGCTTGAAAGTGGTTGACAATGTTCCTTACTGAATGGTATAGGTTCGGACTTCCATTGTCTATATTTTTAACTCTATTGGAACCTGTTGCTAAGAATGAAAGGATAAAAATACAAATCAAGTGAGAAAATCGAATCAAAATCAAATTTTTTGGTCAATAATGAAATTAGGGATTGATTGACCAAAGAAAATACTGTTGTTACAAAAATTGAGATATCGAATATGAAATATGAGTCAAACAAAATTGAATAATGAAATAAATGAGAAAATATTGTGAAGAGAAAATTGAGGCATCGAATATGGAATACTAGTCAGTTCGGGTGATGACAGTTGCGGATACCAGCAATCGAAACGTCGTGAGTACACTCAACTTAAAACTTGGTTTCAACATTTTTTTTTAATATTTCATTCAATTTCTTTATTCACACTTTTTGACTAGTATTTTATATTCGATACCTCAATTTATTGTCACAATAATATATTATCTCATTTCGTTATTTAATTTTTTTTGGACTCATATTCGACATATCGATTTTTGTAACAACAGTATTTTCTTCGATCAATCTATCCCTCATTTAATTATTGATCAAAAAATTTCGATTCTGATTTGATTTTTCCACTTGGTTTGTATTTTAATCATCCTTCCGTTCTTAGCAACAGGTTTCAATAGAGTTAATAATACAGGGCTTTTCATGATGAGGGTTGATTAGCCGTTTCTGACAAACTATTAAATGGATCGACCTGAAAATTTCACAGTATGCATAAATCAATATGACCTACACGCCTAAAATATTTTAGACGATGCGGCGTTGTCGATTCTACTATAAAGTAGCGGCTTCTTTGATTTTTCAAATGGAACACCCCGTATATAATATCATATTATGATTCATTATCACTTTGTCAACAAATTCATATACTGTGTCCCTATACCTATCTATTAACGTTCAGAAGATATAAATTAATTTCGATATTATTTTTATCAAACATGAACTTTTATAAATGCTGATAATCCTGAACTCTCTTGCATTGAAACGATCAAATTTGAAATGGAGTGGAGTGATACTACGAGGATCTCCACTCCGAGTTATATTTCCATTTGGCTCATACAGGGTGTTTCATTTAAAAAAATTGTGTTCCACTCACTTTTTCATGAGAACAAAGTATCTGCATTTTTTGAAGATCCTGTATGAGGCAAATGAAAATATGACTCGGAGTGAAGATCCCCATAGTATCACTTCACTCCAATTCAAATTTGATCGTTTTAGTGCAAGAGAGTTCAAGATTATCAGCATTTATTAAAAGTTCATGTTTGGTGAAAAAATATCGAAATTAATTTATATCTTCTAAACTGTAATAGATACTTCATTTCAAATTTGATCGTTTTAGTGCAAGAGAGTTCAAGATTATCAGCATTTATAAAAGTTCATGTTTGGTAAAAAAAATTTCGAAATTCATTTATATCTTCTAAACGGTAATAGATAGGCAAAGGGAAGTCTCTGGGTTCTTCACCTACAATTTGAAAAACTAAGAATTAATATCTGAATCTATACAACTGTTAAAAGGCAGAATCCTTATCTACCCATATACATCAATTACCCTAATACCAAACTGATATTTTTGCACTCGACGCGCGTTTCGCTAGCAAGGTTAGCATCTTCAGGAGAAGAAAATTGATACTAGTAGTAGTAGTATCAATTTTCTTGTTAACAAAACGCGCATCGAGTGCAAAAATATCATTTTGGTGTTAGGATAATTGATTCTTCAACTTTCACACCAAAGGTTCCAAACTCATCGTTTATACCCATATACAGTCGACGTGTCTTTGATGAAACAGTGGCGGCAGAGTTCGTAAAGACTGTATCCACATTGATCAAATTCAAGGTTAGGTTTTGGTTGCGTCACTCATTTCGTCGAGTTTTGTTTTTAATACTTTTGTTGTAGTGATTGGAGTTGATTTGATTCAAAATTATTTATTCTGATAACAAAGATTATTATGTTATAATTTTTCATCTTATAATATAACAAAATTTTTTTGGTTCCTAGTCAGTTTATAGGAAAAATACTGTGTGTGATTTTTTATTCTCAACTGTTCCTGAGAAGAAGCTTCATAAAGTTGAATTTTTGTTATATTTTGTAACAGAATAATTGATTGTATTGAGAAGTCATTTCAGTTCCAAATCAGTTCTTGAAAACTGGTCTATTCAACTGTATGCTATATTTAGTTATCAATTGTCAATTCTGAGTAGACAGGTGATTCAGTTACAGTTAAGAAAATCATGGAATCAAGTAAACCAAAATTTACAGTTTACAGTCAAGAATATGTATGGAATCATTTATGAACTTCTGCATGATTGAAGGTATCGTTTAGATGGAAATTGGAAAGCGGAAGAATTGACGTTAATTTTAAATGATTTCGTTGTGATAAAGAAAACAAAAGATGGTAGAGAGTTCACGGTCAAAACCATTTCAAAACTAAGCAGGTTGAATTGGTTTTTCTCTAAAGTTTTATTGAAAATTAATGAAAATTTTCCTATCCAAATAACTCTCGAACACTGATAAATGCTCAAAAATTCTATGACAACTTTCTCAAGCTTGTGGTTGACAAGCTTTCGAAATCTTTGAACAATTATCAATGTCCTTGTATTATTACTACTCAAAATTTTGCGCGAACACTCAATCCAACACTTTGAGTAAAAACTCCGTTGATATTTTTTCTCATCCATTGATTGATTGTCTACCTTGTCTATTGCAACATACCTCCATATTTATGAATAAATGAACGATGAGTTGAATCCATAAAATCAACAGCCTCCTGAACATAAGGTAGGAATCAAGAATTGTTAGATATGCAATTTTTCACTGCAAGTTGTATTTTCGTTAGAAAATATTCATGAAATTCGTGATACCATACTTTCTTCCCGGCGAAAACAGTACCTCATGCTATATTTATCGTATAAGAGTGAAAACGGGCTTCGAAAACGATTTTCAGGAAATTTATCGCTTATTGCAGCAGCAACTTCGGTAGGAAAATATTCTCCAGAATATATTTTAGGTTAGCTTAGAATGATATGCACAACGGGTTTGAATGTGGAACAATTTCCAACCTTCTTGTGTCAGAAGATGAAAAACTGGATGAAAACCTACGTGAGCTTTCTCAAACAGTATTGTACAGGAGTAGAATGAAAATACCGAATATTTGTGGAGATATATCGTCACCTTAGAGTTACACTGTTGTATGTCGCATTTTTCTCGATTTTGAGTTTTTAGTATCAAATAGTTGTATGTGCATTGGACCGCATCCCTAGAGAGTTTCAAAATTCTAACTCACATCCTCAAACGTATGCAACCAGAAATACATAGTTGTATGGATTGATTATCAGAATTACAAAGTGGTATGTGACACATACCACCTTGTAACAGCAAGAAATGAAAAATATGTTAATAGGATACTACATACAATTTTGTTATTCTAAGACTAGACCGTCAGCATATCGTGCAAAAATAAACATTGTGAAATTAATGGACTAAAAGTACATTAAACAGCATTGTGCCGCTGTAAATAAGCTGTGATAAGAGTTGAAGATATTCAAGTATGCAAAGTATTTCATCTGGGAACTCTAGCTATCAGCCAAACTCCAGTGTATACTGCCCATTCCTAAAAAGACATTTCAAATATACCCGACACACCGAAGATTGGCAAGCATATCAAACATAGAATACCAGATGAAGATGTCAATTTCGTAAAAGAGCACATAGAATGTTTCCCCAAGATTGAATCGCACTACTGTAGGACAAATACACAAAGGGAGTACCTAGATCCTACCCTCAGTATAAAGAAAATGAACAGTCTCTACGTTGAATTTTGTAACAATGCTCGAAAGAAACCTGTAAAAAAGTCTTCTTATAGAAATATTTTTTCTACACACTATAATTTATACTTTCATGTTCCAAAAAAAGACAGGTGTGACGTCTGTGAAGAGGTGAAATTAAAGAAAAAGGAGAATACGCTAACTAGAGAAAAGATTGAAGAATATGAGAACCACATAAAAGAAAAAACTGCAACGAGAAATGAAAAAGCAAAAGATAGAGAAAACAAACAAGGTCTTTTTTGGTTTTTGACTTGCAAAATGTTCTGCCGTGTCCCAAAGCAGAAATTAGTAACTAGTATTACAAAAGCAAACTCAATTTATATAATTTAACGGCTATATTGTCAACTACAAAACAAGTCTACTGTGCTGAGTGGCATGAAATGTTAATGGGTAGAGCTGGCAATGATTTAGCGAGTGCTTTGGTTAGAATTTTGGAAGCTGTTTTTGCTGACAATAAAATTTCAAAAAACCTAATTCTCTGGAGCGATAGTTGCGTACCACAAAATCGCAGTTCTCTTATGTCCTATGCAATAGGATATTTCTTACAACTGAACCCTTCAATCGAGAGTATAACTATGAAATTCTCAACTCCAGGACATTCATGTGTTCAGGAGATAGATTAGAAATTAATTCTGTTCGGCCTTACAAGATTATACAGATGCGCGCAGATAACTTCAAAGATTACAAATCATGTACTACTGCTTTCAATTATAAAGTCCTACCTTTTTCAAAAGTTTAAGCTCTTAAATTTACAACTTGTTTTACGGGGATAGAGTTTAAAGAATCACACCAATCACTAAATTGGAAAAAAGTTTCAATCAGATCATTACAGAGAACAAGATCACTTGTAATAATGAAATCTCCGAAAGTTTCAAACAAAAAGAAAGCTTCATCCACAGAAAAAATTAAAGCAATTAAAAGTATGTACCCATGGATGCCGCAAGTAGATAAAGAATACTTTCAAGCCATTCTACCAAAATGATCACTGTGTCAAAGTAATAATATAATATTGATGAAACAAGTTCATTTGTATAGATTACACCCATTTTCAAATAGTTTTACATAGTAAGTAGTCGGTAGTTTTGCATATTTTTGTACTCATCCTATATCATTTAATGAAAAGTATTGTTTAACAGAGTTGTATGTGACCAATTATTTTAAATTATTGTGTTTTGTGGTATAACAAAGTTGTATGTGTTTTTTTCAGTGCCAAAAAAACTAGAGTCTAAGAATTTTTTTACACATTTTTATACGAAATATGGATAACAAGTATGTCATCTTCAATAATTAATGATTACTTTAACATTTCAAGAAATGGTAGATGTGTGGCAGATATGCAAATTTTCATTTTGCTATAACTCAAAACTATCAATAATGTACATACAACAGTATAACTCTGAGGTGACGATATGTATATATCCATTGTAGAAGTGGCGAATGGATGAATTGAAGTTTCTTCGGTTTGTATTCGTTCATATCTAACAGATAGTTGCTTTCACAATGAATATCCCGCACACAATTCGAGTTATCATACTGAGAACTATACAGTTGAATTTTGTGAGAAAATATTTTTTGGTGTATATTATGTGACTAGATGCAGTTATCTCAGATGTGAAATACAATATCTTCAGTATTAAGAAACATAACATAAGAAAAATTCAACGTTGTGTAGAAAATAAAGAAACTTCTATGCAAAATGTTGAAGTATACAGTTATTTTTGGGTTCTCAATTTCTATCTGAGAGAATTATGAAAATATTCGAAAATAAAATGTATAGTGTATAATTTTTTCACCAATTGAACGAAAGGAATATAAACAAAAAATTATTTTTTCTCTCCAATAAAGAATAAAAAATCTTTAATTTCGTGAAATAGTATTTTATGCAACGATCATGTAATGATGGTTATTAATACACGAGCATCAACCGGGATACGAAACGAGCAGAAGGTGAGTTTCGTATGGTTGATGCGAGTGTATTTATAACCATTACATGAGAGTTGCATAAGCTATTTTATCTACACCCGATTAATACTGAAGAACTACAGATATTATATTTATATTTCACACAATAGTACTAATTATAAGCATTTCTTTGAAATGTTCTACAGAATTATAATCAATAATATTACTTCGAGAAATGAAACGATGAGAAATGAAGAGAAGATCAAAAATTAAAAGAAAAAAATTACCCGAGGTCGGAACCCAACCCACGTCTCTTCCAACTAGTTGAACTAGCAATTGTTAATCACAGCGTCTTAGACCGCTTGCCTAAGGAGACTCATGGAATTTGATTGAAAAAATGAAGAAATAAATCGTGCATTTGTCAAATAAAAAAATTATCGAAATTTGTCTGTATTCTTCAAAAATTCAATACCTACACCGATTTTGACTTGACAAACGTTAAATGCAGAGCATGCACATCATGCTTCATTGAAAAATAATGGGTATCTATTGGTTGAAAATCTGTATCGTAATGAAAAATCTGTATCGTAATGGATTTCATTATAAAACGGGTTGTGGGCATATAAGGGTATTATTAGAGTACGGGTGTAGATAAACTGACATTTTTGTCCCAAATTTTTTCCATCACTACTGCTGTCTCAAATACTAAATGGATAGCGACAATTCTGGAATTGAAAATACTCCGCCAGAACTGAGAGAACAATTTAATTGATCGTCATTTAATTTTCTACCTTCAACTTCAATAGTAAAATATGAAAGTGCATACAAACCGTTTATGGATGATTAGAAAACATACAAAACTGAGTGTTCCTGGAAATATAATTTTTGGCATATTCTGAAGAACTATCCAAATCAAGAAAAGCCTCTACTGTATGATCAATATATTCTTACTTCTCTTGGGCACCATGAAGCTAGGGGTAAGTAGCTGACATTCAATTCCGTTTTATAGTATAGTATTATTTTTAGCAAAAAGTGTGTTGTAGAAAAAGTATAGTGTGTAAGACGAGCAGAAATGCAATTTCTCACACGATTGAATTGCAGTTCTCGCTTGCGCTCGAGCCGCAACTTTTTCAAACTCGTGAGAACTTAGCACCCTTCTGCACTCGTTGCACAATATAATACTGTGCACACTCTTATTGGTGGGATTCCGAATCGAAAAAGCTCTGGATTATATTTTTATAGCAAGAGAGATTTTCGATTTTCAACTTTTGAGCTAGAGTAGATCTACAGGCCGCATTTTTTATGTCGTACCACTATTGGTATCTGGAAAACGGTAAATGATACGAAGTTGGTTGAATTAGACAAAGGTTGCCTATTTTAGTAATGAATGAAACGATGTTTTCAAATCGAAAATATCACAAACAGTTTCTAAAATATACGGGTAAAACCGAAATGGATTGCTTTCTTTTCTTTGCAGTGGCGCCTGTATTTTTGGGAATATGGAAATGTGTTCAGGAAACTTTTTTCTTGCTTTTAAATTTGCTTCGATGTGATGTGCTTCGATTTTCAATACGACGTTTCGTTCCTCGGGGGCCATCCTCAACTCCATTTTTTTAAAAACGGACCTGTATTTTTTTTAATTAATTTGAATAGTCCTTGTCTTACCCAGTTTAGATAGGTATCTCACCTGATATTTGTTTCTACGTTCCTGCCCATAAATTTTATCATCATGGTTCGAACAATTAAATTTTCAAATTTCAATTTCTAATGATTTTGTTCTTGCCGTTGCAGGCAAACGGTGATTTTCTACTTTGAATTAAGAGCACATCAAACTTGAAACTATTTGGAACTTAGTTGAAAGAACGATGAAAATAACAAAAAACAACAATTATTTCTACCAATTATTGCTAGGACCGTTTTTTCCTATCCAACTTCCTGGCATGGTCCTATCGAGAAAGGTTTCACAAATTCGTGTGCTATGCGGTAGTGCTCCTCCTTGTTGGGAATATTCATATTTCCTTAGAACATTTAGAGGCAATTGTTCTAAAAAATCGCCTGAGATTTCCCGAAGGAACTCAAGATACAACTTCCCCGTCAACGAACTATCAAAAAAGTAGGGACCATTGATTTTGGTATCCAAAACACCAACCCAGACATTGATGCCGAATCTCTCTCTCTCTAAGTAAATAAGCATTCTCCTGGCGCCAGTGATAATGAATATTCCTGTTGAACCATCCATTATTTGTGAACAGACTTTCGTCGCACAATAAAATTTCTAAATTTGTTTCCAATTTCGTGCATTCATTCAAGGTAGAATTCTCATTGAAACGTTTCCTCGCAACTTGAGTCAAATATCCTTTCAAAATACAAACAAAAATAAAATCAGGACCGTATTCCGAAGGGGAGGATTTTTCGGACCTTGACAATGAAATTTGTGGACAGAAACGAAGAAACAAATATAAGGTAAGATACATATCTGAACTGAGTAAGACAAGGACCATTTGAATTCATTTGAAAATATACAGGTCCGTATTTGAAAAAAATAATTGAGGGTGGCCCCCGTGGAACGAAACGTTGTATTGAAAATCGAAGCACAGCACATCGAAGCAAATTTGAAATAGAAAAAAAATTGTGAATGTTGAACACATTTCCATATTCCTAAAAATGAAACGGACCATTTCGATTTCCCGTATATTTTAGAAATGGTTTGTGATATTTTTGATTTGGAAACATCGTTTCATTCATCAATAAAATAGTCAACTTTCGTCTAATTCAACCAACTTGGTATCATTTACCGTTTTCGAGATACCAATAGTGGTACGACATAAAAAAAACGGCCTGTATAACAAATTAATCCAGCGAATGTTGCACTTCAACCCCCCCTTAGACTTGCAAACCAAAATCATTCAAATACCACGCTTGTATACTTCAAACCACTTCATAAAATATAGCAGAACTCTTCGAGCCACCCCTGTAAACTTGTAAATTGGATATACCAGTCATCACCCCTCCGGGAATTACCTTGAAGAAAACACCACAACAGTTTACGTGCCTGAAAGACGCCATTCAAACTAACCTTGTAAAAACGGAAGCAATTTGCACATAACTTCTCCGAAAACAAAGTCCCTCAGCAGAGCTCCGATGAGTGTGAAGGGCATGCAGAGCACCCCGAGCAGGAGATCCGACACCGCCAAGTTGAGAAGAAATAGATTAGTTATCGTCCTCATTCTCTGGTTCTGTACCTGAAACACGGACTGAAATTAAACGGAGAATTCGGATCCGGAATATGCAAGATGCAAATTCGGACTCTGGGAGTAAACTTGGGGGGATTTGGCTAGGGGCAGTTTTTCGCGGCACGATGACGAAAACTTGGGACAAACTTGTTGGATCAGAGCTCGGTTGTACAATCAAAGTTTGAATCCGACTTCATCTTAACCTTGCGCGACATAGAAGTTGGTTAGAGGATTGAATTTCGTTGAATTATTTATCCAGTTCCCATGAACTGCATTGCATTGCTGAAATATTCAAGAAGCGGGATATGCACATTGAATGCTTTTTGTTTTTCTGTGACTGTCCGAATACTTGTCCATGTTGGCACATGTGATGCATCACTCCAACAATAATAATAATAATAATTTTTTTCGACAAAAAAAAATTGTTGCGTAGGTTTCTGAGTTTCTAACCCACCACAATCTGAAGAATAAGAATAAATATTGGATTCTATACAAGTGTAGGAGTGCAAATTTTTAATCTACCCCGAAAACCCATATATTTTCAACCGCACGAACAAGAATTTGTTAAATATATAAATATATCGGTGAAACGTCTCTACCATTGGAACTGCGAAAGAGTGAACATAAGATGTACATCAGGAACAGACAGCTAGGTGGTTCTAAATTATCAGAACACATTTTTACTGCCGATGGAAATCACACAGTGGAATGGAACGACACTAAAATTATTATATGAGAGAGCAATGGCAGGAAATGAAAATGAAAGGAAACTGCTTTCATCATGCTGTCTGGTGAAGAATGCATATCTATGAGTTCGCTTGATATGGATTGCGGATGACCGCCCCTCCTGAAGTACAAAATGTTATGTTAGATATGAAATATTTGACAAATGACAATTACGAAGATTCTCAACAATAGATATTAGCATTTGAACAGGAATTTGCGTATATATATACACACACACACACACACACACTCACACACATATATATATATATATATATATATATATATATATATATATATATATATATATATATATATACTAATAATATCATATCATATAAAGAACAAACAGGAAAATGAATTAAAATAATCTATAAAAATAAATTTACTCAAACAAATGAAACATCGTATACTTTGTATTCCCGATTGTTCTTTTCATCAGTAAAAATTTGAAATCTCTTTATGACCTATCAATCGATAAATTGTATCCCCCAACTATATCGAAAAAATATTTTATTCAGTACATCTACCATGGTTTCTCAAAATTCAGAACAAATTATCAATAACGATTTCGGAACTAATATAAATACTGAAAATATTAATCTAATTCGTAATTCTTTCATTTCCCTCCCTTTCATCAGAGATGTTACTATCAAACTCGGTCGGCTTTTCAAAGAATTTGATCACATCAAAATCGCTAATAGAACAGTTTCAAGAATAAATTCCATTTTTACTTAAGTTAAAGACAAAACCCCATTAACTCCTCAATCAGAAATAGTTTATTGCATTCCTTGTTCAAATTGCGAAAAAACCTATATAGGTCAAACTTCAAGGACCTTAAAAGATCGTATAACATCACACAAAAGTGATTGCAGGCTTCACCCTGAGAGATGCGCCCTTAGTGAACATGTTAAAAAGAAAGGACATCTCATGGATTTCAAAAACACAAAAATTTTACAAAGGAATGTAATTACTCCAAGAGAACATTCATGGAGAGAGCCTATTCCACACAATTGGACAATTGCTTGAATGAAAGAACTGATCCCAATCATTTGGGTGAAATTTATTCATATTTATTATCACTTGATAAAAATCCGCAACTATTATTCCATAGTTCAATAATTTAAAATCATTGAAATTGGCTTCTCTAATCATTATAAATGCAATTCAGTTATATAACAGCCGCTGTATCATATATTGTCAAACTTCATCTTTCCGTCTATTTATTCCTAACCTGAAAAAAATGTTCCTTCAAAACAAAACAAAAATGACTTTGACTAAACAGTTGAGAAAAAAGTTTCGATATAAACATTTTTTCGTTCGATCTCCTGTCACAAAATGATGTTGCTCAAATTAAAACATAAAAGCAAACATTCTTGCCGACACTGTAAGTAATAATTCATTTTCCTGTTTATTCTTTATATGATATGGTATTATTTGTAGCTTTCCTGACGATGACAGTAACAACTGTCGAAATATTGGAATGAAGTGTTAAAAGAGTACACACTTCTGCTTGCTGCTCTACCCAATAACAATCTCCCTCATATATATATATATATATATATATATATATATATATATATATATATATATATATATGAGGGAGATTGTTATTGGGTAGAGCAGCAAGCAGAAGTGTGTACTCTTTTAACACTTCATTCCAATATTTATATATTTATATATATATATATATATATATATATATATATATATATATATATATATATATATATATATATATATTTATTGTTCCAGATTGTGGTAGGTTAGAAACCCATAAAACTACGAAAAATTGTACTGAAAACAGATTCCACGGCTTGTTTTAATTTTGTTACACTTAGAATTATTTTGAATTTAATATTTCAGCTTCGAAAATTCAGATAATTGATACTTTCTATATGTCAAAAATTCGACAGTCCCTTATTGAAAGTGTGCAGTTTTTAGTCCTCGAACACTTGTAAATTGTCTTCGGGTGATGACTATCATTCAATCGAAGGCGATTGCTGATACAAGCAAAACCAACGTCGTGAGTGAGTACACTCAACTTGATACTTGGTTTCAACATTTTTTTTATATTTCCTTTCCAGTTATGTTTGATTTCAGTATTTTGAGATTTCATATTTCAAATTTATCTGAATATTTGAATTTTTCAAATTTTATTCTCTAAGTAAAACCCATTTCAATGTTCTCGTCCAGATTCAAATGCCATATTCCATTTGAATTGTTCAACCTAATCATATGACAAATTCATTCACATTATAGCTTTAACATTAATTCTTACTCATTCAAAATAGCATCCCCACTTCTCAAAATAGGGTTCGATCTTAAAACAGTTATCAGCTACGGCATTGCATGATCTGAAATTCAATAAAAAAAATATTGTGTCGAGATAGGAAGCACATTCTTGCTAATCACCATTTTCGGATCGAACTCTCTTCAAACCGACAGAAGGTTGCATAAAATCTTGGGTTGTCATATCAGTAACTTGGTCTGAGAAAGATTCATTTTTTTTTTATAAATACAATTACAGTGAATATATTCCCAACTTTGGTGTGGGATTTTTTTTATCATAGTTTGAATTGCAATGTTTACCAGAATGTTTAATCAAATCATTACGAAAAATATTTTTCAGCATATGATTTTGTTCGAAATAGAATTGTTCTTGACTCATGTGTGGAATTTCAACCGAATAGAAAAAAATATATACAAAAAAAATATCCGTGAATATATCAATGTAAGGAATAGGAAATAGATCGTAGAAGAAAGAGCGGAGCAGCAGCAGCAATGCACAACATTTTTTTCAATAGTTGAGTTTGATAATGAAATGCTTGTTTTATTAGAATGTTCACCTTTCCGTACATTTTTCGTGAATTCAGTACACTTTTCTCAAACATTATTCAGTAGGACAATTGTGAAAAAGGTGCGGTTTTGTGAAGCTGTGTCCAGACCAAGGTCACGAACTGTTCTCGAACAGCTAGGGAACAGATCGAAAACAGTGCGCGAGCAGAGCCCAGATTCTATTTCACGAATTCGATTTTCGAATCGTTTAGAATATGTGTATATTTTCGGTACAGCGTATTTTACAGTCACAGTCTGAGCTACTCGACAATCGAATTCGTGAAATAGAATCTAGGGGCTGGTGTGGACGGGAGTTGGCAAATAGTTCCACAGCAGAACGCGTAGCTCGCTTACAGCTCTCAAACTGTTCGCGAACAGTTCCAGAACTTCAATTTTGGTCTGGACGGGCCTTCATAAACCACAGTTGATTTCCTGTAAGTACAGATGGAAATGAAAATTCCGAAATTCAATAAAATCTACCAGTTCATTTCTAATATGAGTTGTGACAAAAACGATTTGTTTCAATTAGAAATTCAAATTCATATAGTATTTAGCTCACGATTCCTTGATTTCTTGCAAAGGAGCAATTACCCTATGCTGTACAAATTTATCTGCATGATATGAAAGAATGGACTATCCGGAGTTCAAAAAATTTACGGCGGGATATTTCGTATAATTTTTTTCTGTTATTGCAACTTTTGAGTAATCATTGATGAAAGAAATTAGGGTAAAGGTGTAGAACACGTCAAATCGCAGATTCTGATAAAAATCGCAGGGGAAGTTCGGGGTACCTTGAAATGAATGAAAAACATGAAATTTTGGTGCCGAAACCACAGGAAAACCTCATTTCAATGAAAATTAATATGCGGAGGGTACGAAAAAAACCCTTAGATTTACTGTTATATCATACTTGAACTTACCACTACATTCATGAAATTATATCTACATAGGTAATACTTCGGTCGCTATGAGCACCTTTTTTTTATTTTTTTTGTGGAACTTACGTAATTCGGTCCCCTCTACAAAAAACTCCACTGAAAAATCCGGCGGTCTCTTATAGTTTCGGAGATACAGGGCCTTTTTGGTGTGAAACTTCACAATTTTCCACATCAAATATCTGTTATTTGAAAACACTAAATTCCTCCTTCTTCTGATCAAAAGTTAGTCACTCTATTATTCACTCGTTTTCAACATATTTAAGCAGAAGTGAATATTTTGATATTTTTAATGGATATTTGGAGAAAACATATGCTCAATTCTGATGTGTTCAATCAAAAAAAGTGCGAATACTTGTATTTCGTTCGAAATTTCGTGACTAAAGCAACAAAACAATGAGATTTTTTCAACTCAGAAATTACTAGTTTCTTGGTTATAATTTCAGTTTTTCACACGCAAAAATCGTTTCTCATAGTTTCCGCGCCAAAATTTCTATGTATTTTTCGATTGTAGGCCGTTTCTGGCGATTTCCATAAAAAAATTACAAAAATTGGAGATTTGACGTATTCTACACCGAAATTAGTGTCGAAGTAGGTACTTTCGTATGCAGTACCGCTGAAAGTGTAGTATATAAATGGATCAGAGGAGCTGTTTATAGTCGAGAAAAGTCACCAACACACTAATTTTGCACATTCTAAAATAGATAGGTATAATACCGATGTGAAAATTCTGGTCGAATTCTTCGAAAGCATAGCCGTGAGTGTTATGTGCAGCTGCTTGTGGAAGTTGGAAGGGTGGTTCATATTGTAGCGTTTTGGAGCGCAGCAAGAATTGCTCCAATACTCCAACTATCATAGAAATAGTTGAATGAAGTCGAAGAAAATATTTTATGTTCGATGTTCAAAAATATAATTTGTTTGTATATCAGATATTGTGTTATTTTTGTATTTAATTCTCCTCAATTTTTCTATTCTGCATTGAATTTGAACATGCCATCATTTACAGAAAACATTTGATTTATAATTGAGCTAACAAAAAAATTCCGTTGTACATTACAGCTGTTCCTCTGTTCTCCCTCACAGGTTTCTATTCTGGGTCCCTGTTACCCTCGATAAACACAGATATCTCAAGTAAATGTTTCTCCGTACCTATTCAGGCGAAATTTCACATATAAATGAAAAAATATCATTAAAGGTAAGTTTATATGCTGGAAAAATAAATTTCATAGTAATTTGTTTGAAAAATGACAAATTGAGAGCCCAAAAATTTCCTTTGGTAAAAATTTGATTAATTGAATTAGTCAAGGGATATACAATATATTCAGCAGCGATCTTCATCAATTTGCTATTAGGGTCATGTACGTTACGAGAGTTTGAATTGCTCAATTTATTTAGAGCAGCTTATACTTCTTGGGGACATACAGGCTCTAAGAAAAATGAGTGCACAGGAGAAGGAAAATTTCTGAAATTATAAGAGACATCTGAGTCGAGATTTGAAAGAGATTTGATAGTTTTCTCCGCTACAGAGCAAAAAAATATGTTGAAGTCATTTTCAGAAAAGTCAGTAATCAGTTTTTTATGTGTTAGTTTATTCCTCTCAGAATTTATTATATTCCAACACGCTCTCGAAATATTCTGGGAATTTACTATATATTCATCATAGGCATGTTTTTTTTGTCTCAGTAATTCAGCGCTATATTCTTTCTTCAAGAGTTTATAGGCCCTTATATCGTCTGGCCTTCTCGTTGCCTCGGAAATTACCCTGACAGCCTCTAAATTTCCTCTCATGGATTTCAAAGTATCATTGAACCATTTTATTCTGAAGGGACTCTCACCGAGTGATGTTCTCTTCATAGGAAAAGAATTTCTAATAGAAGTCTGAAGAATATCAACAAGAAACTCACAGTAGTTATTCACTTCTGAGTCTTTCGAATCAAATATATTAAATATATAAATGGACCAGAGAAGTTATTTATAGTCGATAAAAGTCACCAACACACTGATTTTGCACATTCTAAAATACATGGGTATGATACTGATGTAAGAATTATGGTCGAATTCTTCGAAAGCATAGTCGTAAGTGTTAAAAGTAATGTGCAGCTGCTTGTGAAAGTCGGAAGGGTGGTTCATATTGTAGCGTTTTGGAGTGCAGCAAGAATTGCTCCAATACTTCAACCATCATAGAAATAGATGAATGAAGTCGAAGAAAATATTTTATGTTCGATGTTCAAAAATATACAATGTTTGTATATCAGATATTGTGTTATTCTTATATTCTATTATCCTCAATTTTTTCATTTTGCCATTGAATTTGAACATGCCATCATTTACAGAGAAAGTTTGATTTATAATTGAACCAACAAAAAAATTCCGTTGTACATTACAGCTGTTCCTCCGTTCTCCCTCACAGGTTTCTATTCTGGGTCACTGTGACCCTTGATAAACACAGATATCTCAAGTAAATGTTCCTCCGTACCTATTCAGGCGAAATTTCACATGTAAATGAAAAAATATCATTAAAGGTAAAATTATATGCTGAAAAAATAAATTTCATAGTAATTTGTTTGAAAAATGACAAATTGAGAGCCCAAAAATTTCCTTTGGTGGAAATTTGATTAATTAAATTAGTCAAGGAATATACAATATGTTCAGCAGCGATCTTCATCAATTTGCTATTAAGGTCATGTACGTCACGAGAGTTAGAATTGCTCAATTTATTTATAGCAGCTGATACTTCTTGGGGACATACAGGCTCTAAGAAAAATGAGTGCACAGGAGAAGGAAAATTTCTGAAATTATAAGAGATATCTAAGTCGAGATTTGGGAGAGATTTGATAGTTTTCTCCGCTACAGAGCAAAAAAATATGTTGAAGTCATTTTCAGAAAAGTCAGTAATCAGTTTTTTATGTGTTAGTTTATTCCTCTCAGAATTTATTATATTCCAACACGCTCTCGAAATATTCTGGGAATTTACTATATATTCATCATAGGCATGTTTTTTTTGTCTCAGTAATTCAGCGCTATATTTTTTCTTCAAGAGTTTATAGGCCCTTATATCGTCTGGCCTTCTCGTTGCCTCGGAAATTACCCTGACAGCCTCTAAATTTCCTCTCATGGATTTCAAAGTATCATTGAACCATTTTATTCTGAAGGGACTCTCACCGAGTGATGTTCTCTTCATAGGAAAAGAATTTCTAATAGAAGTCTGAAGAATATCAACAAGAAACTCACAGTAGTTATTCACTTCTGAGTCTTTCGAATCAAATATATTAAATATATAAATGGACCAGAGAAGTTATTTATAGTCGATAAAAGTCACCAACACACTGATTTTGCACATTCTAAAATACATGGGTATGATACTGATGTAAGAATTATGGTCGAATTCTTCGAAAGCATAGTCGTAAGTGTTAAAAGTAATGTGCAGCTGCTTGTGAAAGTCGGAAGGGTGGTTCATATTGTAGCGTTTTGGAGTGCAGCAAGAATTGCTCCAATACTTCAACCATCATAGAAATAGATGAATGAAGTCGAAGAAAATATTTTATGTTCGATGTTCAAAAATATACAATGTTTGTATATCAGATATTGTGTTATTCTTATATTCTATTATCCTCAATTTTTTCATTTTGCCATTGAATTTGAACATGCCATCATTTACAGAGAACGTTTGATTTATAATTGAACCAACAAAAAAATTCCGTTGTACATTACAGCTGTTCCTCCGTTCTCCCTCACAGGTTTCTATTCTGGGTCACTGTGACCCTTGATAAACACAGATATCTCAAGTAAATGTTCCTCCGTACCTATTCAGGCGAAATTTCACATGTAAATGAAAAAATATCATTAAAGGTAAAATTATATGCTGAAAAAATAAATTTCATAGTAATTTGTTTGAAAAATGACAAATTGAGAGCCCAAAAATTTCCTTTGGTGGAAATTTGATTAATTAAATTAGTCAAGGAATATACAATATGTTCAGCAGCGATCTTCATCAATTTGCTATTAAGGTCATGTACGTCACGAGAGTTAGAATTGCTCAATTTATTTATAGCAGCTGATACTTCTTGGGGACATACAGGCTCTAAGAAAAATGAGTGCACAGGAGAAGGAAAATTTCTGAAATTATAAGAGATATCTGAGTCGAGATTTGGGAGAGATTTGATAGTTTTCTCCGCTACAGAGCAAAAAAATATGTTGAAGTCATTTTCAGAAAAGTCAGTAATCAGTTTTTTATGTGTTAGTTTATTCCTCTCAGAATTTATTATATTCCAACAAGCTCTCGAAATATTCTGGGAATTTACTATATATTCATCATAGGCATGTTTTTTTTGTCTCAGTAATTCAGCGCTATATTTTTTCTTCAAGAGTTTATAGGCCCTTATATCGTCTGGCCTTCTCGTTGCCTCGGAAATTACCCTGACAGCCTCTAAATTTCCTCTCATGGATTTCAAAGTATCATTGAACCATTTTATTCTGAAGGGACTCTCACCGAGTGATGTTCTCTTCATAGGAAAATAATTTCTTATAGAAGTCTGAAGAATATCAACAAGAAACTCACAGTAGTTATTCACTTCTCAGTCTTTCGAATCAAATATATTAAATATATAAATGGACCAGAGAAGTTATTTATAGTCGATAAAAGTCAACAACACACTGATTTTGCACATTTTAAAATACATGGGTATGATACCGATGTAAGAATTATGGTCGAATTCTTCGAAAGCATAGCCGTAAGTGTTAAAAGTAATGTGCAGCTGCTTGTGGAAGTCGGAAGGGTGGTTTATATTGCAGCGTTTTGAAGTGCAGCAAGAATTGCTCCAATACTTCAACTATCATAGAAATAGTTGAATGAAGTCGAAGAAAATATTTTATGTTCGATGTTCAAAAATATAAAATGTTTGTATATCAGATATTGTGTTATTTTTATATTCAATTCTCCTCAATTTTTCTATTTTGCCATTGAATTTGAACATGCCATCATTTACAGAGAACGTTTGATTTATAATTGAACTAACAAAAAAATACCGTTGTACATCACAGCTGTTGCTCCGTTCTCCCTCACAGGTTTCTATTCTGGGTGCCTGTGACCCTTGATAAACACAGATATCTCAAATAAATGTTTCTCCGTACCTATTCAGGCGAAATTTCACATATAAATGAAAGAATATCATTAAAGGTAAAATTATATGCTGAAAAGATGAATTTCATAGAAATTTGTTTGAAAAATGACAAATTGAGAGCCCAAAAAATAGGTAACTTCGCAATTTATAGTATGAGAATAAAAATCCCACATCCAGTTGCTCTGATAGTTATACAAATTCGGAGATCGATTTCCCAATATCAAGGTCCGATGAACACAACCCTTGGATCTTTAGCTGAACAGAATTCCCATTGATAATTCATCACAGCCGCAAAATCCAGTTGTATCAACATTCACAGAAGGCATTCAAATCTAAACCCGATGAACTTGAACTTCACAAAGCCCATCAATCAATCCACTTTATCGGCGATTCCGAACAGCTATATATCAAAATGCTGCAGAAATTCAAGTCTGTCTGGAATTTGATGAATGTTACCGGCTGAATCGGCTCAAGATCTGTTAATTTATTTCACGGGACCTGATGCCGATACCTAGAGCTATTACGCGATTGGAAATTGATTATTTGCACTTCGAGTCTTTCGATTTAGCCGTTGAATTTGTTCATTTTATCTTCGACGAATATAAATCATTCGAACAAATGAAGTCGTCGATTATTCGACGCTGACGTTTCTTCTGCAGTCAGGCAAACAAAGAGTAATGTGCAAGACCTTGCCACGGACTCATTGCAATCAGATGAAAATTCTAGAAATTGCGAAGGGATTTTGCATTAGCTTTTTTTCAGCGCATGTACGATATGAGTTTTACTTTCATACCTCACCGTCAAATACGAATCGTAGTGTCTCAGCAAAGTTTAAATGTGCTAACGGAAAACGAAATGAGCCGTCATCGCACCATCTACTCATAGACGAGGTACCTAGATAAAAAGGCAAGACTGGTGTGAATTAATATGTATCCTTGCATAGTGTCCCGAATTCACTTCGGACAGAATGTAATGTATGTTGCAATGTTGTAGGCTAGTTATTGGATGGGAAGAATATATGCTGAATAGTAAGTGGCCCAATATTGATCCCTGAGGCACGCCAGGCATTTTTGACCTCTGGCGGGACACACATATTTTCACTTGGTAACATATTGAGTGTTTTCGACTTTCTTACATTTCTTGAGGCTTTACAGTTCAGTTAACCCTTTCAGTCCTTGCGTACACTGTAGTGTACGCCAATTCGAATCTATTCTAATACAAAATATATTTCGATTTTGACCCTTGCGTCCCAGAATACACTTCAGTGTATATCATAATAACGTTATAATACGTGTGGGGCCATCTATGGGAACGGAAATGATAATTGCATATGTTACTGTTACAGCGATCCTGTTTCGACCGGTATCGACAAGAAGTGATTTGACAAGTATCGTTTTTGTTTGTGTTAGCTTGGAATATCAGAGTTGTAGATTTTTTCAGTTATGAACAACAATTCAAACTAACTGTCTGGAATATTAATTTTCGTCAAATATAGACACGTACATATTGGGTCTCAGTGAAGTAAATAAGTAAATATACCTAGACTTTTTTTTGAAGGTTTTCAAAAATGGTATTCTTCCAACATTTTTTTCAAATGAGTGGAAGACCGCTTTCATACGAAGAGCTTGTTTACTATTTGGAAAATTATGACTCAGACATTGAATTTATGAAGAAGGCCCCCAACTTCATCGTTATCGCCTTCGCTTTCGCCTTTTGTAAATGGGAAACATGGACCACATGAAGTACAGCCTGTGGATGAAGTCCGATTAGATGGCTACAATCATTTCCCTATAATTGAAAATGAAAGCGTTGCATCCCGTTGCAAATTCCACGAATGTTAAAGCAGAAATCATAATATGTGTTGAAAATATCATGTACACTTATGTATAACAAAAAAAAACAAATTGTTTTTTGTTATATCATACTAGAAAATAAAAACTCCATAAGTAGATACAATTTTTTCATGAGAATATTAAAAGAAATCATGAATATTCATTTCATTTTGCCTTGGTTATGCTTCCGTTGAGTCCCAGTGTACACCGTAGTGTACATATCAAATCTCAGAATTGGGTACAGATTGGATTTATTCACAAAAACTAAAAATCAAAAAAAAATATATGATGTACCAAATTTCATATTTTTTCTCCAAATTAAAAAAAAATCGGGACTGAAAGGGTTTTAATACCTGAAATATGCCTTTTTCCAATTCAATTACCCTCCTGAGATGATTTCTCATCTGTATAGGAGCGGAAGTGAGCTTCTGACTTTGTTTTCTTATATTTTCTCAGAGCAATATCTCTGGTAGACATTATCATTTTGATATGTCCGTTTTCAAAACTTCTTCACAAATACTCCTTGAGTTTTTGGAAATTTGTCAAAGATTTTACATTTGAAATGGAAGCTGAGTTTATTCCGAAAAGTTTACAACGATAGGCAAATTTGACATATGCCTGAATTTAGTTGACAATGTTTCAGCAATCGAAACGTCGTGACTCAACTTGAAACTTGGTTTCAACATTTTTTTATACAATTCCTTTCATTTCTTCATTTAGATTTTTTTACTTTCATTTCACATTCTATATATAATTTTCTTGTCATAATATAATTTTTATTTGTTCATTTCCATTTTTTGGCCTATATTTCATATTCGATATCTCAATTGTTCTGTCACAAAATTATTTTCTTTGAGATCAATCATACCTTTCATTTACTTTTTTTACCGTAAAATCCATTTTTATGAAGCCCCGATTTCCCTGTGGTGCAAGAAGGGGCGGTACTCACAATGAGGCGAGCGGGTGCTACTACTAGAAGTGTGCTGATCGATTCTCAGCGGGAAATGGATGAATTGGCGCAAGATTCTCCCTCCTCACGTCAAAGTCGGTCCATACCTTGGATAAGCAGCCTTCACACATTCCGGATCCCCACGCTCAGGTGACCAAATAGGTCGCTGTTGATGTAGGCGGCTTCCTTAAATTTTCTCTCGAACCAGTGCCTCTCCTTGTGTATGATCTCAGCTTCAGACCATTTAATGCTGTGATGGTTTGTCCAAACATGCTCCGCTAGTCTTGATTTCGTTGTTTTTCCTCGTTGTGTGTTTTTCTTATGTTCGCCAATTCTAACTTCCAATGGTCTTTTGGTTTCTCCGATGTAGGATGTGACGCACTCGCTTGGAATCCGGTAAACGCAGTTGTTGGTCTCGCTGCTTTTATTCGGTGGTCGAATTCTTGTGAGCTGGCTGCGTAATGTGTTTCCTGATTGAAAAAAGACTCTGAAGTTGTATTTCCGTCAGAGTCTGCTTTCTTACTTGGAATGTATTTTTATCCTTCCGTTCTTAGCAACAGGTTTCAATGGAGTTAATGATAATATAGACAATGGAAGTCCGAACCATTAACATTCAGCAAGGAACATTGTCAACAACATTCAAGAAAATGGGTTGATTTCATCATCATATAGATTGTCTGTCAATTTCCGTGCTTACTACACAAAACTTCACTTCTGCTCATAACACAATATACGTAATGCATATTATCCTCTAAAGGTACATGATTTTCGAGAGGTGAGTAGTAGCAGACAAAATTTAGCAAGGTACCAGTTGACACAAAATGACATTCACTTGAAAATTTTATATTTGAAACAAATAAACCGATTTCAAGATAAAATGCCTTTCGAATAATAATAATTATAATAATTTATTGCACATATTACACAAATGGTATAACAGCCAGTTAAAACTAAAACAAGAGTCAGTTATTGTATGATATTCATTGGTTTACATATTTTGGAGGTTTGTATTCAGGTAGTCCTCGATAAAGTAGGGTTCCAATTCAATGAGGAGTTTCAGTAGTGCTTTTTTCACTGCTTGAAATGTTTCTTCGGATTTCATAGCTGGAGGTAAGTGATTGAATAATTTTATCGATGAATACAGGGTTCCTTTTTCTGTTAGGGATAGTTGATGAGATGGAACATTGAGATTTTTAATGTGTCTGGTATTATATGGATGGGATATTTTATGTTCATCATAGTAATGTCTGTTATTTTATAGAAATTTTATGCATTCATCAACATATAAAGCGGGTATTGTGAAAAGCTGCATTGATCTGAAATGTCCCTTACACGATATTTGGTAAGGCAACTATTCCAATATCGTTATGGCTCGTCTTTGTAAGATAAATATTTCATTTGCACCACTGGTGCACCCCCATAGAATGATGCCATATCTGGCTCTAGAGTAGAAGCCAGCAAAATAGAATGTTCTAGCAATAGTATTGTTTGAATTTTTTATAAGAATTCTCAGCCCATAGCACGCTTGGCTAAGTTTACCAGCTAGATAATCAATGTGATATGTAAATTTCAGTGTTTCATCTAACATTACCCTCAAGCATTCAATTTGTTTCAGTTTGAGCATCCTTCATCATTTCACTCCCCGTTTGTGTTAGTTGAGGAAAAGTTGACTCCATTATAAGGAGAGTGCTATCGTCAGCATGATTCATGATCATTGTGTTGTTTCAAGCAATGAGAGCAAAGTCGTTAATATAAACTATAAATAATAAGGAACCAAGAATGCTGCCCTGTGGTATTACCACATCAACATTTAGGGCCGATGACTGAAACTGCTGGCCTGTTTGAGAGTTTTTGATTTTGAGTGAATGAGTTCGGTTAGTGATGTAAGATTCGAACCATTTGAGTTCAATGCCTCGAATTTCACAATGGTTCAGCTTTTTTAAGAGGATTTCAAAATTCATGCAGTCAAAAGCCCTGGACAAGTCCAGAAAAATACGACAAGCAATATTCCCTGTATCAAGACATTCATATATATTATTTGTTAATTCAAATAATGCAGTGTCGATACTTTTCCCCCCACAAAAAGCCATGCTGACTTCTACTGAAGAGATTATGGTGTTTAAAAAAATATACTGCTCGTACACAGATAGTTCGAATAATTTTGAAAATGAGCTGAGTAGGCTGATTGGTCTATAGTTTTCAAATGATTTGGGATTTCCTTTCTGGTAACATGGTTGTATTAATTCAAATTTGAGATTTGAAGGAAAAAGTCCAGTTTTGAGTGACGCATTGATAATATGAGTCAGAGGCGCTATAATGTGTTCGAAACATTTTTTTTATCAGATATACCGATATTTCATCGTTCTCTGAGCTTTTTTTGTTTTCCAACTCCTTCAACATTTTGTTCATGTCTTAGTGGGTCACTGGTACAAAGAGCAAATAATTTTCATTTTGAGGTATGTTGCATGTATACTTAGTTTGGTCCGGGAGTTTTTCTGACATGAGATTGACTGCTTTTTCGTTAAAGAATTTGTTCATCTGATTTGTTTCCTGTTTGAAATCTATGAATGTTGGTGTGATACGATTATGCTTTCTGTTTGAGGTGAGTTCGTCAATAATTTGCCACGATGTTTTCGATTTATTTTTGGCGTTAGTCAGCCTCTCTTCAAAATATTTATTTCTTTCGTTTTAACCCGAATTCACTTTTATTACCTTGATAAAATTAAAGGAAAATTCATCATTTTTGTTTAATGCTATATACGAAAACTAATTCTGTTATCCTACATTGAAAACCCCTTCCGAAATTGGAAATGGATCATTACAGAAAAATCGAAGCTAACAAGCCGCCATTACTCACAAAGTTACGTTATAGAATACGTGATTCGACGGTATTTTCATTCATGTGAAACAGTTTCCAAGCACGTCATGGGTGGGTGATTGATGAAAAGTTTGAGCCTCTTGTCAGTGACATGGTTAATAGATTGAAAATCGATTCGGAAACGTTCCGTGTCATCTGGGTTTCTGGTTAGATTTATTTATAGAATTCTTTCGGATTAGTTCGGGTCAACGCGTGTAATGGAGAACAAATCATGAGATATTAGAGAGAAAAAGACAGGGCATAAAACCCTATGAAAATGGCTTTCAGCAAACTCTGTTGATATTTTGATATATTGTTTGGTTCAAGAACCTAAACAATTTTGACAAGTTATGAGATGATCGTATAATTAGGAGAGCCGCTAGAAAGCGACAAACTGGAGTAATTATTCAAAATGCATTGTTTGGTATTTTTCATATTGAAATAATGATTCATTTGATCGCTATACATTTTCAAGTGAAAATTTTATCAAATCAAAGGCCATCATCTTCAAAAGTGTTCAGGGATCACCAAAACTCAATAATTCAAATAACTAGAGTGAATTGGGTGAAATTATAAAAAAAAATATTCGGAATCGAAACTCTCAAATAAATAAACAAGGCTCAGTAAAGACATAATCAGAACGAAATTCTAATGAATTTATCAAGAGAACAGGAGAGTATTATTAGGCTGACATTGTTTTACAGAATCAGATGTGCGAATTCATTGAATTCAATAACGGAAATGAAATTATCACACTTAAGTCAGTACTTGTGCTCATATAGCAAGTGCTTGATGGTACCTGGGATATCCTAGACAAGAAATACACAAAGTGCCTCTTGCCTTATGCCTCAAAGAATTTGATAGACCCCATTCCATATACCCGAATGAAAATAGAGTTTTTTTATATTAATCGAATTATTATTGATAGTTAGGTTACTCTTGAAGAGATGAGTACAAGTTTTCAAGTTGGGTTTTTTATTTTGAAATATTCTTCTCGATATCGGATACCCTGTATAATAATGGATGTAACTTTTTTGTAACTCATGCCTATGCATACGAGTGTATTCTTCTAGTTCTTATCACTTTCAAATATCATCAACTCAGTGAAGAAATGCATATAGTTCCAGAGTGAGTAGTTCCATTTTCCTTCACGAGGAAACTCTGTAAACCAGTGACCAGGCTATTGTATTTTCAGTATTGATTTGAGTGTTTGGATTCCGAACCTTTTTTCCATCATCTCACCCACTTAATAATAATAATAACATTCATCCATCCCAAGAAACATTTACAGTTTATAAATAGGGATATTGAACATATAAAAAGTGAAATAGAACAAAATATGATTATGTAGCAGAAATATATGGAAAAAAGACTGTTGAATTGATCAATGATCAATATAATTGAATTCCAAAATATATCATTTTGATGATGAAATATATTTTTTTAGACTGTGTTTGAACTTTTTGATATTTTCAATAGTTTTAATCGAATTCGGTATAATGTAGAGGTTTGTTCCCTCATGAAAAATTGATTTTTCCCCGAATCTGGTATGTATTGAATGTACCACAAGTTGGTGAGCCTGTCTAGTGCCGTGAGAATATGTAGTATTGATTTCAAGTATTGCAGAGTGTTTCATCTTATGTTTCACACAGTGAATAAAAGTACATGTTTTCAAGTGGTATATAGAATTAATGTCAAGAAGATTATGTGGTTTATAAAGATTCACAGTAGGTTCTCTGTAAGGCAATTTATAAATACATTCAATGATTTTATTTTGTAAATATTTCAGCGGATTCAATGTTGAAGCGGTTGCCGTTGCCCATATAGATGTGAGATATTGTAGATTAGAATATACCAAATAGAAATATATTTATCTCAAATATTCGAATGAAATTTCGTTTTTTATTCTGAATAGGACTCCAAAAAAAGGTGAGATTTTCTTGCGTAATTTTTCAATGTGAGTTGCCCATGAAAGATTCTGTGTGTCTATGTGTAGTCCCAGAAGTTTGGTACTTTTAGAAAATGTTATAGAATTATTTTTAAATTTAAGTGGGTCACAGCGGTCAATTTTAAACTATTTTCTTGTCAAAAACATATAAGTCGATTATTGAAGTTGTACCATCAGCAAAGAGTTTGATGGGTCCTAAAAGATTCAGTTTTGAAATTGAATTGATATAGATGAGAAATAAAATTGGTCCTAACACAGAGCCCTGTGGAACTCCACAATTAATGTTTTTCAAAGAACTCTTTTCATTTCCTAGACAAACATACTGCTGTCTGTTAGTGAGATAGGATTCGAACCACAAGAAGACATTACCTCTGATACCAATGTTTTCAAGTTTTTTCAAAAGAATTTCGTGATTGACTGTATCGAAAGCTTCACGTAAATCAAGTGATAGCAGTCCACATATATTTTTTGTATCTAGTTGGAGCTGAATATAAGAAATTGTATCTATAATTGCTGCCTCTGTATCACCAGATTTACGAAAACCATATTGTCCATCAACTAAATATTTGAAAAAATCTAAATATTTCATTAATCTAATATTCATTATTTTCTCAATTATCTTTGCAAGCACTGGCAAAACTGAAATTAGACGGTAATTACTCATTTCATCTCTCTTTTCATTTTTGAAAATTGAAGACACTTTGGCAATTTTGCACTCATTGGGAAATATACCAGATTCAAAGCATTTATCAATTATCATTTTCAAAATGATTCTGATTTCAGGGACTTAATGATTTTAACTGATATACAGTCGTGACCAGGAGATTTTCTTGGATCTAATTATGATATGATTTCTTCGATTTCTTCTTCTGTTGAAGGTTCCAGGAACATGGATGCTGGTTTCCTATCTTCTTTGTATTCGATAAAGCCTGATTGAATATGTGCAGCCAATTCCTCTCCAATTCTTGTGAAATATATGTTGAATGCCTCCCATATTTCTTGTTCATTTTCAGTTGTTTGGTCATTAATTTTGATAGAGTTGATTGTCTGTTTATTTACTGTGACTTGATTATTCAAAATGCCATCCAAGTCCACATAGATTTCGGAGTAGCATTTTCAAATTGATTCTTGTAAAAGTCCTTCTTTGCATTCAAGACAGATTCCTTCACTTCTTTGTTGAAATAATCATAACTTCAAGAATTTGTCACTATTTGGCTTTTGTTTCTTTTTGTAAAAATATTTATCTCTGGATTTGATCAAAGTAGCGATATGATTAGTTAACCATGGTTTCGATTGATTCTATACACGATACTTTTTAGTAAAGGAGCAGCTTTCAAAAATGTCGAGTAGACTATTATACAAAACATTGATTTCAACATTTTCATCCAGATAATCAATGAAATTCGATAATTTTTTTTCCATTTTTCGATATCGAATAGACGAATTATTTTATATTCATATCTTCGTTGAAGACTTGGAACACTGATATCAATAATTTGGAGGTTATGATCTGTAAGTGAAGAATCGATGATGGATACTTGAAATTTACTGTTGGAATTCGTTAAAATATGGTCAATAAGAGAAAATGACCCATTTACTTCTCTTGTTGGAATATCGTCATTACAAACAGTGTATTTAATGGAGGAATAAACTTCGGAAAGTAGTTTGGAGTAAGGATTAAGAAGTAAGGATTCTGATTCATTTATGTCTCCAAATGAATAAGGATCTTTTTTCAGTTCACTCAAATTATAAAGTTCCTCATCAAGAAGATGAACGAGTTCATTCATCTTTGATGGAGGTGGCCTGTAAATACCACAAAGAATCAGATCAAATTTTCTTAATTTCACAGTTATTCAAATCATTGAGTTTTGGTGCTCCCACTATTGAATATAATGACCTTTTATTTGATAGGGTTTTCACGAAAAATGTATAGTTATTAAATAAATTATGATTATTCTGTGAAGAATACCAAACAATGCATTTCGAATTATTCTATTCTGTCGCCCCCTAGCGGCTTTCCTAGTATTACGATCCTCTCATAACTTGCCAAAATTGCGTTGACCCAAACAAAATATCAAAATTTGCTGAAAGCCATTTTCATTTAATGCCAGTTCATATGAAACGGAACGTTCCTAATAGGAAATTCCATTTCCTTCCTCCAACCAACATCTGAAATTTTCTTATTGTGCATGACTTCAAATTCTGATTCAGATGCCACGAAAAATTATTTTTTTCTACTACCCCACCATGTAACCTTATTTTGGATCCTTGAAGAAGGGAGAAAAATGGCACTTTTCTTTCCTGCCGAAAGATCAAAATTCTTATTAACAAATATTCAAGAATATTCTTATTACTCACATTGTTTCATGATAAAAAAAGATCAATTGTTCACTGAGAAGGAGATGAGATTGGAAATAACTTTTTCGACCTCTTTTGGAACTGCCCAACCCATTCGTCTATAATTTCTATAATTATATTAATGTTACTAATCTCCTAGCGCCAGCCCTGACGAAATCGTAAATGCAGATGAGAGGTCGCGTAGTAACGAACGTCATTTTCCAGGAACTGTTGATTGCCGTGGGGAATCCGATACACATCATCGAGCCTTCTCTCGAGATTCTCCATAGGTGTACGCAGGTATATAAGCAGCGGGACATCGCGGCGGGGACAGTTTCATTCAGAGCTGAGTGGCGAGAGTTATTGAGAGCTGAGTGGAGCAGAGTTTATTCTCGAAGCAGAGTTTCTATAGTCAGCCGAAAAGTTCAAGTGATTGTATTGTGATAAAGAGTTGTTATAAAAGTAGTGAAGTGTTGTTCGGAGTTTTAATTAATGAACCCAAGGAAAGATCGTAACATTATTTAAAACTTAATCGAGGTTCACCGAGTGCTTGTTTTGTACAAACTAACCTTGTTATATAAAACAAGCTAAACCTAACACGATATTATAGCTAACATACACCAAGTATCGAACGTACAAAAAATATTTTGGTACTAAGAGTATCCATAAAATCCCCAATCCTCTTCAATCACTGAAGCTTCACTCGATTTCAAAAAATGAAACATTACCATTTCATCAGCCATTTTCCTAAGTGAAAGCATCAGTCGCCAATCAGGGCCAGTCCATTTCTACTGTTTGGAATGCTGCCAATAATTCAGTGAGAAACCAAACATTGATTCTATTCAGCAATCTTCGTGAAACAACTGACATTTGTGAAATATTATTGGTTTGCCAAACGCATTCATTAAAATGAATCCAGAATGTTTATACTCGTACATTATCATATATGTAAATGGCCTTTACCAATGACGACATTCTTTGGGAGCGTCATGGAGTTTGTAAATTTGCAACACCTACTTTAAAAACAAAATGTATTGAAATTAATATTTTTTTAATGTGAATGAAAAAGTATACAGAACTCGGCAAAATTTGGAATTTCTCCCTCGAGAAATATCTTACCTCGGCTTCCAGCTCTGCGAGCAATACACTATTTCTATCGATATATCCGGAAAAATATTTAATTGAATCAATTTTGCCTTTCAGCGAGATCTCTTGGCAGGCCGTCTTTGCTGGAACACAATGACGACGACGATATTTTGACATATAGCCGCATATAGTTTCACATCAGTTGTTTTTATGAGTATGCATGCATTATAGTTCTGAGGGCAGCATAAAAATGACTCAACGTAGTAGGAAACGCTATATTCATACCTCAGGTGTAATAGTAGTTTACCTAACAAGTGCAAAAAGTTATTTTTATTTGCTCTTGTATATTGATTATACAGAATAAAAAATGATTAAAATGAGGTTTATGATATATCTCCATTAGGGCTACAACATGCGCTTATTATATTTCCAATATGATGTTTGCTCAGGTCCACCCTCAGCTATTTTTACCTATACGGACCTGTATTTTCCGATACAAATGCTAATACTCATTTCAATTCTGCAGTCATCAATTTATAGCGCTCCAGCTTCCTCTCGACAATTTTGTACTTACAAATATGACTAACTGCATAGAAGAGGGATCGATACCATTGTTGTTACCATCAGTTTACTGGTTACATTTCTGTGAAAACTGAAAGTTCTTCGATCCGATTGACAGATTATCACTGTATATAAATTGATTGGATATTCCGCAGAAATGTAGCCAGTGTACTGATTAAATGTTAATTTATACCTCTTCTTCGCAAATAATGATTTATTATTACAAAAACGTCGAGAGAAAATTGAAATGCTATGAATTGATGAATGCAGAATTCAAAGAAACATTACAATCTGCATTGAAAAATAGGTACACGTCCGTATTTGGAAAAAAAAATGGTGAGGGTGGCACTAAGCAAACGAAACGGTGTATCTGATCAGTGTATATTGTAGCCTTCGTGATCGAACTCTTCATATTTTTTATATTTTGTGCGATGAAGATATCAGAGCATAAAAATAGAAACCAACAAGTTAATAATTCTGAATTGGCTCCGAATAGCCTGAAAATACAAGTAATGTCCAATTCAACAAATATTCTACATCCTACCCTTACCGACATAGCAATAGTGTGCAGTTAAAAATTGTATCGTAAGAAGCACTATTTTTTTCTCCATTGATATGTAAATGGCTATTTTGAATTTATAGCCATTGTCGGCGTTATTGGCAGTTTGACATTTGTACAGTGAGTGGATACAATAATTGGAAACAAAAAATAAGCAAACTGAACGAGAAACAGTCACAATTTTTGTTTATTTGTCACGAGGCTCACAACTTCCAAAGATTCAAAGAGGAAAATAGCATTTTTTTTGTTCGGAACTCAAACTATGCCCTCCATACTGCACTTGTATAGAGATCGAATCAAAAAAATGTACAGAGGTAAAACAAGTCCACCTGGAATATCACATGGAGTACCTGAAAGGTCATAATGAAATCGTGTACATTCGGTTCCAGATCTTGGAAGCTCCCAATAAAGAGTAGCTGGTTTTTAGGATACATACTACCAGTGGAATTTGATATATAGCCATCGCGATAGGTACTTGTGTTCTCTCAAACCAAATAAACTTTCGAAATGAAATCATACCACCTTTCGAGAAATTTCAATCCATTTGAACCCCACTCGTATCTTTCTCCTATTAGGCATTCCAGATCAGGTTATGTCTGGGGGGCAAATACCAGTTTTAACCAATCACAAACTTTTAAAAAAGAAAACAAACGAAAGTTCCTGGGGGGCAGATGCCACCGATTGGTTCATTTCGGTTTATTTGACATTTTTGACAAGTATCTGGAATGCCTAATAGAATTCTGGCACTTTTTTCATGTGGCTGAAAGATCTGAATACTGTCACCATCTGATCATCAAGCTAGTGAGATAGGAAAAAAACTTACGAAACTAATGATATTTCTCGAATGAAAGTTTTCCTATCTCACCTCTTGATGAATTTTCCACATCCTGCTGTAATTTTCTTCGCTCCCAATAATGAGGATGCAAGTGCTTCTCTTGTGTCTGAATGATGTTTCCCAAACTAGAAATTCCACAATTCCTACGAGTCATGTTCAATTATGGGTTGAGTGATATTAATGAGGTTGCATACTTGAGCACAAGTGAAGTATGAATACTTCTGAGGAATGAAGGACGTAGGAATAACTGAATGGTAATTAAAGTTTTTCCAAGGTCTATTACGATAGTGGGAGTAACTACAATGAAAATAGAAAATTAATGACATAGTTCCGGCATGTGAACTATTACAAGAAAATTGTTGGGAGTTCAGACCACCGAAGATATTGATTAATCTCAGTGTTGAGTTAATAATCAAAACTCTAAATGAAGGAGAGTTTTCAAATCACAGATAGTTGTGAAATAACTCTTGAAATTGAGACATGATGACAATATGAACACTTTCTGATTGAATCTGTAATCGTTTTTCAATCTCGTTTGGGAAATAAATTATTCCATGGATGACATCTGCCGAGTGTTAAAAAATTTTTTTTTTGCGATGGAAAAACATTATACATTTCACCCCTGTTGGCAGATAACAAGATTGCACTATTTATGAAATCACAGCTTATCCAATTCATCTTGCCACAAAACTAATAACGTATATGCCCAGAAATCTCTGTGAAGTATACTAGGATGAAAAATACACGTATTAAGTAATATGTAATCACTAAACGGTGTTTTTCCTTTCGTCATGGTATACACTACCAGTGTGCAACTGGAAAACTATCTGAGTTTGTGCCAAGGTGGATTGGATAAGCTGAACTCTTTTACATACATACCCTCTGTGGTCAGCCAAATCAACCAATATTAGGGGTGTGAATCCCAACCCAATTATCAATATGTAATATATTCCTGATTGTGCAATTTCATCACAAGGGAAACTAAAGTGAATAAATGGTTCCGATGAAGCAAAATCTTTTCATTATTTTCATAGTAACCGTTATTTCTTTGAATAAATAAGAAATGAATTAAAAACCATCTGAGTCCGGTGAGTTACATAGAGATCTGAGGCGTGAGAAAGAAATATGGAGATATTTTTCAGTTGGTATTTATATCATGCTGTGATATATCAGTTACTAATTCATGACCATTCTGAGAAACATCAATAGAAATTTTCAAAATTGAGAGGCCAGAAGGAGTTAGAATACCAAAATTACTAAATAGTTCTTCACAGAGATATGAATTGGACATGTCAGGACTAGACGTAAAAGGTGTGTTTAGGTTCAAGTTATGAAAACACTAGAGAACAGTACCAAGTGTCCCCAGAAGCAGATACCATATTCCAGTGATGAGTGCATTTTCACACTTTCTGAGTTAGGATTGATTTCATATTACTATATAGATACTCTAATAAACGAAAAATTTGAAATGAGTAGTCCACAGTATGTTTTTCAATTTGATTTCTGAACTGGGTTGATTCCAAGATCAGAGAATATGTTTCAAGCTACTTGCAATCAGGCTCTATAACCTTTTGCCACAAGAATTTGCATGGATAACCTCCAATGACCTGCGTGGCATATGTCCAGGGTAGTAGTTGTTTTCAAACCTTCGCCTATATTTTTGCGGACGACAGTACTTTTCATACTAGTTTCTCTTCCAGAGTCCCCATACATCTCGAGAAACAAAAATTCAAAGGAACATTCACGCCAATAAAATTAACGATGACTTGGTAAAAATTATACAAAGAGATAACATGAACTTGGTGGAATTTAATGCTAGGAGAACCCAGGCATGTCTCTTCTCAAGGAAAGCCGATCCATCATCGTCTAGTATTCAGTCAGGAGTAACTATTCCTACAAAGTCAAGTATCTCGATGGTGGGAATTACGATCAGTATTAATCTCTCATGGGAAGACCATGTGAGATCGATCGCTGAAGGTGCTTCCCAGAAACTTGGACTTTAATTTCGAGCGAAGAAATACTTCACTTCTCGTCAGCTTTTAATGATCTACAAGGCTCAGATACGACCTGTCTTAGAATATAGCTCTCGAGTTTGGCACCAAAACTTTCATCGAGGCTTCTCGATTCTATTCAGAGAAAGGCAATCTGTCTTGTTGGTGATTCTTCGCTTACAGACTCGCTCACTTCATTGAAACATCGTAGAAGGGTCGGAGACTTGTCTCTCTTCTATAGATACTTCCACGGTCGATGATTTTCTGAGTTGTTAAGAATCGTTCCACCCTTGGCAATATCTGCACGGATGAGTCGAGTACAGAATTTGGAGACCTGTCGAACCTCTCTTGCTCAGGGCACTTTTTTCAATAGAACAGGTGAACTCCTTGCCTGGTGTTTACAAACTTCAAAAAGTGAATATTAATTCGTTTCTCCTGTCCCTTGATTTCTTGATTCACGCGGTGTTCTTTGAACTCTACAGGGCTTCTCTTTCGGGTGAATCTGCATACAAAAAAACTTCGTTTCCACAATATCAAACTCGGTTATGAACATTTTAACGGAATGCAACGTTGAAAATGCTACAGGAGCTCATGGAGTCCTTTGAGGATAAAAAGTCTGGAAACGATAATCCAAACACTTTATCAAATCTGTTAGGATCGCTCGATATTGAGAGGCAACGAAGCAAAAACAAATTTCGGGGGATCATCAGCAGAACTTCGTGGGCCTGCAGATAGTCTCTGGCAAACACTAAGCGAATTCAATCACGACACATTTCGATTCGAAAGTCGAAAAGAAAATTATTCGGGTCACTAACTCGCAGCCGAAGTTGGGAATTGTCATGGCCCGACCAAAGTTAATTACCTAGAAACATTTAATTTCTAACGAATACTAAACAACGCCCTGAGAAAGGATCGCGAATCGATTGAATCCCTTGTCTTTTCATTCTCACCATTCTGTCTATGATACAATGAAACTTTAAGGGAAAGGTTGGAGTCTGTATACACGAATGAGACCCCAGACTCTCTTGCACGGGGAATTCGAACAATTTTGAAGAATGGTCGTTAGATACATTGGAATGAGTTTGGTAATGGAGTTTCTTGGAGTTAATAATGTACTACCCTATTCAGGGACCGGAAGATGAAGATGAATTAGATATTGACTCCATAATACATTTGGAAAATATTGAAATAAAACAAATTAAGAACCCATATGAAACCTCACTGCCAGAAACACGAAAATATACAAAATGGTTAAGGCTTTCGCGGCCGAGGTTATTAGTATAACAACTTCTCTTCGGGCTTGAAGGCCGTCGTTTTTTGGAATTTCTTCCTGACGTTTCGCTAGCGCGAGTGGCCAGCTTCTTCAGAGGTTTACTCATCTCCGATGACTGAACGTTTCGATTTCTCAAGGCGTATTTATATTGATGCAGGTCTGGAGTTCTGATTACTTCCGTTGGGTTCGGGGAATAATCATCATTATTAGTTGCCGCACTACCTGCTGTGATATTATTAGTTATTCCTGATTTCCTCAGAATGGGATTCCAAATTCTGTTCAGATTCAAAGCTTCTTCCTTTCTGTTAAAATTGTCCGCATGTTTTTGGATCTCTATTGCCTCCCGTACCAGTCGGCTATGGTAACCCTGGTTGGGGGCAATCAGTTTTGCATTTTCGAACAGAATCCTGTGGTCACCCTCACTCAGTGCGTGTTCCGCCACCGCTGATTTGTCGGTTTGCCCCAGCCTGCAGTTCCTTTGATGCTCTTTGAGCCTTGTACCCATGGATCTTTTCGTGGTACCGATGTAAACCTTCCCACAGGTGCACGGTATGCGATAAACCCCTGCCGCTGACACTGGGTCTCCTTTGTCTTTAGCCAACCTGAGGCTTTGTTGGATCTTCTTAGTCGGCTTGAAAACCGTTTTTATGTTGTATTTCCCCAAGAGTTTTCCAATTCTGTCAGTGACCCTCGGGATATATGGCAGATATGCATTCGCAACTACCTGAGAGTCCCCCCTGTTATGAACCGTGGGACTCTTCGGTTCCATGGCCCTGTTGATCTCAGATACACTGTATCCATTTGACCTCAAGGTCTCACTTGAAGATGTTCCAGTTCCCGCTCTAGATGTTCTGGTTCACAAATTCTTCGAGCACGTTCAGTTAGGGTAGATATGACTCCTCTCTTTTGACTGGGATGGTGGTTCGATAGTGCGTGCAGGTACCTATCCGTGTGCGTGGATTTTCGGTATACTTTGTGAGTTAGTCTAGTGCCACATCGTTCAATCAGAACATCTAAGAATGCTATCTACTGGTTCTGTTCGGTTTCCATGGTGAATTTGATGCTGGGGTGTTGAGCGTTCAGGTGGTCCAGAAAAAGGTTCAGAGCGTCCCTTCCATGTTTCCAGACGACGAAGGTGTTATCCACGTAACGTAGCCACAAGGTCGGCTTCAAATCGAAGGCGTCGATTGCCTTCTCTCCAAAACGTTCCATGAAGAAGTTGGCTATCACTGGGCTCAGTGGACTTTCCATCGCCACTCCATCCAATTGCTCATAGCAGTTCCCCCTCCATTGAAAGTAACTTCCCGTAAGACATGCTCTAAATAGTCCGACGATATCACTTGGGAACAGGCACCCAACATGCCACTGAGACCTATAGTCAGTGCCCCAGGCTCACCTACCTATCACTTGGCAAAACATCTGGCCTCACTCCTACAGACTCATGTCGGAAGAACAAATTCCTACGTCAAGGATTCAACAGACTTCGTTGGTAAAATAAAAGGCTTGACCATGAAACCGACAGATATCATGGTCAGCTTCGATGTTGTGTCCTTGGTTACCATCGTCCCACTGCAAGACTCTCTAAGGGAGATAGCCTGCCTAATCCCAAGTGATATCGTCGGACTTTTCAGAGCATGCCCCACGGAAAGTTACTTTCAATGGAGGGGAAACTTCTATGAGCAATTGGATGGAGTGGCGATGGGAAGTCCACTGAGCCCAGTGATAGCCAACTTCTTCATGGAACGTTTTGGAGAGAAGGCAATCGACGCCTTCGATTTGAAACCGACCTTGTGGCAACGTTACGTGGATGACACCTTCGTCGTCTGGAAACATGGAAGGGACGCTCTGAACCTTTTTCTGGACCACCTGAACGCTCAACACCCCAGCATCATATTCACCATGGAAACCGAACAGAACCAGCAGATAGCATTCTTAGATATTCTGATTGAACGATGTGGCACTAGACTAACTCACAAAGTATACCGAAAACCCACGCACACGGATAGGTACCTGCACGCACTATCGAACCACCATCCCAGTCAAAAGAGAGGAGTCATATCTACCCTAACTGAACGTGCTCGAAGAATTTGTGAACCAGAACATCTAGAGCGGGAACTGGAACATCTTCAAGTGACCTTGAGGTCAAATGGATACAGTGTATCTGAGATCAACAGGGCCATGAAACCAAAGAGTCCCACGGTTCATAACAGGGGGGACTCTCAGGTAGTTGCGAATGCATATCTGCCATATATCCCGAGGGTCACTGACAGAATTGGAAAACTCTTGGGGAAATACAACATAAAAACGGTTTTCAAGCCGACCAAGAAGATCCAACAAAGCCTCAGGTCGGCTAAAGACAAAAGAGACCCACTGGGAGCGGCAGGGGTTTATCGCATACCGTGCACCTGTGGGAAGGTTTACATCGGTACCACGAAAAGATCCATGGGTACAAGGCTCAAAGAGCATCAAAGGAACTGCAGGCTGGGGCAAACCGACAAATCGGCGGTGGCGGAACACGCACTGAGTGAGGGTGACCACAGGATTCTGTTCGAAAATGCAAAACTGATTGCCCCCAGGGTTGTCATAGACGACTGTTACGGGAGGCAATAGAGATCCAAAAACATGCGGACAATTTCAACAGAAAGGAAGAAGCTTTGAATATAAACAGAATTTGGAATCCCATTCTGAGGAAATCAAGAATAACTAATAATATCACAGCAGGTAGTGCGGCAACTAATAATGATGATTATTCTTCGAACCCGACAGAAGTAAATAACACTCCAGACTACCTGAATCGATATAAATACGCCTTGAAAAATCGAAACGTTTAGTCATCGGAGATGAGTGAACCTCTGACGAAGCTGGCCACTCGCGCTAGCGAAACGTCAGGAAGAAATTCCAAAAAACGACGGCCTTCAAGCCCGAAGAGAAGTAGTTATACACGAGAATGTACTTACAGTATCTTAATTTTTTTCTCTTGAAGTTGAACTATTTTCTATTGCTTGTCCCCTGAACTTTCCCATTTATTGTTTGTGGCTGTGGATTTTTGCACTCGATATCGAATATGAGCTTCGTTAAATTCATTATCAACGATTAAACCAAGAAACTAGAAAATCAATCAGAAGCTCATTTAGGAGCTTGCTCGAGCAAGAAATACTCTGGGACCCACAGTTTATGCAGTATTACACCCTTGTTCAATTAGGTCACGGATCTGGCATACACATATAGTATTTTCACAGTGAATGGTATTGGCTTATTAACTGCAATAAACTACCCGATTCAATCCCATTGTATAGAAAATCATCTGGTAAAAGATGCGAATGTGCTACAGGGTCGAACTTAAGGAATTTGAATTTTGCATAATGTAGGAGATATACAAGTAATTTATTTGAATGTTACAATTCTATTCTATATTTAGTTCAGTGTCGCTATCGCTATCCTCATCTAAATTAATTATAATTGGCGCAATTGATTTCACAGATAGGTACGAGTTTTCAACATTTATAACAGGACTAACAGAACTTTTCCAACTCTCGGTAGGAATGTCATTCATACAGTTCCTAATTAATTCTACCACACTACCACTTGAAGTCGGAGAAGTATTTTTTCCGCGCACGATCGATTTAAGTTGGTGCCACATAAGCTCTATGAGATTGAACACGCAGTAGTAGGAGGTAACACTGTATGTCCCAATTCTTCTGCAATTGTATCACAAACATACGTTTTTTTCTAAGAAAATGACTGCAGCACTTGTAAAAGTTCTTTTTTTGTATGATATATGTCATTTGCAGCCATGAAGTTTTGAATATTCAATTTCGTATTCTTTGAGCCAGGAATTTTTTGCAATTGTCGACTATGATAGCTTGCGTGTTCCATTACTATAACGCTATTTGGCGGAATGTTGGGTAACAGACAATTTCTAAACCAATCTTCGAAAAGCTCTGCTGTCGTATCTTCGTGATAATCAACACAAGTGTCCTTAATGTTTTTGGCAGAAAGCCACATAGCGTTTGGGATCCAACCATTTTCTGATCCTGCGTGTAATATTGTGATTCTCTTCCATTTATTTGATGGTGCTTTTGCTTTACACTTATCAGAGGAATCAGACCATCTTTTGGAAGAGGTGTCATGCGTGTCAAACCACGTCTCGCCGAGGTAGAGTATTTGCCGATTTTAAGACCGGTATTTTCTTATTGACGTTATATATTCAGAACGCCAGTTTATTAAACGTGTGGATTCCATTATTACTTGTCTCTTGTCAATTTTGCGATATTTAATGCCCATTGCAGACAGAGCTCGCAAAAGAGTAGTGAGGCCACAGTTGATGTGAGTTTCGTCATTGATAAGCTGCTGTTTCAGACTTTTGATTGTAGGGACACGCTGCTCATCGTACATAGTGTAGATTTTTCGCCTTATCAAATCTTTTTTCCAGTCGTCTAGACTTTTTGTGACACCGGAATCTTTACGCTTTTTTCTTGATTCCATGGAATTTTTAACAATTCGTCTAACTGAAGTAAGAGGCACCCTCGTCAAATTACTGGTTACGTTTGCTGCAGCATCCGCGTTATATCCTTGCTGAAGTAGGGAACTATACACATTTTTTATAATGATTTTCGCGTCACAAGATAAGTGATTTTTCTTTAACGAACCACTGGAAGAAGCATTATTACTTTTTATCCACAGACGCCACATACTGCCTATTCTGTACTTTGGGGTATAAAATCTTTGCTATAAATGTCTGTAATAACAGATAGATGTTATAAAATTATTGCACGCCATAACACAAGTGAACACTTCCAATGAAATACGAAGACTAAAATGAACAAGAAGTGTAAGCTGTAATCCTCTACAATCCCTCTCTGAGAAACAAAATTACCTGAATCCGGTCCTTTTACATTTATGATGTGCATCTCGAATTTTACAACTAAAGGGTCTAATTGGTTTTATTATAATCCTTCAGTCAATACCATTTATTGTGAAAACTACTATACCTATAGTATGGCATGCCCAATAAATGTTCGGACGGATGCATATCTAAGTCTCGGAATGGTTCATTTGAAATTGACGTTTGATCATTGAATTTGTTCTGTAGTTTTTTGGGTTTATAACCTACCACAATCTGAAAATAAGAATTAATATTGGAATCTATACAAGTGTTGAAGGGCAGATTCTCAATCTACCTCGAAAAGTTGCTGCGTCTATTGAAAAACAGTTTCCTCTGAATAGAACAAGTTCAATTAGTCAGCAACTTCTCCTTTCGCTTGATTTGGAACGCAGATGGATGCCCCTCCTGAAGGACAAAATGTTATGTCAGATGAGAATGCAAACATATCTTTGAAATTTTTTATTGGAAAAATATCCGACAAACCGAATCAACAAAAATGCGACAAGCAGTGAATTTTAACAATTGCCATACCATTACTAAATAACCAGAGCCACAATACTTTCCATCCTCCTTGATCTGATTAAAGTGATTCGATTCTTCAGGATAATATGTCAAACGGGAGAAAATAAACTGCGGTTTTTTCGAATTCGTGAGTGTTTTATCTCATTCCCAAGCGACATAATATTTTACAACCGCAAGCAATTCATATAGTTGCTGTCTGAATGAAAGAGTTACATAGGAAAACAAAAAAAACATCGAAAACATAATTGAGGTTGACAAACGGGTGATATCTCGTTCCAGACATAACAAATTTTATAGTGACACTTGACATGAATATATTTTCACTTATCAGCAACTGTTTTCACGTTTTTATTGCTGAATTGATATATCTTGATCTCCTGACACCATCCTGAGACTGATCACATCAATGGCTATTGCCATTTATGTCACAATAGGTTTTCTTTCATGAGCGCTATTTGCAGTCTATATGGAATACATCAAATCGAAACAAAAAGTCCTAAGAAATATGTCACTCATTTGACAATCTGAACGGAATACTCTCAAGATTGTGTTTAATAGGGTGGAATTGATTTGGCAGATGGCCAACAATCCCCTTACGAACTACGGTATTTGAACCTGCGGGTAAAAAGATTGATTGCAATGAAAAACAAGTATTATTGTGGGAGGCCCGCCAAGTCGACGAGGTTTATGCATTTGATTTATGAACCTGCTAAGCGTGATAGTCATCTTTCCATATGAGAAAATACTGCTCCTAAGTATTTCACAATGCTCACTTTCACTACATAAATCACCTTCCTTCTCTCACCGATTTTCAGCTGATGACAGTATGTATTATTATTTTCTACTGAAATACTTCTTGTTTGTTTACATATTTCACTATTCATGGCATCTTTCCGACCCAATAAATTTTTCAACAGATTCCAATAGAGAGTACATGATAATGTCATATGACATTTTTCCATAGCAGGTCGCAACATTGACTTACATATATTCATTGAGAATCAATGAATTTACGTAAGGCTCATTATCACTAATTACTCATTTGTACAGAATTCTTGTGAGAATATTCAAGATCAGAAAACAAAATTTCATTGGAAACTATGGAGTTCTCTTTGATGAATAATACGGTTTCCGAGGAAAAACTTAGAAACAAGATGCCATGCTCACTTCAACTGAAAAAGTTCACACTGAATAGAAATAAACCGTGCCAATGCATATTCATAGATTCATCAAAAGTGTTGGATACTGTCAGTCATGAATAACTCTTGTGGTCTCTGGAGGATATAGGACTCAGAAATAATAGTCATCAGCCCCATTTAAACCCTCACAGAGAAGTACCCCATTCACACTTGTCACATTAGTATGTGACGATTACTTCTTTTTGAAATTTGAATTTTGAAACAGCTAGAAATGAAAAAAAAAAAATTGCTCACGTTTCACTCATGAAAAAGCAATCAGTCTTAACCAATATTATCTTATATTTTTTATAATTACTTAAGAGAAAAGCGATCTATAATCATAATCGAAGGTTTTGATGGAATTATACCTATAATCTATTCAAAAACATTCAAAAAATGTATCAACTGGCCCTACTCCTTCTTATTGTTTCAGTATCTGAACTGAGGCATACACAGACTTAAACAAACAATTACTTCTGAAAACCCATCGAACTTTGATGCCGCATAAAAGAAAACTCGTTTAAACTGTGGCCCGCGTATAAAACTCCAGACAATACCGCCAAATATTTACCAACCAGATTAAATGTAAAACACGCCGTTTCTCCTTTGTTTTGGAAATATCTGTAATCTGTATTGATTAGTGCGTGGAGCAGCCTCAGTGGCAAATGAAAAGTTATTTGACAGTTAATAAAATGATTCGCATGCTACGTATTGAAAGTTGAAGGCCTATGAGAGTTCCCAGACTTCCAAATGAGCCGATTCGGCTTTCATTCTTTTTTTTTTCTCTCTATTGAAAGGAGCTGGATGCCCGATAAATCTCCATTTGGAGGCCTTTCCCTGTACCCGGCTTGGCTTTTTATATTCGACAGTGCTCTAGTGTCAGCGGCACAATTTCAGAATCGTTGTTGGCATTTTGATAACGGTAGTACACAATACTATAGGGTGCGCCGAAAATGTTTTTGGCGCTAGTGAAAGAAATTCGTTAAAATCAATTCTTAGTGGGATGAAAGAGCAAGATCCCACTGTACTCTTCGTGTCATAGTCTGAGTTTGGATCCTCCTATCGATGAGGCAATTCAGTTTTTTGCTTGCGCTTTTTGTACGTCGTTTCAACTGTCAATTATTTCAGTAGTACATGAAATGAATTTCTCAACTAGGACTGGTTCGTGGTTTTGATGGTTGCGAACTCTGTAGTTGACACCTGTTATGGATTCACAGGGATGTTATTTCTATTACTACTTCCAGAAGAAGGATAGTTTCTCCAGTGGTAGGAAGTTAAATTGGTGCAAACTTATTATGATAGAGAAAAGGCCGCCCAGGAAGCTACAGAATTCTATTTGGAGAGATAATCGAGAAAAACCGAAATCAATTTCAATCATTTCAATCGCCAGTTTTTCACCACATGATGTTTGTTTCATATGCTTCCGACCTTTCGTTCTACGGCCTTCACCATCAGTACAATTTTTTTCCAAAACTGACATATTCAATCACAGCTCCCATCAGTTTACCCTTTCTTAACTCTCTACTGAGGAAATGTTCTACAATACACGCAGAAACTTTTCGGGGTAATTTTCAAAATCCTTGATGACGTCCTTTTGAACATCTTGGATATTTTGAAATTCCTCCTCTCGTGAAATATACAAGGTGTTATTTGAGTACATGTCCAAACTCAAAGGGGTGACTTTGGCAGGGTGTCAAAATAAAAAAAAAGTTTTTTCTTGAATATCTCAATAATACTTGGCGGTGGTATAAGGGTACTAAGGGGCTGGTTTGACCACGACTAGATTGAAATCATTATGTAGTGACGTCCTGGGAGGTACCTCAAACAATATTCTTCATGAAAACTGAAACTGTAACATTGTTATTTCTGTCTTTTTTCTTGTATCTTATTCTGTTTTTTTTTCAAATAAAAATCACTTTATTGTATTTCCTTGGAACAGAACTAATAGTTTCTCATAGGATTTTCATATGAAAAATCCTAATAAAAATAAGATGGAATCAAATGAAATGATTGTTTGAATAATTGGTTTTTCATGGCACCCTAACTTCACTTCCAAAACACTGCAGTAGTAAATAAAGTTGTGTTCCATCAAAATTAGTTATTCTGAAAACTAGAGAATTGATTTTTTCGTTATATCATTTGATCAATCATAAAAAAAAGCTCTTTATTGGATGTCCATGTAAATACACACCGGTTGTTAATGGTTTGCTAGTTTTTGTTTGTTGTTCCAATCACATGCACTGAAGTGATTTTTTTTTCTCAAAAACAGAGCAAGTCAAAAAAACAATATAAAAAAGTTGCAGTTTCAGTAGCTCAATGCGAAAAAAATACAAGAATTGCAGCAATAAGGCAGTGGCGAAAAAAGTGTTCTAGGTACCTTCCAGGACGCCACTGGACATAATTATTTCGATCTATGACTGAATCAGCTCCCCAATACCCCAAATACCAATTCCATAAAATCGGCTGATGGAGTATTGAGATGTCCGGGAAAAAACTTTTTTTTTATTTGACATCCTGTATCTTGAGAACAAAGCATTACCGGACCTTTGTTTGTATGGACTTTTTGTCTTAGAATAACTCAAAGAATCACCCCTTGAGTTTGGCTATGTACTCAGATAATACCCTGTATATTTGACTATGAGCATAGATTAAATTGAGATTTGGCCTCTCTTAACAGACTGTTGCTATTTGAAACTTTTCTTAGAGATCACTTACCTTTACACCATACTAATATTTTCACACTCGGTTAGCATGTTCAACGGAAGCAAATTGTACCTGTACAGTATCAATTTTCTTCTCCTGTTATCGGAACGCGCGATAAGTGCAAAAATATCAGTTTGGTGTTAGGGTAATTGATCTGTGAATGATTCTAACCTAACACCAGATATCTTTTGCCAATACATCTAATGATACCCACTTCAAGTAGGTATTTTATTTTATTCATTAGTAAAGTTCATTCTTGACAGGAAATGATCAGGAAAATAGGAAAAGCCTACTACTGCTGAGAATAAAATATTTGATATTTACAAATTTCAGATACGCAAGGGTGATGTCTGAAACATCATTGATATGGGGAAACTGGAAACAATTCGAATTCGGGCATTCAAAGTCGAGGATATTGAAATCATATAATGGGAAAAGAGTGGCGATGAAAATGTTAAATTTGTTATGAGAAAGCCCCTTGCATAAAGCACTGGAAAATTCAAAACCGAATATTCACAGATTCACATCGAATTTTGGAACTTATTTTGCAACATTATGTTGAATACATGAAAGCGGAACTTCGTCCGATTTTTTTTTCCATATGTCCTAGACTTTCGCAAATGCCAGTGGTGATAGTCGTATGCGGAGCACCTGGTAAAGAATGAATAATCCGAAACAAAAATATATTATAGAAAAAGCTTCCTCAGCCAGGACCTATAGATCAATAAAGTATCATAGTTATAACCACTGTAGGTTTGACGTCCGTTGTAACATAGTCCGACATTTAACACGCAATTTATTGCTCCCACCAATCTGAAGACCACGAATCACTGATCAATTATTACAGATGGTGATAATTCCTGAGAAGAGGCTAGATCCATCCACTTGGACGAAAACATATTCCACGACGGTGAATCATTCAATTCAATTCGATTATTCATAGAATATTCAGCATTTTCGAATTAATCAATATCCATCCTTCAAGGAGGCTCAGTTCAAAACCTTCCTTATCGAATAATGAATGAACTCATATGAGTTGCGTAATGAAAGTTTGTTCCCACATTCTGAAAACTAGTTCTATTCTCTTCCATCCGTGTGTTGATCTTCCTGTGTGACCTATGTAAAATGTCGGGCATAATAATTAAGGACAGAAAATCCCTAAGGCCAGGTGTATACCAAATATATCGAGTAAAGAATATTCAGACACTACCTATGTCATCTTCACTTCTGGTGTTCTATAACTTTCATTAAATTTATCAACTGATAGTTTTTTGCAAGGATTTAGAATATTATACTTGTTGCACAAATGACTATTTGTTTCACTTAATTGAAAACTGATACTCTACTCGCTCACTAACACAGCTTGAAAGTAACTCCCAAGTGGCATTCTAGTAGATCTAAAGTATATCACACTGACGGGAATGTTTCGTAGATATTTGGAAACTAATCCAATTAATAACGATGCCAGCCCTCAGAAGAGATTATCGGATCATCTGTTGGGATCTCCAGATATTAAAAGGATATATCATTACTATTGTGGAGCAGTGGATTTCGTGATCGAAAAAAGTTATCAGAACTAATATCTGGCGATTCCACTGGGAAGAAGAAATCAAAATAGGAATACACGATCTATAGAAGAGGTAATTAGAGCTAACAAAAGATTAGGACATTTGAAAGGTACCTAGATTCATGCCGGTCTCAACTACATTCATGACGTTGATGATTGACGGAAATCTGCTTCAAACAACTATTCCCCTGGCCAATGCAAAATTCTGCACACAAGATATTTCCGCATATTTCATACATCAGTACCGTTCAAACTTTGTGAAGGCCAACTGAAAACTCCAGCCTACTTGAATGAGGCGGATCATAGGTACTTGACGTATCGTTCAAATTTCTTGAATGGTAGATGGTTCGCCAATCTCAAAGTTGACTCACTGGCCTGATGAAAACCAAATTCGATTATTTTTCACAACAACAGGTGTATCTATTCAGTAATTGAATAAACAAGAGAACACAATCCCTTAGGCTAATGTTATTGTTGATTTTTGATGTCAATCGTTGAAAATATAGTGGCGTCTGGTTTTTGGAAAAGTGGTACAAGTTTAAATTTTGTACTTTGATCATATTTTGAAGACCATCTAGACTGCCCTGAAGGTAACGTAAGTAGATAGATAAATCATATATTGTATTATATAATGATGTTAAAAGAAACATTGGCTTAATAATATAAATATTAAAATATTGTTGAATATTAAGACCGAGGAATGATTTGATTTTTCCACTCTCCTCAGTTTAGAAAGTGATGTTTTGAGAGAAACAGACTTATACAATAATATTGATTAATTTATCAATGTGAAAATAAGACGAAACATAATTTAGCTCGCAGGTATCTATAATTTTAAATAAACGTTATGTTAGCCAACTTATTCAGTTGCTCTCTTCTTCAACTCGACCTGTCAACAGTTAACCATAAACGATTTGAGGGCCTCCACCACATGCTCTGCCTATGGGCCGCCAAAGTCTAGATCCGGCGCTGCGTCGAACAACAAAAACATCTAGCACACGGATTTTTCCAGATAAGAAAATTATTTTGATTGCGATAGGCAATAGGCAATTTTCAGTTGCCTAGGTACCATTCTTTCTTATATGGAATATCTGGATCGAATTCACTGAGGGTTTTTCTGGGTTTCCCTACAGATGAAATAGCAAATGCTCTACCGTGAAAATCAGTCAGACGCCCCACAGATCTTCGGCACCCAAGATGATAAGCCGACCCTTGCCCGCATAAGGATCTGCCCTCTTGGCTTGAAACCAAGGGAATAGAAATGAAAAAAAATTAAGTGGTTCTATCACGGAGCACGCAAGGCGTGGAAACAATGTCCGATCACGTCTGTTTCATCTTTACTCTTATCGTAATTCAGATCACAGTGAAGCCATATCGAATGCAAATGATAATATTTGACGATAGTTCAGGCAGATAAGTTCAAAGATGAAGCCAGAGTTGAAATAGAGACACACATAAATGGAAAGTGTCGTTGAAGGATCCCTGAAGCCTTCTGCTGTGGCTTCGGAAAGGAACTCAACAGAGGTATTGTGGTGGAAGGGACCTTATTATCCTTCAAATCATCAAAGTCATATCAGACCTATATATATATATATATATATATATATATATATATATATATATATATATATATATATATATATATTTGATCGGCTAGGCTTCCGCGGTCAGAAATGTGCTGGCTGGAACTTCCGGTTGATCCGCGTCTGGAAAGATTTACTTGTCTACGTTTCGACTCCCATTTCGGAGCCATTTTCAAGACTTAGTGACCTTGCGTCTAGGTCTGAGTTGTCTCACTAGCTGGCTATCATCACTGGAGATCGAGATCGAGATAAAATTTTATTTTATCTTGCTTGAAGAAGCTATTGTAATAGCGAAACACGTGTCGCGGTTTTGTAAACCCATTGTGAGTGAAAATCATACAGGAAACTGTAATATATTTTTTGTTAATATGGATTTTCATCAAGTATCGGCCAGTTCAATTTTTTAAGAATGAATTTTACCAAAAAATATTATAACACGCTAAACATTGTGATACAACCTTAATGCAATAGTTACATTACAATATTATATGTAACATTATCGTAATATGTTACATTAACATTACATTATTAACATGTGTTATAGAGATTTTATATTGAAATGTCCGGGTAAGATACATAACAATATTACATTGTTAAAAAGGTAAGGGGCAGATCATTAATTTCACCAAAAAAATATAAGTAGTGACGTGATTTAAGAAAATTTTATAACTTGTTATTCGATTGGAATGTTAATTTCGATTTTCCCCGTATTTTTTTTTTGGTTAGTTACCTACTACAATCTGAAAAAATTAATATTGAAATATATACAAGTGTAGAAGTTGTTCAGAAGGAACCGTTTTTCATTAATGCAACAACTTTTCGGGGTAGATTAGTAATCTGCCCTTCTACAATTGTATAGATTTCAATATAAATTGTATATTTTTTCAGATTGTGGTGAGCTACTTACCCAAAAATAAATGACATTTGAACAGTATATCTGGTAATGCACAGACATTCCATTCCTTTTTTTTTCTTGTATCTTGTCCTGTTTTTGAGGAAAGAAATCTTTATTGCATGTCCGTGGTAAAACAAAATGAAACTAGCAAACCGTCAACAATGGGGGTGTACTTGCATGGACATGCAATAATGATTTTTTTTATTTGTTATTGAACAAATAAGATAACACCTGAAGCATTTTTTGAATTTTTAGACTAACTGTTTTCGATGAAACACAACGTTACAAATGTTGACACCCTGTATCTTGAAAACGAAGCATTCCCAGACCTATGTTTATATGAACTTTCCTCTCTAAGAATTACTCAAAAAATCACCCCTTTGATTCAAACAATATAATATGCAACGTTAGTTCTAGCTTTAAAGCTACTAGTGATATGATTTCCAATGCACCCCTAGAATAATATAAAGTTGTCCGACCAGAATTCTATACGAAAGACGACTACGAAAATATTATCACTGAAGCCGTATAAATGATGCCTGAGCTTCCATCTGGTGCTTGTCAGTCCTTTGTCAACCGCTCATTCCTTATAAGGTATTAAAAGATTTCCATCTCGAGACCCTTGTAGAGTTTTATGTTCCAGAAAGAAGCCTAATTTTATGGGCGCCAGATTCCGTCTGAAATCTTGATTGGATTAAGTCGACAGAATATCAAAAAGCTCTGAAATTAGAACCGGCATCGAATGATATGCATTAAAACTCCAATCCGGACAAAGAACCCCATATTCATTCGTTTATTCATCACAGACATTGTGAACATAATATCCAACGCGTAGCCTGGTTCTGGACATCAAAAATTATGAAATGAAACAAAAATAGAGGAAAAAATATATTACCTATCAGGGAAAAATAACTCACAGAATAAGCCATTTCCATGCTCTGTTTCGTCAATATTGAACTACAATTAATAACAATAATAATAATAATGGAAGATCTTTAGTTCTCATGAATCTAAATTTGAAAAAGATGCAACTTACATTAATTTCCCATGAAACATAATTACAAAAGATTCAACTTATATGAATTGTATGGGAAAACGCCGAAAACAGAGGACCACTGTTAAGCGTACGTAAATATATTATTCACACAGTTTGTCGAGTTTAATTTTATGGCTTTATTCATTAAACAAAAATATAGAAATACAGAAAAAAAAAGAAACGAGAATGTTTTGTTACCAATCCTCATCATCAAGTCATTCCCGATAGTTAATAATATGTAATTTTGCTCATTGAGAAAATGATTTTTCGGGCGTTTTTTGAAGGTTGTTATCTGAAGCTTTTTGAAATCCAAGGGCATGCCATTGTACACGAGTGACACTTGCCAGGAGAAGGAAGCTTTGGATGATTGCGTTTTGGTGAAGTGGAGGAATGATGGTACCTCTGAACCGAATGTTTATATTATGAATATCCACACGAATTTTTTTTTTTTTTTTAATAAATATGGCGGACTTCGGGCTTCGATGATTCTATGGAATGAACAAGCCGAATGCTACAATCTTCTCTTCCTCCTCACTTAACTTATGTGAGATATGTTGTCTACGCCTCACTCCATAAATTAGTCGGAGACAGGAATTTTGCATAATTTGTACGCTCTTACTGTCCTCATAGTAAAGAAAAAGGCCGTAAACAAAATCACAATGATCAAATACAGAAAAAACTTATGCATTACTTAAGATCGATTTCACCTTCTGGTTGAAATATTGTCTACTGGCATTAATGGGTTTTAAATTCATGAATGCTGATCGGCGAATATTACAAATGTGTGTTTTGAATTTCATATCGGTCCTACTATAAACTCCCAAGGTGTTTAAAAGGTATAACAAACCTCAATAAAATCAGTTACTTGCTGAATAATTATTTAATTGAAAATTTCGGATTTTCCATACTATAATCGTTCGATACAAACTAACTAATAATGAAAGTCAATCTCGCCATTTCTCGTTTCTTTGAAAAGTGGCGGCGTGAATCCCGAAGGAAACTCTACTTTGAACAGAAAATATAGTTTGAACATTCGATTCCGAAGATATCTTCATAGTTTGTTTGACTCACTCGATCCAAGTATACAAAATCACTGGGTTATTCTTGAAGAAAACATGGACTCCATCTACTATTGTATTAAAACCAGCTCATTTCCCACAGAAAAAAAAATCTTGAAATAAATTTGTTATGCTCCAGGGTATTCAAAATTTCAAAAACGCATTACATGTCAGATAGACGTCAAAGTCAAATGATACTATCATGAAGCAGAGTTCATGTAAGTACGAAATTTGCAAAAATCGTCCGAATGAAAAAGGATGCAACTAAAAAATGGCCTATAATATTACAGTGTGCGATCTCTATCTCACTTTAATCGCAATTTCTTTCCGAAAATCGTACCTATATGAACTATGGGTAAGAATTCAGCGATCCAGTGTAGGAACCGCCACAACCAAGATTTTTGTTAATTTCTGGTCATTACCGTCATAATTCATGCTGTAATAATTTCAATTTGATAGACCGTATGGCATTGACAGATTTTTCGAACCAAACTTTTACAGCCAGTCTCCGAAAAAAAACTGATTGAAGGTGAAATAAATTGTTATTTGTGTAAGAAAATTTGCGCTCCGTGGTACTCATGTTGGTTGAGTTCAATGAAGATTTGAATAAAAACCTTTTTATAGGCTGATTTACATTCGTTACATAGAAAAATAGAGCTGAAAGTTCAAAAACCTTGAAAAAAGGATACAGGTTGAATTACAACTTTCCCAAATTTTTTGCAAAGGAAACCAACTTTTTCCAGAATGCCCAATAAAATTAAAACTCGTTTCATCGTTGAATCCTTGTTGTGAATGAACACTTTTGGAAGAATACAAGCAACAGGAAAAATAAACCATTTAATATTCTCTTTCCGTATCGACAGATTGAGAAGTTAGTCCAATTGAATGAGTCTTTGCTAAGCTCCTTTCATAAATTGAGAATCACAGAAAGTCCGAATTTGACGTTAAATGCACAAAATGGAATGTCCTCAAAACTATAATCTGTGTAAACACCAAAATAACTATAATACAATGTTGCTTTGGAATCTTAGCAACAATAATGAACAAATAATATATAGTTTCCTGGAAGATCTTCACTTCTGAGGGTTTACTAAACGGCGAAACGTGTTTGACTATACAATAACGAATAGGAATTGAACAATTTAATCCCTGCTTGAGGAAGCTATAGTAGAGTCAAAAAATTCAAATATTGAGATAAATCAAGTGATATAAACAAATGTTGGAACCAAGTACCCACTACGTTCCGATCGCTTGTATCCGCAATCATCTTGTATTGATTGTTGTTGAGCTTTATTTGCGAAACGCACTTTCGCGAGTTATATCAGTTCGATGTTAGGGTAATCGATCGATTCAAAAACTTCTCAGATTTATATTCTGTTGAGGGTGTCTAACATAGAGCTTATTCATCGTATTATGTTATTGAAGAAAATAATCAAAGGTAATACCACGAGTCCTTCAAATTTAATCGATAAATTTTCATTTTCCACAAAAACTTTTTTATTTGGCAAAAGTATGAAAATAAACCGATTGATAAAATCTCGAGTCCGTAGGACGAGTGATTTTATCTAATTCGGTTTGTTTGAATGCTTTTGCCTCAAAATAAAAAAGTTTGAGTGTTTCTGAAATGAAAATTTATCTTATTAAATTTGAAGAACGAGTTGTATTTGAAGAGATTATTTTCTGAACAAATAGAAGGAAGAACAATTTTATTGATCAGTATTTCATTTACATAAGAAGGAAAGGGGAATAGGTAAAAATTTTACAAATTTGAAATGTCAATCAACGATGTATGCCCTCTATGATCCAGAAGAGATATGATGCTTACGCAGTGCATATGATAATGCTTGCCAAAAGATGACGTCACACCTCTCATTGTACAAAGTTGATAATAGAAAATTTCTTATGAAATGAAAATCGCGCCAGAACGAACATAAAATCATTCGTTATGTCGTTGTATCAAAATCTTTATACAACGGTTCCTTCTAATACCACAAAAAATGAATTGTATTTAATATAAACTAATTGTACGCCATCTCCATTTGAGTTCAGGAAACCTTAAATATTTGAATCGGTCGTTTGCTATATCTGTCATAAAGTTGGGGTTATGAGCTATTTACGTGTTTGAGTGTTCATTGAAATGTGTTTTATGTTATTAGTATGCTGAAAAAGTGAAAAGGAAATGACTTTTAATAATGAGGTAACTCTTCATTCATGATAATTTATATAAATATGAGCCATTTCAATAGAATCGACAGTTCAAAGGTAAACAGCGTTTTATCAAAAGGACCAGGCAGTTTTATCAGTATGATACAGAATGATTGGCCGGAATAACCATAGAATAACCCGCTTCTATTGGTTGAAATACCAAAAACGTCACATTTTGACAAGTGAAAAAATAATCGGGACAAATATACTAGCAGTATATTGCACCGACATTTTGTTATGAGTCCATCAGCATATCGCCTCTTCAAGTGGGGTTTCAATAATGGCTGTTTGATAATCTCTCAAACTATGGTGCAATCGCTGCAGTGCCTTAACTTATCTCTGATGGCCCATTAGCTTAATGCTCCCATAAGTAAAAGTCGGTGCAATCGCCTGTAAGTCACTTTTCCGACAATTATATATCACAGCAATTCAACTCATTTTCTAGTTCATGGGGTGAAAAACCCGAAACTAAGGAAATGATTCGTGATATGTTTGCGGCGGTTTTGAAGCATCAAGCAAGCTACTTACCAGCGTGAGGATAACGAGGGTATTTCCGATGACAGCCAGCATGAAGATGACGGTGTACAGGGGGATCTGGATGCGTCCGGCCTCGTACCAGGGCGGCACATTTCCGCCACCCCCGCCCCTTCTCGTGGTGGCATTTTCGCCGTCTGCATGCGGGTGCGTGACGTTGTAAATGAAAAACGCGTTAAGGGTCTCATTCCACTCCATTTTTTCCGCACTCCGACTTTGTTCGGCACGTCCTAAGGTTTTTCCATGCCAATTTCGTAGACGTTTTCCATTCCGTTATGGTTTATGTTCTCGGCAGTCTTAGGACGGGAGTGGGATCCTGCAAAACGAGATGAGTTCTTTTTACGGTTGAGTGACAGTTTGTTATTCGGCAAACAAATAGTCCGGGCCGGTTTTTCTTTGGTGGGTCACGATGTATCGACGAAGTTCACGTAATACGCTGTAATAATAACTTTCTTTGTTCCAACTCGAGTTATGGGGAGCGAGTGGAACAGTAGCAACTGCAAGTGAAGTTGAAAATGGAATAAAAAATAGTGGAATTATACTCGAATAGTAGTTATACTTCCTCACTCATGAGGAAAAATACTTTTTTTATGATAGTTCTAAATAATTTGAGAAAGGTGTACACATTTAAGTAGACTTGTCGAAGAAGCTGGACCAGTAGAGTGCATAAATGAGAAGAAATAGGCATAGAATCACTCCGGTTTCAAAATTCAGCACTCTTATCACATAAGCAGATTTCCGATGGAACTCAGAAGAACAATGAGAATGCAACGCAGACAAATTGCTGAACGATTATAATATCTGTACGAAGTTATCATTCGATAAGAAAAAAGTGATTATATAAAACCAGTAGACGTGAAAAAGCCTCCCCTGCCAGAATATGGAAAATGTTCATCTCCTTGATGGTGCCCGTAGAGGTTTACCTCAGTTTCTTTCCTGAATATATACCTAAGGAGGAAAATGGAGATACTAATTCGAGGAGGAAAGATAATAATAGTAATGGTGTTTGGTGAAGCCTGGCTCCTGAACTGAAAAGTTCCGCAAATGATTTTGTTTTTCATCTTATCAGAGAATGAAGAGTGATATCGATTGGCTGCAACATACAACAGGAGAATCGACGGGCGTGATACTCAAAAAAAAGTTGCAACCTAAGACAGATCTTTCTAGCTTGTTTGCCATTTTCATCAATACGGTATGGTCAAGTGCAAAAATGGGTTACACTTGGGAGAAAACTCACAAATGCAGCCAATCAATGTTTCTTTCAAGCTTTGGCCATACTTCAACTTGAATATACCGGTGGAGGCTACAAGCTAGTTGATTAGGATATTTCCGGCCTCTTTTTGAAACATGCCTACCAGCTTCGCTATTGATATCTTGCGATAAGAGATTAACTTTTCAATGGTAGAAGGGTTCTGGTTGAAGAGGAACTGTACATGGTATTAAACAATTTTCGAATATGAATTCGAGAATGGATTATATCGAAATCGATAATAATTCAATTTCAGGAACTCATAGAAATCACCGCCACAAACACCGCTGCAAACATTGAGTGGAATAAGTACCACGGGAATATATCAATGCTCTAAAAGGCCAGTAATGTACAAAACAACAAGGTCTCACAAGATCTGTACTCTGTAATTTGAACGTTACCTACACTTTTTTATTTCTGCCAAAAGTGGGTACCTAAGTGATGTGTTATAGCAAACAAAATATCATTCTCTGCTTGAGTCGAAAAATCCCCACCATAATTCGCTTTAGTTCACCGCTACGGAAAAAACTTTCGATAAATACCGGGGTTGCCAAGTTAACGCGATAAGAAATATTGATCACGTTGATCGAAAACTGTGTGAAAAATTTTCTGTGAAATTATTTCCGACAAATATCCCAAGTTCTGTAAAAAACACCTTAGAGAAGGCTCTTTTCGAAGCTTGTGCGAGCAAGGAATACTGTAGTTCATGTAAGAGAATCCGATCCACTTCGCGTCGTTATCAAACTGCAAGTATTGAATTAAACTGGCCGATAGTTGACTGAAATTCACAGTACCCTGTACGATTCTCACTGAGCAGGATAAAATCCTTGCTTGAGGAAGCTATTGTATAGCGAAACACGTGTCGTGGTTTCAAAACCCATTGTCAATGGGAATCGTATAGACACCTGTGATATTTTTTTTCAAAAAGCATTCTGGTAATGCCCACAGTTAGAATTTGTTTCGCCCGCTATCTCCTGAGCATGAATTGGCCTGACTTCCTTTAATCTATAACAGAAAGTGAAAAAAGAAAGGATGATGAGTCTTATAGAAAATACACACATCAAAAAATCTATGGAACAAGCTAGCCTGCAACTGTAGAAAACTGTCCTGAACGGGCCCTGTGGTTCTTCTAACGGACCCTGTATGACACTATCTCACATCCCCAGTTTCTCGGTATCTTCTCCACAATCGATTGATCACACTGGCTTCAGTCATAAAGACCTCCCGAGCTCTTTTTGTTTGGCCAGCTTCGATTTTCCCAACTGCTCGTAACTGCTCCTCACCAATCAAATGTCGTCGTGTCATGTTTGCAATCAGTGTCTGAATAAAACTTACCAGGCAAATTATTGATTTGTATTCTCGAAACGAAATTCAAGCTTGTGCATATTATTCGACACTACATTTTTTGTTTTTTATGTCGGATTTTTCTCGCAACCATCAACTACCGTATATTGAGGTAACGGTTGTAAAGAATATCTGTATGAATTTTTAGGAGTATGCCAGGTGTTTCTGAATAGTTACATAAATTCAAATTGTTGTTCCCTAGACTTTTTTGATGAGTGTATGTTTTAGAATTTGAAATCACGAAAACTCCTGTATTCTTCTAAGATAATTGAGAAGTTTTTCACGGTTGTGCGAACAACAAGGAAATCTACCCGCTAAGCTGCACACCTCTCGAGAGATTAGTAACACAAAATAACAGGAATAATTCGGAGGGATTCCTCATTCAATTTGCGGCGCGCCAAATGTAACCTAGTTTAATGTTCGTACCAACATATGATTATAACAGTGGATAAATCTCGTCCTCGGTGAACTTAAATAACTAGTAATGGAGGTAATCTAATTCAAACCGTCTGCGGTACACATACATTTTCGTAATTTCATTAAAATAATCTGATTTAATTTTTGTATTAACATCGTAACTCTGCTAGATTGTTTGCCACGTTGGTGCTGAAAATCCGATACTGTGTTGGTGAAGTTGGAATTTGGGAATATACTCCAGTCTATGACGGTGAAAAAAAGTGCAAACTGTGTATTTATCCCATACAGCACCGATTCTTATGAAAATTTGGATACAGGTTCTACTTACCCTCTTTTCCAAAATCTACCCCGTGCCGAGGGTTGCTTCCTCCCTGGGGGTGGATGCCACCCCTTTTTGGGGGTGAACAAATTTTCATTGGAAATAAATGCGGAAATCACTAAATTGACTAATTCTAAGCACTTTTTGTTCAATGAAAATTTTTCTGAAAAGCAATACTTTTCGACTTATTCGCGAGTGAAATTGTCGGTTTTCAGTAAAAAAAAAAACACGTTTTCAGATCCGTTTTCGCGAATAACTGGAAAATAATACATCTAATCGAAAAACCTGCGGAAAGCAAAATTATAGCTTTTGAAAAAACAAAGGCGATTGTTTATTTGTGATGTATGCAAACCCACTACAAACTGAATAATTGCTTGTTGAAAGTTGATTGGTATTTTCAAACGACAAAATGGAAAGTTTCTACGTACAATGACCAAAAACCAATGTATTTTTCGGGAAAAACTAATTGGATTTTTTCCGAAGTCCTTCAAAAATCCTTTATTTTTGTCATTTATAAAAGTTTCTAGCATCAAAACTGACCGAGGTATGAATGAAATAATGTTTAATCCAATTTTTTTTAAACAAAATTGTGAATAACTCATCCTCTCTTTTCCCCCCTTTGAAAAAAATCGTTGTTACTCCATAATTCACTTCATTTATGTTCTTTCAATGAGGTCCGAGTTTTTCTTCAATTGAAAGTACGTAGTTTTGGAAAAAATTGAGATTGAAGAGAAAAAATCATATACGTAATTCAGCGAAAAGTCACAATTTCTTCTAAATAACTCGAAAAGTATTGATCACATGCAGAATTTTCTAGAGTACAAAATTGAGGGCCATTCTCCTCTGAAAATTTCGGTGTTTCATTTTTTCTGCAGAATGAAAATAGAGTAACATATGGCCAGTTAAATATTGTGAGGGTTCGCGCAAAGTACCTTTTTTGAGCCATTTTCGCATGAACCTCTTCAAAGATATAATCTGAAACAGAAAATAATATGAATGAGCTCATAGCTCTTGAAAAAAGCTACAAAATACTCCTTTGGTGGATTTGATTGCTTGAAGACTAAGCGAGTTATGGGAAAAAACCAAAAACGATTTTTGTAGAAATTAGAGTATGTACATTAGTATATTGAAGAATACACATAATAACTATATTTTAGTCCTAGTAGAACTATGTGTATATTATATAAGTATATATACATATAGTTCCACTAGGCAACGATTTCTTCAAAAGGAGGGGTGAGAGAGGATGAGTTATTCACAAATTTTTTTTCAAGGAAAAAATAGGATTCAACATTATTTCTTTCATACCTCGGTCAATTTTGATGCTAGAAACTTTTATAAATAACAAAAATAAAGGATTTTTGAAGGAATTCAAAAAAGATCCAATTTGTTTTTCCCGAAAAATGCATTGGTTTTTGGTTATTGTACGTAGAACCTTTCCATTTTGGCGTTTGAAATTACCAATCAACTTTCAACAAGCAATTATTCAGTTTGTAGTGGGTTTGCATAAATCACAAAAAAATGCCTTTGTTTTTTCAAAAACTATAATTTTGCTCTCTGCCTGTTTTTCGATTAAATGCATTATTTTCCAGTTATTCGCGAAAGAGGATCTGAAAACGTGTTTTTTTTGCCTGAAAACCGACAATTTCACCCGCGAATAAGTCGAAAAGTATTGCTTTTCAGAAAAAACTTCATTGAACAAAAAGTGCTTGGAATTAGTCAATCTATTGATTTCCGCACTTATTTCCAATAAAATTTTTTTCACCCCCAAGAAAGGGTGGCATCCACCCTCAGGGAGAAAGCAACCCTCGGCACAGGGTAGATTTTGAAAAAGAGTGTATGTATATTCTGAATCCAAATTTTCATGCGAATCGATGCTGTATGGGATAAATACACGGGAAAATGGTCATAGACTGGACTAATATATCATGATCGATGGAATTGACGTGTTTCTTGAAACCAGACCCTTCCATAGTGAAAAGTGGACTTAAAATTTCACAGTGTTTCCTAGTAGAAAAATATTTCGCAAGACAATATGCTCGAGAAACTTGATTCCCGCACAACCATAATTTTTTCAAATCAAAGCATGTTATCAATGATACATTACTTAATAGGTTTCATATACCTAGGTATGTCCCGAAATGAATTGACGGCTTTAGATTTTGTCGAAAATGAATACGAAACAAACTGACACATATTTGTGTGATTGTTACTAAACTGTTCACAAAACGGCTACATGCGTTTCATTATACAAAGCTTCTTCAGGGGTGTTCAGTGGGAATCACACAATGAAGTGCAATTTAGGGCCAGTTGCACCGCTTCAACTCAGCAGAGATTCAACTAAGCTTGGCTCAATCCCTAAGGAATAAGGAAGCTGATTGGCAAATCCATAGCAACAAAGCCTGGCTTAGATAGAGCACAACTTAAGAAAAACGGTTCAACTGGTCCTTAATCACGTAGTTATAGATTTTCATCAAGTATCTGCTAATTTCATCAGTTTTTCGAAACTCACACAGTACTTCGATACGACTGGAAACATTGGCAACTACGGAGATCAGATAAGAGGAGCTTACATAGGTGCCGATTTTTATCAACACTGATATGTAGCACTTGGATAATTCCTGTTACAACTCAAAAAATACACCACTTTAACATTTTCATTTTATCTTAAATATGCAGGGGTCACGATTTTCAGCAATGCAACTTCAACCCTCTCGGAAGGGTGGGACCAATTTTTTATTTCAAATGGAACAAGGGGTCGAGTAGTACCTCTTTCAAAGCTCGATTAATTGTCTTTCAAATGACATCTCTTTTTTGAAATTTGGTCGCTTGGTTTCCGAAATATGTGTCTAAATGTCTTATGATTTTTCTAATCCAATTATTTGACTAACAAAACATTAATGATGGACTGTAACACAAAACGTATGTAAGCAATTATTCACACAGATGTTCATAATGATCACCACCAACTTCCCTTCCACGCAATGGTTAAGATGCGATACAAATTTTCCACGAACTACATGTAACATGGTTGGTGTTATAAGTCAGCATTCTTGTACAATTCATTTCCTCAGGTCATTTTCATTATCTGTGTGAATAATGATGTATATTTTATACAACATTTCATCAGTAGTATTAGTTAGCGAAATAATCAGATTAGAAACACCATTACACAATTAAATGCTTATCTCGGAAACTATCTCACCGAATTTCATGAGTGATGAACAAAAACGATTCGTTATTATTACTATATTCCATTTGAAAAAGAATCGAATGTCACTTTAGAAGAGTTATCACCATTTAAAAGGTGGTCCCATCTTTTCTAGAGAGTTGAAGTTGCAGGGTCAGAAATCGTATGGAAAAACTTCCCCGTTGACCAATGTAAATACATATGAGACCAATTTCATTTCAAATGAACGTAGAATTAGATATTTCCTGTTTTTCATTCTAAATGGTGACTCCTTTATAGTTTCTTGATGAGTAACCGAACTCGTTTTAGATTTGAGTGTTGATATTCGGTGGATGCGAAATGTTTACATAAATTATCTTGAGTTTTTTTTTCTAACCAACGAGGATATATCATTCCTTGTTTATTATAACTCAACAAATATAAGAAAATCAGCAGTATACATATGTATGAGTTACAAGAACGTTACCCATCTGAAGACATGTAAGTTGTTCGTTAGAATCCAACGTTGCTGATTTCAAACAACCTCCCTCCGAAGGGGAAACTAACTCAAACCCTTGTGAAAGCTGTGGAAAATTCTCAGAACCAATGTGTCTGCACCAATACTGAAATGTTCAGCTCAAAATCGGTAAATCACGGAGCACAACGGAGATCTTTCTTAGACCCACTTCTTTTTGCCATATACTTTAATGACTTTGTTTACTTCCTCTTTCATTCACGTATTGTACTGCTTGCAGATGAGGCTACATTATTCAATTTGAAAAATAGTCTTGAAAAACTTCTTGATGTCATAGAAGAACAGAGAATGAAGGTGAAATAGGGTACAGAGCTAATAACGTCAAATTGAAAAATAACAAAAATCAGAATAGTCACTATCTCTACCAATTGCTTTACAGTAACAAGAATAGAATAGAATTTATTTGACCAAGTTACACATATGTTTTCGGCAAGTCGATCGGGTACAAAAGTAATTAAAATACAAATTACATTACAATATACAGACAAAACATCACAAAGATACGTATTTTCAAAATAAATAATATAATAAAATAGTATTCAACACACATTATTGAGAACTGGGGGAGATCTCGAATATTCGTAGATAGAGTAGAAACAGTTGAACAGTATGTGTCGTCTCAGTTTCAGTTTGAAACCATTGAAATTAAGCATCTGGAACTCTTTTGGCAAGACATTATAGAGTCCAACATTGAGTGAATTCGTCTGAGATTTATTCAGTCTATATCCGAAAAACCTCAAGTCGTTCGCACCGCGAGTTTGACAATCGTGAAAATCGGAGTTAGTAGCTACTAAAATAATTTCTATTTCTGTGGATCTCAAGAAGAGTATTATGAATAAATAAGGGAAGGAACAGGCATGATAGACAGACCTTTGAAGATTTGTTGACAATGGTCCCTATAACCGGCACCAGCAATGATTCGTATCGTTTTTTTCTGTAATTTAAAGAATCTATACGAGTGAACCGAATTTTCCATATAGCAATATGCCATAGTTTATATGTGACAGAATGGAAGAGAAGTAACACGACCGTACAGTATTGTCACAGAGTTGATTTTTCAAATTGCGCAGTAGAAATATTGAACTGGACAATTTATAACATAACCATGAAAGTCTATCATCGATAAGTACTCCGAGAAGCTTGACAATCTTTTTACTGCCAGCAATGCAATGAAAGTCAGTTCTTGTGTTTTATTGTTGTTTAATTTTAGGTTGTTTGCATTGAACCAGTTCTGTGCCCTATTCAACGAATCAGTCATAGTGTTCAAAAGCATATCTGCATGAGAAAAAGAATGTATTAGAGTCGTGTCATCGGCGTATGCAACGCATTTATTAGGGGGCATAAAGTGAAAGAGGTCGTTTACGTAGATGATCAAGAGTAACTGGCCAAGAACCGATCCCTGAGTTACCCCATGTGAAATAGTTTGAAAGTCAGAACATGTCTCAATAATATATACTGCTTGCTTTCTATTCATCAAGTAGGAATCTAGCAAATCGAGAGAAACACCCTGATGCCATAAAAACGCAGTTTCTCTACTAGAGTGGAGTGAGGGACATAGTCGAAGGCTTTTGATAGATAACACAGTGTAATAGTAGTGATTTTGCCTTCTTCCAAGCCTTCGACTATCTCACTGACGATTTTGAAAATTGCTTGTGTGTTACTGCATTTTTTTCTGAAACCATATTGACAGCAGTTGGAAAATTTATTGGATTCGAAATATTCCATGATTCTCTGCTTGAGTATGATCTCGAAAACTTCAGAGAGAATGGAATCATTGATATTGGGCGGTAGTTTGATATTTGTTTAGCATCCCCTTTTTTGAATATAGGTAAAATTTTCGCAACCTTCAAAACATCAGGAAATTCTCCTTCTGAAATGCATGCATTGAAAACAGTAACAAGCGGATCAATAATCAGGTCCAAAGTTTTCTTTCAAGAAGAACTATGACATCATTTAGCATTGGCGTGGATGACAAAGTGCATTGGAGAGATAATAATAAGAAAATAGCTTTCTGTTTCTTCTACGATATTTTAGAATATGATGAATCCATAAAGTGTACTCTTACTGAGCTACGGTAAAATTCTGTGGGAGAATGCAATCACAACAGAAAAAATATTTATACTGTGATGAAATTCAGTCGCAGAAGATGTATGGAGAACATTATGCACCCTCGTTCATAAAATATGGGATACTGACCTTTTCTTTCTTCCCTTTTTCCTTTTTTTTCCCAATGACAATCCATGATTTTTTGGAAACCCCTTAGACGCAAATTAAAGAGCTTGTGTGAGCAAGGGATACAGGGGCCTAGAATTTATGGAACTACTTTGGCTCTTTGGCTGGACGACAAATACGAATTTGGAGAATTCTGGTATTCCTAATTTCAGTTCATTATTTCTACTTCTCGTCGATTGATATTCATTCAGAGTATCTTGTGTTTGATACATTTTCAGACAGCTCCCCCAATAGATACTCTAGTAGCAGTTCGATAGCATTCTGCCTGGCTTTCCACTCTCGTTGTTCTCGAAACCAACTGAAAACAAAATATGGAGGAGAGAAAAAACTATACAACGGTAGTTTTTCATTGAACGATGTTGAACATCTTTTCAGTCGTATCTTGCGACGGGCAGGATTTACCGGGATGTTATTCTGAATCCAGCTAAATTGTCAACATGATATATTATAAAGAGAAATGCGTTAACTTTTCATAGTGATAAACGGCTTGAGTGCCATTTCAACTGAATTGTTCCCAGCTGCCATCAGAGCGAAGTTTTCATGTAATGAAATAATGGGGCTGTATATACATATATGTTCTCGTATAAGAACACAATGTACATACTTGGTGACCCAGTGAAAATTTTGTGATTATCTAAACTGAATTGAAGTTTGTAGATCTTGAGGAGGTGAATGAGTATCAACCAGGGGAGTAGTTGTTTTCTGATACGTGTTAATAATAATAATAATAATAATCTTCATTTCCATTTGACATGAGATCATGTGTGGAATACGTCAGCTTACAAGACAAGTACGGTGAACATACAATTCAACAACAAGCAATAAAATAGTAACAAAGCCAATTAACAAACAACCATATTCCAATTATAAAAAAACTCATTCAAATTATAGCATTCCAAGTCAATAACATATTTCTTGAGGTTAGTTTTGAGTTTACCAAAATGTTGGATGTTTTTAATATGAGTAGGTAGTTTATTAAATATTGCTTTTCCTGCGTTTTGAGGAGAATCTCTTCCGAGGTTGAGTCTACTTAGAGTGGTTCTGAATTCATTTCTATTCCTAGTAAGGTGGGAATGTACATCAGCGTTTAGCGGAGACCTATTCAAATGAATATATTTGCATATTTCGTAAATATATATATACCTGTAACTGTCAAAATGTTGACTCTTTTGAATTGACCCCGAAAGGTTTGTCTATAATTGATTCCTAGTGAACAGCGCAATTTCCTCTTCTGTGCAATAAAAACTCTTTGCGCATCAGGAGAAGCACCCCAAAAGCAAACTCCGTAATGCACTCTCGAACCAACATGGGCGTTGTAGACATTGAAGAGTTGGTCCTGAGTTAGTACACTTCGGAGGTTCCTGATCATATAGTAGAGACTGTTCAATTCACTACTCAGAGAAGAACAAAGGTTTTTCCAGTTGAGTCCTTCGTCTAAGATCAGCCCAAGGAACTTAGTGGAGTTTGACCTATCGATAGGTTCATCATTAATAGCGATTGGTATATCTAAATCCTGTTTATCCTGAGGATTATGAAATCTCATGTACGTTGTCTTTTTGGTGTTCAGGTATAAGGAATTGTTTCTGAACTAGCTTTCCAAATGAATCAATCCCTGTGCGCATTTCCCTTCCAACAAAAAATTATTGGGAGCTGTGACAAGGAATGAGCTGTCGTCAGCAAACAATGCTTAAGTCCATTCTGGATCAATAGCAGATATAAGGTCGTTAATATAATAAATAAACAAAACAGGTCCGGTTATAGTACCCTGGGGAACACCTATGTCGATATATTCATTTTCTGAAAAATAATATTTCTCTACGTTGAAAGCACTATGCGTCACAGAAACAAATTATTTCCTGTTGTGCAGGAAACTAGCAAGCCAGCTCGAGGCCGGTCCTCTTATACCATAGGACTCCATCTTATTCAAAAGAAGTGGAATACTCACACAGTCGAATGCCCTACTGAGGTCACGAAAGACTCCAGCAGGGCACTCACCTTTCTCCAAGGAATCAATTATCCTGCCATAAAAATGCTGGACTGCATTCATAGTTGAACATTTGGAACGAAATCCGAATTGACATGGGGTGAGAATATTTTGATTTCTCGAAAAGGGCTCAATTCGGCTAAGAAAACAGTATTCCAGTACCTTTGAAAAAACTGAAGTTAATGCTACTGGTCTGTAGTTTTCAATTTTATTATTCTCCCCCTTTTTATAAACAGGTATTATTTTATTCACCTTCGAAACATCTGGAAAATGACCTTCAGAAAATGTAAGATCAATCAGGAAAGTGAAGACTCTCACAATTGATGGCATGATCCTTCGAATAAGGAAACCAGACAGTCCGTCAACCTACACTGTAGGTGAGTTGAGGCTGGCTCGAACAATTTCTTCATTTAGAATATTTGATTTGAAGGGCAAGAAGTTATTTTCTAACAAGTGCCAGCCAAAACCTACTGTGTAGGTAGATTTAAGACTGACCTAAACGAATTGTTCGAAAGATCATTCGATTTAACGCCAGTCTTCAAGTATGCCCATCGACTATATCGAATGTTATTATTACTTTCGTTAAGGATATTCATACCCATTCAACTAGAAGTTTTAAAAAGAATATAAAAACATTTAGGACAAATTTTCAACAAAATTGTGTTTTCCACAAAGGTCTCACAATTTTTAGTAATCTTATGGTATATATGGTATGTGTTTTTTATGTGAATTATGTTTTGGCATGTTTGGTAATAATAAAGTATTCTTATTAAAATTACTTCGTTTCTCACACAAATATTGCAGGTTGAGTCTACTGTCTGACTTAAAATCAATGGAATTTCACGGTAGCAGATCATCGTAACAAGGTTCATGGTTCAACGTCTGCTTGAAACGATTTACTGTGTGTTCAGTTATCCGTGCCATCGGTCATCGTGAAAATGAAACGATGGAACAGCTTTGATAACGATCGAGATTAAAACCTTAATTTCAACGTAAATTACGTAAACTTGGATCAAATTACTTTTGGTGAAACCTGGCCTTAGAATTTCAGGGGTGAAACTCATTTCTACCTGAGAGTTATAACAACACACTCAAAAATATACGCGAATTGTTTCTTCTTGAAAAAAGTCGCCAAATCCTACCGGCTTTTTTGAGGGTATAACTGAAACTCTGGAGTGTACCTATAATGCTCTTTTATCTACACCCGTACTATAAAGGTAAGCGTCCATAGGTACGCATCGTACGTATCGTACGGATCGTACGAAACGGATTTTAGAATTATTAGTATAGTAAGTTATACATATGCGTCCACTGACCGGCAGCGGACGGATCGCACGTATCGGTCCGTCGGTAATGCCGATGAAATTTATCGAAGGGGCAACTTTTCCGACTGGTGCGGATGACAACATGCGGATTGCTGATAAGTGGACGCATGTCACAATAGGTAGTCACTGGTCGCCTCACAGATCATTTGAATTTTGTTACATTTCGACACTAAGTACACACACGTGCTTTAATTATATCTGTTATTACGCATATCATAAACCAAATCAGTGAATAGTGTATGATATTCTCCAAATTGTGATCTTTTTTTGAATATGTCATGTATCCACAATCTATGTCTTCTCTTATTTCCCCTCCTTTCTTCTTCATCTAATAACAAAGCAATAATGACAAGTTCTTCATCACTTTCCATGATCGGAAACATTACACACTGTAATGTTTCCTATCGTCAACTCACTACGAAAATGCGAATGTTACTTAAGCGTCGCATCGGCAATCCGATCGCTACGGATACAGTGGACGCACTACCACAAATCGATCCGTTTTATACGATCCGTACGATACGTACGATGCGTACCTATGGACGCTTACCTTAATAATACACTTATATGCCCACAACCCGTTTTATAATGAAATCCATTACGATACAGATTTTTCATTACGATACAGATTTTCAACCAATAGAAACCCATTATTTTTCAATCAAGCATGATGTGCATGCTCTGCATTTGACATTTGTCAAGTCAAAATCGGTATAGGTATTGAACTTTTGAAGAATATAGCCAAACTTCGATATTAATAACAAAATGTCTGATACCAGCGATATGGGAGAATCACCTTCGACCCCTTCACCGACAGAAATACAGTTAAAATGGTTAGATTTTTCATTTGAAAAATGCATGATTTATCACTTATTTTTTCATCAAGTTTTGTGGGCTATCCGTAGCCGAGCCGTCTATGGCGCTGACATTGATTATTCTAGCTGGAGGAGACATTGGTTCGAATCCGGTCTCGAGTGATCTTTTTTCTCTTTGATTTTTGATCTTCTTTTCATATCTCATCGTTTTATCTCTCGAAGTAATACTATTAATTACAATTCTGTAGAATTTTTCAAAGAAATCCGTTTGATTAGTATTATTGTGTGCAATACAACTATAAATATAATATTCATAGTTCTTAGCTATTTATCGGGTGTAGATAAAATAGCGTATGCAACTCTCATGTAATGGTTATTAATACACTCGCATAAACCATACGAAACTCACCTTCGGCTCGTTTCGTATCCCGATTTATGCTCATGTATTAATAACCATCATCACACGATCGTTGCATAATATACTATTATCTACAGCCGTACTATAATAATACACCATAATCTGTTTCATAATGAGATACATTATGATACATAATTTTCATTACTATACAGATTGTCAACCAATAGAAACCCACTATTTTTTAACCAGTCACGCTGCATTTGATGTTTGTCGAAATCAGTAGGTATTTAATTTTCATAGAATATAGTTTAACTTCGATAATTATTCTATCAAAATGTCTGATATTAGCGATAAAAAAGGATCAGGCTGGATTCAGACAGATCCGAAATCCGACAGTATGTCAACTGTTCTCGATGGAGCAATGAGGTAAGTTAAATGTATTAAATTTCATCTCCTTACCTGATAACAGAATGACTTCATTAATTTCATTTCCTCACCAAACTATGACTTAATTATGTTACATTTGTAGCTACCATGGAATGTCAAATTTTGAGCTGTATTCACTGATTAAATGGTACCTAAATGGAAACTTCAAATGACAATGAATTTGGAGCTTATGTTATTCGTTTAATCATTTCGCTATAATCTGTTATAGCCGGAGAAAAAGTATAGTGTATAACTCGCATGGAATGCTAGTTTCCCAGCTACGGCTTCATGTTGCAAACTTCATACTCGTCGGAAATGACTACCTCGTATCATGGTTACTCGTCGTTTTCATAAATCAATTTAAAAGCCATATTCAACTCTTATTTCTGAAGGTTCTGAATCATTTATCTTCGAAATATATGAGATAAATTTCAAGTGTGAATATTCATGTATTCGATCAATAGGGCTTCAGTCGTCCCTGTCGATGAAAAATATTCATCGTATTGTAACATCTGATTCTACTTCACGGTCAAAATGCTTTCCGATGCGAAAAAATTATAAATATCATTTTCATTCGTTTTATCCTCATCTATCACCATAAAAGGGTTACTTTTGAATACATAAACCAGGGAAAAAACTATATAGTTTCCATCAGACCTATAAAAGCTCCGATCGGTTTTTCTGTGATCTTGTATGATAACGGAAATTTTCATAATAATATAAACAAAAGAAAATAATATGACAAATTGAACGGAATCAACAAAACATTGCGTTAACATGCAGGAGCATGTTAAAGTGGATGTTTTTCATCTATCTAGAGTAATATCGACTTCAGAAATGCACAGCGTAGGTATTTTGAACTGAATCAGTCCACAAGAATATACTCAGGCTCTCGCCCGTCAGCTAGGCACGATTGTTTCTTACTAGCACCCAAGATTTAATTAATGTTAGTCATAGTCAGCTTGTGATGGAATGTACTTCTCGAAATATTCCATTGATAATTCTTTCGTGCTCATGGGAAACTGAATAATAGATTCAATGGCTTGAATATTTGAGTAACTTCATCATTCCATCGATATGAAACACACGCAATGCTTTTTGTTTTCTGCTATTGGAGTAATGAATGTTTGGATAATCATATATCTCTTGTCATGAATGTTCTGGTGCAAGACTTCTCCACAGGTGAATCATTTGCAATATTCATTGGTATACATGGTGTCCCAATAAAACAGGTGATGAGACAATTGACGGCACATATTTTACGCTTGAGCAGTAATCCTTATCCTAGACAATATTTCTTCAACTTTCTGAAATCACAATGTGACGCATTACTTTTCAACGTCCCATTAGAAATTTGTCACCAATATTTTGGAATCTCCCCAATAACTCCGAATGAAACGTCCTAACATTTGAAAAGGAGATTCTCAATAAAGATAGACCATGCAAACTGGCAAAAGTGCATCTGGATTATGCTCTAATAGAAAGCTCACTCTAGAAATTGTGAAGAAGTCATATTTTCTGGATATAATAATAGTCTAGGTTAGACTGGAAAAAAAGGTATCTACATGCAAAGGAAAGCCCGACTGGTGACACACAGGCTAATGCAGGGGCGAACCCCAATCAGCCAGTTACATAAGGCAGAATACTTGGAACTGTACTGGGACTGCGTCTGGACAGCACAGTTCTCCATTATAACCTTTCAGATAAAATTCAGAGTCATCATACCAAGTAGAGGTAACTGGCAATACGGCCAAGCGGAAGGAACTTGATACGCAAATGGCTCAAAGACCCAAGGACAGGAAGCTGGTATATACGGAGGCAGAACAGAGACGAGAACCTTACTCAGCCTAGGACATGATGCAATAGTTTTCGAGGCATTCAAATGTGCATGGGAGAACTAATCAGTCAGAAGGTCGCAAAAAGAATCATTGCCATTTCCTCCGACAGCCAGGTGGCAATTGAGGCTCTCAGCACACATCAAGTCTTCTCACGACTGGTGGAAAGTCATCTGAGTGGACTCAAAGGGCTAAGTACCCAAAATAAGGTTACTCTGACTTAGGCCACCTGGACATAAAGACCATGAGGTAAACGCCCCTGAAGGAGCATCTACGGCTATGATTGGTTCAGAATCCTTTTGGGGATCAGCGAAAGCATGTATAACGACAACTTCAACCTACGGATGCAAGCCTAATCGAAATATTGGTAGAACAAGCTCCCAGGAATGAGGCAGGAGAAAGAGTCTATATAGTAACCGTCGCGTCGGTCGCTCAGGTTCACGGAAGACCTGAAGGGTTGTATGCCAAGTGCAATCAATCCAACGAGGCCAAAATGTACGTATATGTACATTATGATATTTCTAACCTCTACGTGGTGAATGACATTCACCAATAATGACAATTTTTTTTCCTAGTTTTATTGGGTTGAGAAACATCAACGACAAATTAATCACTTCCAAACAGTCCTGAAAAGAGTGACATTTGTGTGGAGTGTCATGGAGTTTGTCTAATTGCAACGCCTACTTGAAACACAAAATATATTGAAATTAATCTCGCAAATATTGTTTCCTGTTCAATCTATGGCATTATTTGGAATGATTGTGAATGAAATAGTACACGAACCACGGTAAAAAATAAAATGTATTTCTCAAGAAATAGCTCGCCTCAGCTGTCAGCCTCTGTAAGCTATATTTTTCTCCTTTCCGTCTTGGCATTCAATATTCTATTTGCAGTGTCTTCCATTTACACCAGTAAGGAACTATTTGTATAATACTTTTCATGGTCTTTGCATTGGCCATCGAGGTCCTACGGAATGGCCAGCCCGCTAGCCAGAATTGACACCTTTAGATTTTTTTGATAGGGCTATTCAAGGTGAAAGGTGTACGAAACTAAACCTACTTCAATATTGAATATACGCCAGAGAATAATGAATATTTGTAGAAATATCGACGTTGCTGTATTCGAAAATGTTCGACGTGAAATATCGGATAGGCTCTTCTTTCTCATCTTCTGAACTTAACTCACTTTATTTCCTCAAAGTATGAATTTGAACGTAGATGTATTCACTCATATATTAAATGTTCTGCTATTTTGTTGGAGGTGAAGATATTGACTTCATATGCTAGGGTTATGAAGTATTCGTCAGAAGCTTCAAAATGATGTATCACAAGACTCTCCTTTCAATTTATTTTTTCCAGATGGCGCCCAGTCAGAAAATGAATGGTGGGGGGATATTGAAGAAAAGCACTGTATTGAATTGTTATTGTAGATAACATTCTAGTAATCATCACATTGGCATGCTCTACATCTAGAAACAGGTTTTTACCATAAAGAAACTGATGAAGATTATTTAGCTCCAATTCATATTGAAAAGATTTATGAAATACTTCAGGTCATTCGAGTTGCATATTGTTATTAGGAAGTTCTTTCGGTTTCTAGAAGACTATGTACCTTTCAAGAAGTTGATATAAAGAAAAAAACATTTTTTTGTATCTTTGGCATATTCATTCACAACCAACTGAAATCTTGACCTGCCAGTGCTAATTTTGTGACCATTCTATGGCCACCATTATTATTCTGCTGTAGAATGATTCAAAATTTCCAGGCAAAAATTTTTTTCTCAGTGAGATGCTAAGATAAAGTAAATAGATCGTCAAAAATTCGTTTTGGAATCATTTTGCTTTGATCTGAAGTGAAACCTGACGTTTATTCTGTTTCAAACTTCTGAAATGATTTGAAAGCTGGGGAAACCGATCTATCTGATAATAACTTCCATATAAATGTATAACACGTGATATGCTGAGACAAAAACTATATTTTAACGAATGTGTTTTCATTGAAGAATCCTGCATCGGAAATACTCAGAAAAATATTTTCTCGCCTTGACAGCGTTCCCAGCAGCTTTCTTCAATGATTTGGTAAAGTAAATCAATTTTAATTGACTATTGTGATTTCCATCTAATATATCATCGATAGATAATTAAAAAAAATTGTTCCGTAGTTATTTGGGTTTGTAACCTACCACAATCTGAAGAAATAAGAATTGATATTGGAATCTATACAAGTATAGAAGGGCAGATTTTCAATCTACCCCGAAAAGTTGCTGCGTCTATTGAAAAAAATTGTCTTTACCAGGTATTTGCATTTGAAAATGAATTCGCCTAGAAGTTTTGAGAACGGAAGCAGTTTTAGTTTCCGAAACGTTAACAGGTAAGCATTTTCATATACATATATATATATATATTATTATTTTTATATATATTTATATTATATATATATATATATATATATATATATATATATTATTTTTTTGATAGTCAAAATTTGAGTCATACGAGAAGTTGCTGACTAATTGGACTTGTTCTATCCATAAAGAACTGTTTTTCAATAGACGCAGCAACTTTTCGGGGTAGATTGAAAATCTCTCCTTCTACACTTGTATAGATTCCAGTATTAATTCTTATTTTTTCAGATTGTGGTAGGTGTCAAACCCAGAAATCTACGGAACAAATATTGATCCACCACAAAAAAATGACGTTCAAAAAATCCCTAAAAAAACTATTCACTTCAGCGAATGTTATTCATTTATCACTAGTTTATTGATAGATAGATTTCCGAAAAGAAATACGTAAAGAATTATTAGTCCTTACTTTAGTAATAAATCATCCAAAGATCCGCTGAAGGAAATAAGAAAGGCCATAAAAACGCCCTGGGATCACTTATTCGAACCTGTTTCGGAATGAATCGTTCTTTGGTTATGTCTGTTCCAACCCCTGAATAATATTTCTTGCTCTGCCAGTTTCATCATATCATTTATTGCTGAAGCTCACAACGAATGGACTGTACGCTTCACATGAAGGATCATTAGAACTTCTGGACGTTTTTTTGTTTTTCTTCTATATAAATGGATTCTTGCTTATTCCTGAACGTGCAGTAGGATGAAAATGAAGTTTATCTTGTTTCATTATAGGAAATCGAAGTGTGTGCTTTTATTGATATGTATCCACATTTATGTGCTCAAGAGAGTTGAATGAATTGTAAATCAAACGAATACGGATATGGCTAATGGCTTCAGACAATTATTTGAGGTCAAGACAGGACTTGGATATGATTGAAATAATGAATGATTGAAGAAAGGCGATTTTTGTATTCAATGGTTAATTGTGATGAACTTGATACTTGACCGCATCTCGTGAAACAAATGTTAATTCCTCAACAGGGTTCAGATCTGACCATTGAGCTGACCAGGTATTGGAAAACTGACTATGAAAAGTAAAACTTTTGACTTTTGAAGGTTGACGTCTATACGGAGACGTTCAATTCAGAACATAGGGCTTTTTTTTCCAATTCACACAATGAACCGTCCAGGGTAGGTTGCTTAGAAATTTTTGAGCTATCTCAATATGAAATTAAAATCAGTTTGGATCACTGTTTCAACTCAGTGGAAGAATTTTTCAATATGTGTACATCTCATTTTGATTTGACATGGAGTTTTCCACTGTTATGATGTTCTGAAAGTATTTGTTCATTCTGTGCATTTTGTAACCATATGACTTACGTTTTTTGTGTTCATATTTGAGATCACATTGTGAATGTTTGTATATTTATAAATACCGCATCAGTTTTTTTTAGGATTCCTCCCTTGAATATCACCTAGTGTATTTCACATTAGCATGACCTGTCACGAATGTACGCATAGTATGTAACGTCATGAATGAAAAATATGTCTATGTATATCTTAGATTAGTTTGGACTCTTTTGAAGAAAATCTATCACTCTGGGAAATGAGTTTATGCACAAATCTGTTACTGTACCTATTCATCAGTTGCGAGAATTTGTATATGGAAATTTGAGATTTTCCTTCATATTCTGATCAACTATGACTCATAACCCAATAAATACCCCATCCCTATGTTCTCGGCGAGACACAACAAGGGAAAACCTTCTTATACATATAACTCGATAACTACACAAAATGTTCGAGAATGGTACGTTTAAAAAGTAATATGAAACGAAAAAATAATTGAAACTTGATTATCATTGAAACTAATGATTTTATTAGTAACGATTTTTTTATCATCTACTAGTGCACTTAGTCATTTAGGAGATAATCCAATCTTTCAGTAAGAAGTCGATTCTGTGATAGTTCAGAAGATGAATAATAGATGAATAACTGATGAACATTACCTTTTGGAGAGAAACAAAATTAGACGTTAGGTATGTCAATATTGAAAAGGATTTTTCTCGACATGCTAGAGAAAACAATGATGGCACAAAATGTTTATCAGTTAGGAAAATAAATTATTGTTAACTAAAAAGATTTTTTATTGGGTTTCTGGTTTTTTGGTTGTTGAACGACCACATTCTGAAAACATTCAGAATCAATATTGGAATCTCCACGTGAAATCGGTGATTTATAGGACGTGGTTCATTCAGAAAAAACTGCTTTGAATTCTTGCGGCAACTTTTCGGGTATATTTGAAATGTGCCCTGTATAGATTTCGATCTCAATTCATCTTTTTTTCAGATTGCGCTTGATCAACAACCAAAAAACCACCAAGAAAATATCATTTACCAGAAAATAATGACTGTCAGAAAGATTTTTCCTCGATTACCTACTAAAAATTTTGATCACATAATCCAAAAGCTTTAAATATGAAATAAACCAATTGAAATTTAATTATTATTATTTGATGAGAATAATTTTTAAATATTGAAACAGCATTGAAATTGAGAAATCAGGCTGTGTTTGGGTAATAAACAAATCGTACATTATAGCCCGGGAGACAACGACAGAAATTCCGGGTCATTTTCGCAAGCTTCAATTCGTCAATAACTATTGAATTTGATAACTGGTGAATGTAATTTTATTTTGTACATTTCATAAAGAATTGACTGAATCTCATATCATATTTCCAGGACCACTTACAAGATATTTTCTGGTTTTCAACTTGTGACCTAGACTATATATCACATGTATTATTCTGTTATTGTGCGAAGAGTCGAAAGGTGGTGTAATTTATTTTTTCGTCGACCTCTACAAAAAATTACATTGTAATTTCCTGATGAAAAATCGACTATTTTTGAAGGCAAGTGCTTTACGTCCGCAAACACTTTTCGGCCGCAAACTCTTTTCGTCCGCTGTGATTGCTATGATACGGCATGGTTCGAGAGCGGCAATTGAATCATTTTCGTAGATCTATGATTTAATGAGAACATAGGCGCCTGTGACAATTACTGTCATTTGCTGTTGACAAATGAAGTATTTACGAAATTCGCTAGTTTTTACGTGTGAATAAGACATTGGTGTGAATATTAGTGTTCAAAGTAATCTAGAATGAATAGTGATAGCGATGTAAATATAAGTGATACCCCACCGGGGCTGCGGGAATTGTCAATTACGGCCACGTTGGATTTACTCCCCCAGAAATCACGAATTTTATACAAAAAACAATACAACACATTGAAGAACTGGCGTCAGAAACATAAGGTCAAGAATCTCTCAAAAAATTTTCTTCTGGCTTATTTTTCTAGTGGAGCTGATCATTGCATTTTTGAAAAAACAAAGCGGAAAAATCTAGAGTATTTAGTCGAGATTGAATAAACAGATTTCTTGGTGGTGTATTATACATCAGCTCTGTTCAATCATTGGAATTGCTGGGGCTTGTCGAAGAGACGAACTACGTAAAATAACGACCAAGGATATTGTTTATCAAAGCAACATGCTTATAATAACCATTCCAGACTCAAAAAATGGTAAAAGGCGTGTTTTTACAGTTACAGACAAACTTTGCGACGGAGTGAATCCTTTAGAAATATTTCGACAATACGCCAACTTAAGACCGAAGCATTGTTATCATAATATATTTTTTGTCCATTATAAATCAGGAAAGTGTACAGTGCAAGTGGTTGTTGTGCATACATTAGCTCGATCGCAAAATACTTAAAATTGCCGAACGAACTAGAGTACACCGGCGCATATCTGCAACATTTTTGGTCAATGCCGGCGCAGATTTTCTGTCACTGAAACAGCACGGAGGATGGAAATCCTCAACAGTTGCCGACATAAGTGCTAAAAGTGATATTTCATTTTGTTAGCAGGCGGAGTGTTCCATCCCTTCACTTTTAGCAGGTATATCATACACTATTTTTTCTACAAACACCATCAAAAGTCTAAATTAACGCATACCTATTCAACATTAATTGATTTATAAAATAATAGCCTCGAGATTATCAGTTTGGATTCCATCTAATCTATTCATGAATCAAGTTGGCAAGGTGATCAAAAACAGAATTTGTTGATTTGTCTTTGTTGACAACTAACGTCAATAAATCACGAATTATTCATTCTCGTTTATTCGTTCCTCGATGGAAAGTGATCCAGAAAATGAATTTTTACCGCTGGAAATTGAAGAAGCTGCCAATAAAGCTGCTTTTAAATTAATGCCGCCTAGTAAGTCAAAGCGACAGTATGAGTTTTCATACGATCGTTTCTTGAAATGGTGTGATCAGAAAAATGTCAGTGGCAAGGAGGCTAGTGAAAAAGTGCTTCTTGCATACTTTAAAGAAAAGTCCAAAATATAGGAATCGTCAACGCTTTGGTCAAATTACTACATGTTGAATTCGATGATGAACATAGATAATCATGACATTAGCAGATATTACAAGCTTGTGGCTTTTTTGAAGCAGCCATGGAGTTTCTTATCATAATTGTAGTTTCACTAATTGTATGTTTAATGTTTCATTTTGAATTATGTTTTTATATTTTCTCTATAAATAAATCACTTTTAGCACTAGTGCTAAAAATGATTTACTTTTAACACCAGTGTCATAAAATGGCATTCCAGACACTGACAGCAGGCGTCAAAAATTATACTTTTACTGACGTTTGTAGAAGAATTATTTTAACTGGTCAAGCACTCCGAGAGGGAAGTTTTGGAAATATTGCTGCTGGCGGAGCACCTGCATCTGAAACTGCATCAACAAATACCCAAAATCAGAACTTGCCTCTTGCATCTTCTTCGACAGCAGGAATTATTATAAATAATTGCACAAACTGTACTTTCAATATCCATCTTCGAGATTGATTCAATTTTGTAGTATATGATTTAAATAGAGAGTTGTTACACTTCAAATCAGAATACATTTTTTTTAAATTTATTTGAATTATGATCGAGTCTGCAGTTGGGAGAGTGGGACGTAGCCGGGGTCAGCGAACCAGGTGAGTTTTCACTTTCATAAAGGTATGTAGAGGACGACGAAAAAATGTGGTATGCACCTCGGTGAAAAACTGTCCAGTGTCTCGCCTGCTTGCTGGCCTCGGCTAGCAATTTGCATGCTCGACTATAATAGACAGTTTTTCGTCTTTGGTACATAAATAGCTGTTTGAGATGCTTCGAGCACCAAACGAAGTTGAGATTGTGATTGATATGGACGTTCATCCGTCTCACCTGTGCGTCTCAACTTCATTAAACACCGCTGTAATGAGCAATGTTCGAAAATAATTGTTTTGTGGTATATGCATTTTTTTTTAATTTTTGGGTTGTAAACCTACCACATTCTGGAAGAACAAAGAATTCAAATTGGAATATTAACAAGTATAGAAGGCAGATTTCTGGTCTACCCCGAAAGTGAGTTACGTTGATTTGAAAAAGTTCTTTTGAAACAGCTGAAAGTTGCCTCCTCAAGGTGGTTCGAGGGGAAAATTCCCAAATTCAAGTTTTTGTCGCGAATCCGTTGGAAGATAGTCAATTAGAAAATATCCAAGCCGTGGGGTCCATCGAACGAATGTCTTTGTTATTTCGCAATCAGACTTTCTCTCCTGAAATTAATTGCCTTTATATCGAATGAAAACACCACGAAACTCATTACCTATCCAGTTCACAATTAGAGAGCAATTAATTGAACGGAATGGTTACGCTTCGTGGCAAAAAAGATCGTTACAAAATGGTATAGCTGATTTTTTTTCTCTCGCAAGAGACGTAAAGAAACGATTGCACAAATGTTTACTCTACCTTTTCGGAGGAGGGGCGCCAGATCCGTGTTGAAGGGAAAGAAAATTAGTTTGGCGATGGTAGCTACGATAAGAAGTTATATTCAGTTCATGTTGTTCAGAATTTCCATTGATTCTCCTTCATATAATAATATGAAGGAACCTAGTTTGAATTTACCAATACATCATTCATTACTATACGATTGACAATGTTGTCTGTTGGGTGGTAGTGATTGAAACAATCATAGCCGTAACTTTTCAAAAATGTACTTCTATCCAGAGCAGTGAGAGACTAGTGAAATACGGCATACCGCAAGGCACAGTGCTCGGTCCCCTTCTATTTTCCATTTATATCAACAATCTACTTACCATGAATACTTCGGGTAAAATCACTAGTTTTGCCGATGACACTGTCATTTTTTACACCAGCAACACTTGGGAGAATTTGAAAACAAGTACTGAAATGACTTGAAAAATATTATCGATTGGTTTAACCATAAAGTACTCACAATAAATCTCGAAAAAACCTTATTTGTTTCCTTCTCCTGTTACAAGAACTCACTTCCAAATTTTGACACTCTGAACATCAATAATCACGGAACGAATGTCGCAATTCACTCAAAAAATTATATAAAGTATTTGGGAGTAACAATAGATTCTCATTTGCGCTGGAATAAACACATAGATAGTATATGTCAAACACTGAGATATGCTCTTTATAATTTCAAGTATCTTAAGTCAGTATTAGATAAAGCGCAGCCCTAGATTGTTTATTACTCGTTTAGTAGAATCACGTATGCGCTATGCAGTTCTTTGTTGGGGAAGCGCAAACTCTAGTCATCTAAAAAAATTGGAAATACTTCAAAAACGATTTCTGAAAATCGTATTTAACAAAAATAATAGATATAGCTCAAATTTGCTCTTTGAAGAATCCCGTCTCCTAGATATTAGACAATTATATATAGTCGATCTCGCAATGTATTTATTCAATAACAGAACCAATTTAAAACTGATAAATCACAATCATGACACACGACAGAAAGATAAATTTTTCGTACAAACAACAATCTCAAAAAAAAACATAGGTCAACGCAGTCACACTTACCTGAGCAACAGATTTTTTAATTTCCTTCCAGAAATGTATAAAACTTATATAAAAACTATAAACTCAAAATATCTTCTCAAAAATATATTCAAAACGTATATCTTGAACATAGACAGACATGTTGCTCACGATTTGGTAGAAAATAAACAGTTAGCATATAGCATATAACAAAACTAATATTCTTGTACCTTAATTAATAAGTAGTTCACTCTAAAATTAAAAGTAGTGATATTTCAAGCAATAATTCTATAGTTTTCAGAAATCAACAAATATTCAACTCTATAACGCTCTGTAATTAGTATTCTTACGAATTCTGGGGTACTCGATTTTATCTCCTTCCACTTGAATTTCATATGAACAAAACTAATGTATGTTGAAAAATTATTATTATTATTTTTTAATGTATACTGAAATGCATGAATATGTAAATACAACTGTACATGTACCCATGTGCAACTGATAAAGTTTTAATGGGTCTTACAGTTTATTGTTGCATTGTTTCAGGCTCATATGATCGATAAACCTTTTCGATATACTTTAGATCTAAGAATTCATTAGAAAATATATTGTTATTTGTGAAATGTAACGTAATTCGTATGAAATTTATAAAAATCATAATTGTAAAAACTTTTTTTGTATCAACAATAAACATTAAAAATAAACATTATTATTATTATCGCATTCATTTTTTCCAAGCATAAATCTAATCTGATAGTTATTCACCTGAATAAATCATAGTTTTCAATAGATCAGTGATAATCTCCCATGAGAAAACCATATGAGATCGCTGAATATGCTTCCCAGAAACTTTTATATTCCGTGCGAAGAAATACTTCACTTCTCGTTAGCTTCTGATGATCTACAAGGCTCAGATACGACCTGTCTTGGAATATGGTTCTCATGTGTAGAGTTCGGCCTCAAAACATTCATTGAGGATTCTCGTTTCTATTCAGAGAAAAGTAATCCATCTTGTTGGTGATTCTTCGCTCACAGACTCGCTCACTTCATTGGAACATCGTAGAAAGGTCGGAGACTTTTATCTCTTCTGTAGATATTTCCACGGTCGGTGCTCTTCCGAATTGTTATCAATCGTTCCACCCTTGGCAATATCTACACGGATGACCTGACGAGTTCAGAAGTCCCACCCATTTGTCGTGAATTTGGAGACCTCTCTTGCTCAGAGATCTTTTTTCAATAAGAGAGCTGAGCTTTGGAACTCCTTGCCGAAAGAGGTCTTTCCTGGGCTTACAAACTTCAAAAATTCAAAGTGAATGTTGATTCGTTTCTCTTGTCCCTTGATTCACGCGGGGTTCTTTGAACATTACAGGGCTTCCCTTTCGTATCAATCTGCATATAAAAAAAATCGATAACCATAACCAAACTAATATCAGTCGCTCTCAAATTCTACTAAATCTAGTCTTGTCAGCGAAACGCGCGTCGGGTTCAGAAAACATCAGTTTAGTTTTATGGTAATTGACCTCTACAAAATGTTTCAGCTTCAACAACATATCTCATCGTTGCATTCAGCTATCTACTTCCTACCGAAGATTTTTGAGCTGATATTAAGAAAATATTCGTACATTCAATCGTAGTGAATATTCAACAATGTAGTGTTTGAAAAATTATTCAATATTCTTTAATTTTTTCGCATTGGGTGGATACGTGGAGAATGTAGGTATAATCAATGACCTACAGTGGCGTAAATAACGCCTTGGCAACCTTGGCGGCGCAAAGGGGCGCAGTGCAGGAGGGGGCGCAACAAAAGGCATTTAATAACGAAACAAAAGAAAACCTGGAATTGTAAAAAATCGGGAGTGTGTGTAACTTAATAGCTGCGGCTGTCTTTTCTTTGTTTATCTGTCAGTCATGGACTGTTGATGGAGCGATTTTGATTGTACAATTAATTACATGAAATATTTCAAAGTATGTTCATAAATCTTTAGTTTTTTAAGATCAGATAATCTGCTTAAAATGTCTGATGAACAATTACCTGAGTCTGCCTCTGAGTTTCATGACAAGTATGATGATGATATGACTAGGATTTTAATCATCACTGAATTTAAGTGCTTTAGTAACACTATGAGAAAGGAATGAGAAATAGAAAATTGTAAAAGTAAAGGAATCAGTGAATATTTTTTTCATAGAATATAAATAAGTAGCTAGTAGTTTACCTGATTTATGCACAGCTTTTCTAATGTTTTCAACATTGCCAATAAGAGTTGCAAGTAATGAACGTTCTCTTGCTGGCTGAAGCTGATCAAGAATTATTTATGAAACTCAATGAGCAGTAGGAGGGAGACTCAGTGGTTCAGAGCAAGTAAGGGCCCGTTATTTGTATTTGAATTATATTTTTTTTGGTTTTTTATTTGTGGGGGTAAAAAGCCGAAGAAATTGGAGTTGATATTAGGTTTTGATGTTAAACAATGACTAATGAGTAGAAGAGCCTAACTGCATTCGGAATTCTTGTAAATAGTAGTATTATTTAATGTAACTGATTTATCAAAATATTGATTTTTTCATTGGTTTTACCCTGGAACATATATATATATATATATATATATATATATATTCTTCTGAAAAGACTTTGAAGAATTGAAACTATTTTTTGCCAATATTGCCTATGAGAGGGGCGGATAGCTATGTTTGCCAAAGGGCTTGCCTACCTTAGTTACGCCACTGATGACCTACATAATCAAAATGATAATGTGGTATTTTCAACTATGAAAACAGAATATTGTCACTACTCACACCGCATCGCATATCCATGTTGTTTTAACATAAAACACATAAATGAACAAGTCCACATTACTTCAACAATCGATTATAGTGGTATGGAAATCGGGTATAATTAGAACATCGTTTTGCCAACCGAAATACTAATAGTCCAGAATTAATAATACCTCAATTTAATCAGAGTTGATTACATTTTGAATGGATATTTATGCTACCAAATTAACCCCTCGATATAAATAATTGGGGATAATGAATTGTTCAATTGGAAATTGATTGGAGGTTCAGGAAAATAAAGCTTTTTCTCGAGACAGATATTATATTTTTCCGGGGTTCGTAAACTATTTTATTCCTAATGATTCAAATAAATATCATAAAATGAACAAAAAATGAAAATTTGTAAAATTATGTTGAATACTATTTTATAATTAGGCATCAAAAATGGAGTAAATTCATAAAGCTCCCAATAAATATGATTGTCATTCACCTACAAAGAATTTATAAATTTAATAATGTACTGTTTGAAATTATTCTGTTCTGTATGAACGGTTTCTTCGTAGGTTTTCGTGTTAGTAACCTACCATAATATGAACAATTCAAGAATTAATATCGAAATGTGCACAAGGGTAGAAGGGCAGATTTTCAAGCTATCCTGGAAATTTGCTGAGTTATGAAGGACTGTTCCCTCTGTAAGAAAAACGTCTAATTATAATCAGCAACTTCTCGTTTAATGTGAATTTGACTATCAGGAAAATACAAGTGTTCTATAGGTATATATGAAAAATACTCAGCTGACATTTCGGAAAACAAATAAATATGTTGGCGTTTTCAAAACTTCTCACAAATCTTCGTATCTACGATGTTGAAAGTGTGAAATCTGACATATTTGATCAATAAAACTACGAATACATTATGATATGTTCTAATGAATGCAGCATATCAATATCATTTGAGAAATCTCAGTTGTGTAACGATGTAGAATTCAATTTATTCCTCTACTATGACATTGATTGAAACTTTTATCCAGAGGGCGTATCGTTTGAAATGCCAATGTGAATAACGGTGAAATAGAGGTTACCTCTCAAGCGTAAATTGATATAATTGATCTTCTTATCCTATAAAGAAGTCGAAGTATTATCGTACTGGGAAATATAGTCTTCGACGGCTCGTTCAAGCTGATAATTCTACATGATTGCCAGTTTGAAGTGACAATATTTTTCCAGTCGTTCAGCTCTTTCGTGATAGCCTGATTTGATTTGAATGAAAAACAAATGGGGTTCCCCAAAACTGGGGCGTGTACTCCAAGAAAAGTTTTTTGGTAGTCTTCAATATTTGCTACTTATTAAGTGCCGTAGGAAAATTGTTCTACGAGGAACAGTTTTTTGTCTTTTCTTCCGAATCAGAAATATAGGAATAACAAAATTTTTATGAAAAAAGTTAAATGAAAAAAATTACAAACACTCTCTATTGGGACGTGTATATCATTCGAAGAAGTTTAATTCATACACGAGAAGAAACAACTGAATTTTTATACCAAGCATACGAAACTTGAATCGAATAAATAGAAAATATCCACGCAATGAAGCAAAAATAGAGAGTTGTTTCGAATTTCACTTACCTGGAATATATATATATATATATAATATAATATAATCATATATAAAATGTCCATTAAGAGCAATGCAATTATCGAAAACTCACAGCGGTAATTGCATTGTATCAAGTCACCATAACAACACATTTGAAACCGTATCGCTAGGCGTCAGTAAACAACACAAATAAATGTCAGATGGACTTCTAAAATAGAAAAACATTTCGCGTTTAGGTGAGTGCTCCATACAATCTATAGAGGAAAGTATGAATGAACAAAAAATAACATTTCCTTGAGAATTTCTTCATTCGTGAAATATTCCAATGAATTACATTCGTGCATAAAAATGACCAGATAATTTTGCATTCAAGCTTGATATCTTATACAAATTGCATTCGGTTATTATCATATTTTGTAAAAGAGCCCTCGTCCTTCGGACTCTGGCACTCTCGCCAAAATATGAAAACAAACCCTTGCAATTTTTAGATATCACGCTTTCTTGCAAAATTATCAGTAATTTTAATGCACTCGTGCAATTATAACCGATGATTTGTCATGTTTCTGGAAAATTCAAATCGTGGCTATTCTGTATTTCCATCAATTGACATTTGGCTACATTCAATCTCGGGTCAACCGAACCAGCCATCGTTATAATGATATTGTTACGTCCTAGCGCCGGCCCTGACCATATCGTAAACGCACGGCGAAGGATCGCGCCGTAGCGTCGTCATTTTCCAAGAACCCGTGGATCCGCCTGGAGAATTCGAGACACGTCATCGGGGCTTCTCTGGAGGATTGTCGATGGTTAGGCAGGCATATATAAGCATCGTGATGTCGCGGCGGAGACGGAGTTTTTATTCGGAGAGAATTTGTATTCAGAGCTAAGTGGAGAAAGTTTAGTAGAGCTAAGTGAAGAGAGTTTTGTTATTGCTAAGTACAAGGAGTTGAAGTATAGAATTTTTAGTACAGAGAGTTTAGTGGCGAACATTGGAAAGTTATCAGAGCGATTTAAGTGATTGTGTTGTATTGTATTGTGATAGCGAGTTATAATAAAAGGAGTTTAGTGTTGTTTGGTGTTTTAATCGACGAACCCAGAGGAAAATCGTAACAGTGGTGTCAGAACTGAGATTATCCAAGGGGTAAATCGTAACAGTGGTGTCGGAAGTGGAATTTTTGCTGGTGAATAAAAACAATTTATGGTTAATACGAGAAGTACATCTTACGATACGATGGAGGATTATATGTTGAAATTTATGCAAAACCAATTTGCGGATTGGGAAAGACGACGACAGGAAGATGAAAAGCGTCGGCTGGAGGAGAAAGAATTAGAGGAAAAGCGACGACAGGAAGATGAAAGGCGACGGCTGGAGGAGAAAGAATTAGAGGAAAAGTGACGACAGGAAGATGAAAAGCGACGGCTGGAGGAAAAAGAATTGGCGGAAAAGCGACGGCAGGAGGAAAAGCAAGAACGAGAAGAAGCGCTCAGAAAATTTCTCGAAAATGAAAAAAAAAGAACGAGAAGAAGGACTCCAGAAAATTCTCGAAAATGAAAATAAAAAACGAGGAGATGAAAAGAAAGATCGAGAAGAAGTACTCCAGAAAATTCTCGAAGAACAGAGAAAAGAGCGAGAAGATGAAAACAAAGAACGAGAAGAAGTAATCCAGAAAATTCTCGAAGAACAGAAGAAGGTGAGAGAAGAGCAAAAGAATGAATTAGTTATAATAGAAAAACAATGTAAAGCAGACTTCCAGAACGTTCCAGAACATCAAGACAAGTTATTCGAGCATGTTTTACATAAAACTGAAGTACGAGTGGGAGAACTAAAAGCAAATCTAGAAGGAGAACTGAAGGAAAACGTTAGGAAAAACGTCAATGATAAAGTGGATACAGTGCGAGAGGAATTGAAAGGACTTGAAAGGCAGATAGCTCTTCTCAAGAACCAGGATCGCCGAGACAGGGTTGCCACATCAACAATTTCCGTAAAACCACCGACTTTTGACTGTCAGTCATCTTGGGCTATGTATCGTAGACAGTTTGAGGCTGCAGCAGAGACTAATGGATGGGACGAAGAAGAAAAAGCTACGGCACTCATAGTAGCATTGAGGGCCAGCTTTGGGTATATTACAAACGATACCCATAGAACAGCAGAAGCAATATCAGGACCTGATTTCTGCACTGGAGTTGAGGTATGGCGATCAACACCGAGAACAGTTGTACCGGGCCCAAATGAAGACTCGCACACAAAAATCAGGTGAGAGTCTACAAGAATTTGAGGCAGATGTTCGACGCCTAATCCAGCTGGCATATCCAGAAGCACCCGGAGAAAGCAAGGAGCAGTTGGCTGTGCAGAGATATTTATAGACGGACTGAGAGACCCAGAAATACAAAGAACTTTACGATTGACGAGTTTCAAGAGAAGTAGCGATGCTTTGGTTCGCTCTTTGGAAGTGGAGGCAGCCTTCAATACGTCGAGGCCGAAAGTGCGCGCAGTTTCAATAGAAGAACCGGAACAACGATTTGGCACAGCGAATAGTTCAGTCGGGAAGGTTCTGGAAGAAATCAAATTGATGATAAGTGGAATTAGCACCCAGAAGAAGAAAACATGCTATAGATGTGGGAAACATGGACATCTTATCAAAGACTGTTGGGTGAAGATGCCGCAGAGGATTTGCTATAGATGTAGGAGGCCGGGACATTTTATAAAAGACTGTAGGGAGAGAATGCCACAGAGAAAATGTTACAGATGTGGAAGATCAGGGCATTCCATGAAATATTGCAAGGTGAGAATGCCAACAAAATCCAACTCACCTGTCAGGACGCCGACAAGTTCGCGATCAAGGTCAAGGTCACCGAGGGTCATCTGTGTTAACAGGTTGAAAAGAACATCTGAGAGCCTCACCATTCCAGGGAAATTGAATTAAATGGATGTAATATGCACCATAGACACCGGTGCTGCAGTTTCCTTGGTACGCAGCGACATCCTTCGGCCTGGAAACGTAAATCCTATTTCATCCAACGTTGTGATTCGGACAGTCACTGGCGAAAACGGGCCTATTCGAGGAGAGGCTGAAATTACGTTGATTCTTGGGCGACTCACTATCACAGGTACAGTTTACGTCGCAGATATAAGTAGAAGATGAAGTCATACACGGAATGGATCAGTGACCATGGAATTTCATTCGACAATGAGCAAAAGATCATAAGGTTCGGAGAAGAAGAATTTGTCCTTACAACTCCAACAGAAAGGACGAAACCTGCCAAACTGCCATTATTGAAAACTGCGAGAATCCCTGCACTGTCGAAGGAAGTAGCTCGTGTCACAGAGAATTATGTCCCTGAATGCGGCGTCCAGCCATCGGATTCCGGACAAGTCCGGGTGAAGACAGAGAAAGCCATCCTTGTAAGAGCCGCCAGGTGTCGCGTAGGAGGTACAAGTGACATCTCCGAGATGAAAACAACTGGAAGGGCTGACTTGGTCAAACAAGAAGTCATCAGTGGCCAACTCCACTTTATTCAACAACCATCAAGAAGAGTTCCATTCCCTAAGCGACAAGAGATGCTAGAGCGCATTGACAGGAGGAAGGCGCGGCACTATCGGAAGGCAAATACAGGCGGATTTCAAGAAGAAGATCGAGTGTGGCTGTGTAACCCCCGTCGTAGGATGAATGATGTGGTGTACAGTGTTCAACGTAAGCCTAGAACAAAAAGGGAAGTCGTACACCTAGAGAGACTAAACGAGATGTTATTTGATCGGGACGATCAAAATTGAGAGGGGGGTAATGTTACGTCCTAGCGCCGGCCCTGACCATATCGTAAACGCACGGCGAAGGATCGCGCCGTAGCGTCGTCATTTTCCAAGAACCCGTGGATCCGCCTGGAGAATTCGAGACAAGCCATCGGGGCTTCTCTGGAGTATTCTCGATGGTTACGCAGGCACATGATGTCGCGGCGGAGACGGAGTTTTCATTCGGAGAGAATTTGTATTCAGAGCTAAGTGGAGCAAGTTGGAAAGTTATCAGAGCGATTTAAGTGATTGTGTTGTATTGTATTGTGATAGCGAGTTATAATAAAAGGAGTTTAGTGTTGTTTGGTGTTTTAATCGACGAACCCAAGGATATATCGTAACAATATTCAAGAACTTAAGTATTTCTGTGCAAAGAAGGAAGGTTTGAGGTATTATTTTCGGCTTCTCCGATCCAAAAAATTGGAATCACAAAACTCCGTAAAAACTGAGTAAAATAATGAAAGACACTATCGATAATTACGTCAATATAAAACAGCTACTTCCCTGTCATAATAATCTTCTATAACAGTAGTCGATTATTTTCAATAAGCAATATTCAATATTGCAAGTTATTCAAGATTCACCAGAATAGACTGAAATGTTGTTGAAACCAATAACGAACTCAACATATCGTTTGATGTCGGATTTAATTCGAATATAATACTTCTAATGCTCAGTAATGATTTGGGTTTTGGATTCTTAAGTGTAAGGGATTTCATGAGAAAATATTCTCATTTTTTTGACGTCGATGAGGGTTCGTGACAGATATTGAATTCACGATTGATATTTCAATAACCTTCGTGAAGAAATAAACAGTTGGGATTTTCATTGAAATATCTTGTTTATATACAAGTGGATCAACGTATACTGCAATCACATTCTAGTATCTCATGAGGTTCTAGTAATGAGGAAGAGATACAAGTGACAAAGTATCGCATATATTATGGAATGTTCTAAAAATATAACCTTTGAATACACATTATATTCTTCAAATTAGTTGAAATGGAGCAGAACATAAAAAAAGGAAACTACCATTGATGTAGAAGCCTGAGAAGGGCCAAATTAACGACTACCTAAGGATCAGTTCAATAGGATCTTGTCATATATATAGTGTGGAGTTTTGTCTGATATTCTCTCAATAAATGCAGGTGTTCCACAGAGTTCCGTTCTAGCGCCCACTTCATCTCAATGATACACAGAGGCATTGGCGACAATAATATTCACGATAACTTGGCGGAATAATGAAATAGGGTAAGGTCAACCTGGTGGAATTTGATGCTGGGGAAACCCAGGCATGCCTTTTCTCGAAGAAAGCTGATCAATTTTATCCAATACCTAGATGTCAGGAGTATTTATTCCTATAGAGTGAAGTATCTCGATGCTAGGAATTATGAACACTAATAATCTGGGAAAACTACGTGAGATCGATCGGAAGGTGCTTCCGAGGAGCTTGGATTTCTATTTCATGCGGAGAAATACTTCATTTCTAGGAATTTTCTAGAAATCGATTACCCTAACACCAAACTGATACTGATCTTCAGGAGAATAAAATTGATACTAAATCTAGGGTTGGTTAATTATATGAACTTTGTTTGTTACTGCTAATTATTCTTATTAATTTCTCGATAATGAACTAGTGTGTTGGTCCGTCATCTGTTATTATTGATCATTCTTTCTCAACAATAGATTGGAAAGCGGGCTGGAAAGGATAGGCCCCTCATCACCATTCCTGCTGTTTTCACATTCCCAGACTCTCACATGCATCGAGTAGTCTTGTGTAATGCACATGCTTGATCAGTTTAAGATTTCTTTCACCAATTTTGTGGTCATCGTCTAAAGCGTGTTGGGAGACACTGGATTTTTTTACCTCTCCGTATTTTATGTGTGCAAAATGCTCCTTGAAACGGGTTTTAATAGCTTGTTGGCTCCGGCCGATGTATTTGTTGTTGCAATTTTGTTAGCTGATTTCGTAAATTCCCGACTCCTCTGAGTTTTCCAATTTATTTTTTGAGTTACCAAGAAGCTTTTGTAATTTGTAAGATGTTTTATATTTTTATACGCAACTTTCACATGCACTTCATCGAATATCTGCTGAAGAGTGAATATGAAAGTTGCATATAAAACATCTTACAAATTAATTAGAATAATTAACAGTAACAAGCAAAGTTCATATTGGACCGGAAAACTTCAGGTGTATAAACTAACCCTAGTCTTTAGATTTAGTATTCATTTTCTTCTCCTGGAAATGCTAACCTTGTTAGCGGAACGCGCGTCGAGTGCAAAAATATTAGTTTGATGTTAGGGTAATTGATCTTTAGGAAAAGTTTCAACTTTCACACCGAAGGTCCCAATCGGCACCAGAGCATCAACTGAAACTTCTTGATTCTATTCAGAGAGGAGCAATCAGTCTGGATGGAGATTTTACGCTCACGAAATCGCTCACTTCGTTGGAACATCGTAGAAAGGTCAGAGAATGTTTCTCCCCTGTAGATATTTCCAAGATCAGTACTCTTCTGAATTGTCGTCAACCGTTTCACCATAAGCAGCACGGATGACAGACGAGTATAGAATTCTCACCCCTTCGTTGTGAGTTTAAAGACCCGTCAAACCTCTCTTGCTCAGGGATATTTTTTCAATGGAACAGCTGAACTTTGGAACTCTTCCTGCCCAGGAAAGTTTTTTCTGATGCTAACAAACTTCAGAAATCCAAAAAAGTTAATCCGTATCTCCTGTTCCTTGAATCACGCGGTGTTCTCCGAACATAACAGGGCGTCCCTCTACTTATATAAAGATTCACAGAATCTGTATATAAATAAAAACAACATCGAATTTTACAGGAAATGTTCAATTTTTTTTTCGAATTCTTTTTAATTATCAAAGGTAATACCACAAGTCCTTCAAATTCAATCGATAAATTTTCATTTTCCACAAAAACTTTTTCATTTGGCAAATTTATGAAAATAAACCGATTGATAAAATCACGAGTCCGTAGGACGAGTGATTTTATCTAACTCAGTTTGAATGCTTTTGCCTCAAAATAAAGAAGTTCGAGTGTTTCGAAAATGAAAATTTATCTCATTGAATTTGAAGAACGAGTTGTATTTGGAGGGATTATTTTTTGAACAAATAGAAGGAAGAACAATTTAATTGATCAGTATTTCATTTACATAAGAAGGAAAGGAGAATAGGTGAAAATTTCACATATTTGAAATGTCAAACAACGATGTATGCTCTCTATGATCCAAAAGAGATATGATGCTCACGCAGTGATAATGTTTGCCGACGATACCAAGAGATGGCGTCACACCTCTCATTGTACAAGGTTCTTATGAAATGAAATTCGCGCTAGAAGAAACATGAAATCATTCGTTATGTCGTTGTGTCAAAATCTTCATACAACGGTTTCTTCTCATACAACAAAAAATGAATTGTATTTAATGAAAATTAATTGTACGCCATCTTCATTTGAGTTAAGGAAACCTTGAATATTTGAATCGGTCGTTCGCTATATCTGTCATAAATTTGGGGTTATGAGCTATAGCTATTTACGTGTTTGAGTATTCATTGAAATGTGTTATGTTATTATTATGCTGAAAAGTGAAAGGTGAATGACTATTAATAATAAGGTAACTCTTCATTCATGATAATTTATACAAATATGAGCCAGTTCAATAGAATCGACGCGGTAAACCTCATAGTTTTGACAGTTCAAAGGTGAACAACGTTTTATCGAAACAATCGAAAGGACCAGGCAGTTTTATCGGTATAATACCCAATGATTGGCTAGAATAACCAGAGAATAACCCGCTACTATTGGTTGAAATGCCAAAAACGTCACATTTTGACAAGTGAAAAAAATAATCACCTGTAAAATAGTCCGAGATACATTTTGTTCCACCTGTAGTGAATTTTCAGTCCAATGTGCGATACTCCATATCGCTTATCGATAAAAGAAGCGTATTAGTTTTTGCGTTACAATGTTCTAGTCACAGAAACGAGAGAACCATTTTACATCTATCTGTTATCGATATAAAAACTGTAATCGAAGGCAAACGGAAACTCGTGGTCATATCATCCCACCCTACCACCTAAAAATATGGGAAAAGAATCCAGCTGAAAGGTGGCGAAAGAAATCAATTCCGCTGTCGGTGAATAATCCGATAAACCTGCGAATATTCAGCAAAGAGTTCGACAAAAAACGCTTTATTTGAAACAACTCGAGGAGTTGTACTTTTTTGCGGCGTTACTCTTTGGGCTCACCTTTGTCAACGAATTGGAAACTCGAAAAAAAGTTAAACGGTTCACAACGATTACCCGTTCCGTGAGCGGCTATAAAAGGAGCAAGGTCCGGTTAATTCCTGTAATGATCTGTTACAACGCAGCCATTGAAAGTTTTAAGCGGTGTCTTATTCGAATTTCGGAAAAGGTGGCATGTTATTCTGTTCAGCAATTCATAGCTGTCGAGTGATTTGTTCTCTACAATTTTTCATAGTTTACCCAATTTTAATGTTGTCCAGGAGGTTCATATTAGTCAAATGAGAAGTTCGAACTGGGGCCTGTTTCACGAAAGTACAAGTCTTGTAGCTACAAGAGAAACACAATGATGAATAGCTGTTTTTTACTTGTACTTCAATTGTATTTTTCTAGCTAGCTACAAGAATTGTACTTTTATGAAACAGGCCCCTGGCGGCCAAGCTGATTATGGTGCTGCCCCACATTCGATTCCGATTTCTTCAATCTGCGGTCACGACAGAAATAATAATAATTATAAGAATCATATTGAAAATGATAATGAAATTGAAGACAACCATATTGGGAGGTTCCGCGGACTATGAGGAGAACTTGCTGACCGATAGATGTATCACGCAGGACCCCGTGCAGTACAAATGGAATCTTTCCATTGCCCGGATCAGCTATTGCAAGGCATTCGATACACGTCAGGTGTTGTACCTACTTCAGTGTCTTGCAGTACCCTATCGTATAGTGAAATGCCTCGAACAACTGATGCTGCTCTGGAAGACTCGCTTTGCCATAAACATAGTCGGTCATCATAAGAAGAAGTGTTTTTCAGGGATACTCCCTTAGCCCTCTTCTTTTCAACATTTCACCAATGCCATTGTTCGTTGCGCTCTGGAAATTCTGAGAATATAACTGCGGCACCCCCGTAGACCAGAAGCACACGGCCACCCATGTCTTCTTTATGGCTGACCTCAAACTCAATGTCTCCGGAGAAAGGAACTCACAGGAATCCCTCAGGGTGGTGTAGGAATTCATGCATGCTGTCGGTATGGAATTCGGGAATGACAAATGTGCAATTTTCCGTGACAAATATAGGCAGAAACTGCGCCAGATCTGGTCCTCAGGGATGTCGGGCAGGAAGTTTCTGCCACCAATATGCTTGCCATTCCGATTCTACTCTACTTCTTCGGAGTAATCAAATGGACTCAGGAACAGTTGCGGCAACTCAACGTGAAGACGATGCATAAGCACAGAAGTATGCAGTCCAAACTGTTCGTTACACGGCTACATCATTTTCGACAAAGAGAGGGCCGTGGACCTTCGAGTTTGGAGTGTCGCCCTAACATTCCCCAACATGGATGGAGCGTATAAAGTCATCAGGAGTCTGGATTGCCTCCCCTACATGGTCCGAAACCATAGAAATGTAAGAATTGGAGCCATTTTGTTCGAAGTGCTGATGAATTTGGAATTGATTTCAACACCGAGCGAGTAAACCCACTCTCTGTCACCGAGTTGGAGCCCGCAAATAAGCTACTAAGGATGCTCAAATGCTGAAGCCGCATAAAGACAAGCTGGTGAATGGAGTCTTCATTGAGAACATCAAGGACCATGGCATTTCTATTGAGCTGACATTTGCTCCATCAAAAAAATGAAGGAAGCATCATGGCGTGCCAAGACGGTGTCTTCAACACGTCAGCCTATCGAAGCCGAGTGATTGGTTTGGTCCCTGATACTAGATGCAGGGCCTGCCGGCATGTACCTGCGACCCTGATGCAGTTGAGGTCTCGAGAGATATCCATCTAATATACCAAAGCATTTTCTCTAAAGTGCTATTCAGATAATTGCTCATAAATTAAGGTAATAGGTCCTTTAGCAGCTGTTCAACTTTTCATTTGAGAAAGTTCTTTTCATCTGCGGTGGTAACTTTATATCGAATTCTACTGCTGAGTAGAATAATGATAATGAGTACTTTCCGCATTCATTGATAATGTCTGTATGTATGTATATAAGAAATCATTCCTCCTAGTAGTGTAGCTATGCAAAATTCTGTTTTGAGGACACTTCTACACGAATTATTGAATATTATGTTATTGACGATTTCAATTAATCTTTTCCTAACGAAAAATATGTTCTCGGCCCATTCATCATCTCCCAGAATATGATTTCGTATTTCAATATGGATTCGAAATAAGAAAAGTGAAGAATTCTGAATGCTCCTCTATAGATATAATAGTTAGTCATTATAATCATTGGTGATTTTATGAGGGTCACCGATTATATTGCAAACATGATTTTTTACTTGGACCTTGATTCCATTATATGTTTCAAATACATTTTTCATTATTCAGAAAATTTAATTCTATTTTCGAATTATTCTTTTTTCGAATTTGCCAAAATTATGTCATATTCTTTTTTGACCTTGTATTGACATTTGTGAGAATGATCTTCAACCTGTCATTGTTTTCTTCACCGAAGTATTTGGTTTTTCCTAGAATTATTCCTTCAAGCAAATAATGACATAATGATATTGAAATTCCTTTGATGTGCGTTATTGATTCCTTTTTCTCATCTGGATTCTGAACTTCATTCAAAATTGATGAAAAAGTATTTCGATTTATTTTGGACTGAGGTGGCCTTTACTTGATGGAAATCCATAGTTATTACGCTATAAGGTAGACACGATTAAATTTCCACAAAATTTATTGTCTTCGCGACATGTTTCGGTACACTGTACCTTTATCAAGCGAATGTATTTAAACAGTGTTTAAATACATTCGCTTGATAAAGGTACAGTGTACCGAAACATGTCGCGAAGACAATAAATTTTGTGGAAATTTAATCGTGTCTACCTTATAGCGTAATATTTCGATTTATATATATATATATATATATATATATATATATATATATATATATATATATGTATATATATATATATATATATATATATATGCAAGATGAATTTTTCTGGGTTTTTATCCGTTAGGTATCTTTTGATTTGTTCGACGTTTCGAATTCCATTTTGAATTCATTCTCAAGAACTGTGAGACGAATATCTGTCCATACCGTCCTGGTCAATCACTCCCCTTACGAAGCAACCAAGCAAGAGCAAGCAAAGACTTCAATTGTCTGTTCTCCACGGAAACTGGTATTTATAATGACTCTCCTCAGTCATTATCCGACTTCGTCCGATATTAAGGCTGCATCCTGCCCATCCAGGTATTATGTAGAAATTGATGTTTTCACGGATCTTCGATATGCAAGATGAATTTTTCTGGGTTTTTATCCGTTAGGTATCTTTTGATTTGTTCGACGTTTTGAATTCCATTTTGAATTCATTTTCAAGCACTGTGAGACTCTCAAATAATAATCTGATGATATAGTTGATATTTTATAAATATTACTTTTTGTACTACATTACATTTTCATGAAAGTACATGACGTAATGCGCAGTGCAGGAAAGCAGTCATTTGAAATATACTGTCTGTTTAGTGCGCAACCGGATGTGGAACCAATTACCGTGCCAAGTTAGAATGGATGAGCTGTATGGTATTGAAAATTCAATAATATCATGCGAGTACCAATAAGGCCAAACTTTTCACGTAATATTTTTCATGCAGACTAACTATTTTCCAAATCAATTTTTGAAATTCAAGTCACTCATTTCTATGCTAACTTCGGAATTCTCAACTTTGGTAAGATTTTTTGAAAGGTAAGCTTTATTCATTCCAAGAAGATTACATGAATCTTATAAATAGGAACTAAGCTATAGACGACTAAAGATACACATGTACTTAAAAAAAAAGATAAAAGAGAAGAAAAATTACACGATATAATGCTCTTACGTGATGGTTGAGCTCCAAATATGAACAGCACAGATAAAAAAATATATACATATATACACATATACGCGCACATATATACACATATACAAGCATACACATACAAAAAAAAAAAACAGTTACTTTTCCGGAAGGAAAAAAACAGATTACATACTTCAAAGAATAAATCATTGATATGATGAGCTTGCATATTACTTGTCAACAATGTTGTCAACAAAAAAAGAGAAATTTTAAGTTACTCAATGGACAACCGAAGGGAAATAAAATGAATAAAAAAAATCATTGGAGAGACAGTAAGTATTGTTTCAGTTTTTCCTTGAAAGGATTTTTTCGGTGTATGTTCCTTATGCTTAAGGGAATATTGTTATAGATCTTCAGGCCCTTATGAAAGAGTGATTTCAATCCAAATTTACTATAAACGGGTGGCAGATAAATATTCTGGTTTTATCTAGTTTCATATTTGTGTACTTCAGACACAGGTGTAAGACGTGTTATAGAATGTTAAATTTGTTGGCATACGGTTTGCTAGAAGTCATAATCAGTGCGACATTGTGAGCGTAGTTTCTTTCCACTTTATGACTCTCATTAGCATGGGGGGATAATTTCGAACCACAGAGTTGCCTATTCTCGATATTTACGTTGTTCACTTTTCCGCAATTCGAGGGACTGTATTTATGAGTTGTAACCTATACGATACTGATATTGTGTTGCGTGTTGCAGTTCTATCTTATATCGTTTCATAAAATAAGTTCACATGACTCGAAAATGGGGGAAATGATATGTTTCTAGATAATGTTTGTAATGTAATGTGTGATTTAAATGGAATGTGAATGTTCATTTTTGGGTGAAACTTGTGACAAGTTATAAATGCAAAGTATTGTTAGAATGTTTGTTGGGGAAGTAAAAATGTTCTGGAATCTATTTTTTGGGTTTTCTTCCCCTTAGAAATGAAGAGGAAAAAGTTTTAAATTCTTATAATATCTGCTATTTGGGCAAATTGGTATATTTGCCGCGATAAGTAACTGCAAAATAAAAAAGATGCAAATTTGAGTTACTATTTTGTCACATACATATCATATTTTTATGAATTCCAGGATTGAATCAACGAATTCATCTATTACCTACTTTGCATTGAGTCTCCCCAGTTCAACTTCCCTTGCATCTTTTTAATTTTGCAGTTACGTATCGCGGCAAATTTACCAATTTACCCAAAGTACAGATATTATAAGAACTCATTTTCTTTTTTATTTTTCGTTTTCCTTTCTAGGAAAGAGAAGATCCAAATACTGGTTTCCAGGATAATGAAAGATATTCAGTGAGTTAAGCCTAATTATAGTTGAGAGTACTGTTGAATCATCTGTTGAACATCTTACCCTAATTTCAATAATGATGGTGAAAGATAAATCTCTGGCACTGTTGTCAATCCGGAATAGCAACAGCCCACCAATATAAGCTTATATGTTTTCAATGCTATCGTTTCTTTCCTCAATTCAAACTCTATACCATATATGAATGATGTGGTTGAGATGGCTTCTGATAGCTCAAATGTTATGACTGGTATTCATGCTGGTCTATATAATTCATTCATGATCAAAATTTCATCACAGTTTGTTATGAAATGTATTTGCTATTCTCTAGCTCTCATAGTTTCATATGCTCTCGAGAAGCTTCCAGATAAACTGGAAATATTCGTTTGAGAAGCTTGCTCATATCTACAATATAGCTGTGAACGGCAAACGCAACTCAAATATTGTCAGGAGCTACTGAAAAATAAACCTCTTAAAATTCTTAGACCTCGTCAGACCAGAGCAGCGGGATTCTCATCTCTCGACTCTACAGCTGTCGTAACGACAAAATGAAATTTGCGATTTTGAGTTTCATATCGAGAAGTGAGTATCGACTACAAATGTCATTTTCAATCGTCATCTAATGAGCTGTCAAGAAGTCATTTTTCTGAGGTTTTTTACTAGGTATTTATGGTAGTATTTGAAAAATGTCGGCATTTCGACAAAAAAAAGAACACATGCAAATAAGAAACGGAAAATGAAATCTTTCCATGAAAGCTTCCTTGGGGTCTTTTTTTCCCTCTTGTTCTTGGAAATCTTAGTTAATTGGGCAGATATGCTCTTCGATTGCGTTAGTAATATCATGTATATATCTAAAACACAAACATTATTTTTCAAGTTCAGGATAACTATAGACGAAAAGACGGGAAAACGGGCCTCTGGAATTTCAACGACACTGAATTCTCGCCAAATTCGTCGACGACGATTTTCAAATAGTAAAATTTCATGTCGACGTCTAATTTCGTTGATAATTGGCAACATACACAATATCTATTTTATTATTTTCGTTAATAAATTAATATTTTCCATTAAGGGCTCAACTGAAACAAACTCGAATGATACGTTAGAATTAAAATGACATGATTGGCATAACAAATGCTTCATTATTGGAATTAGGAAGATGTCGTCTGCTGAGACATACGTAACCTCTCCACTATTTATTCGACATGTGATGAGAATCATTCCACTCTCTATGTCGAGACGACTGTCGAAAAGTGACAACCGGTCGATACATATCGAGTCGAGAGATAAGAATCCCGCTGCAGATTATTCTATTGACAAGTGATACACTGTTTAATCGACAGACTTATGCATAACTCACAGTAACATTGTCTGTCAAAATTTTTTTTCATGAACTCCACGCCATATTCAAACTGAACCTGTACAACTCGCCCAAAGATACGTTCTTTGACCCCACTCTCCATTTGAAATTTTAGTGCTGTGACCCCCTCGCTTCTTTTGTGGTAATTGCCACAAAAGAAGCAAGTGCATCTGAAGTGGAAGTGGATATAGAAAGAGTTACGCGTGACTGAATATCCTTGTGAAGAACCATTACCATTTCTGGAAAGAGACTCAAGTTCCTTGACAGGATCATGGAAAGACAAGCCCCACAGGACTCCAATTAACTTTATAAGAAGTTAAACTATATATAACTTGGAGTCTTGAATGATGGAGGATGAACTTCAAGAGAACTGCGAAGATAATATGCTCATTATCTCCATCAATCTTTGGGAGTAAGGTTAAATCCGTTTAGAAATCATCAATAATCAGGAAAAAAATGTTCTGCTCTAATAAATGAAGACATAAATCGATAATGAGAGAAGCCAAGTGAGTAGGCGATGCACAGGCAAATTCATTCTCACGGAAACCCAATTTCTTCATCGAGTATTAACACCAGGTTCTATTTCGATTCTCATCAGTAGGTACTTGATTCTCATTCGTAGAAGTACATACAGAAATAAATAATATTGAAACCTATAGGAGAGTTGTGAGTATTGAACTTTCAGAATCATCAAAACAAGACTCGCGGCAAACTGAAACAATTGTATGAACTACTTCATTGTGGGTTATGAAGACGTTATACATCAAGATTTCTCGGTGAAGGTCGTCTAGATCACTTCATTCTTTGAATAAACGTCCGTTTTGAAACTTTTTCCTGTAGAACAAAAACTCCATCATGAGGGATGCATTCTCGTCACACATGGAAATTCACTATCCTGTCGTCACGCAACTTTGATGTTCGCTACTGAATAAAGCACCTCCTCATGGACATGTTTATTGTGGAGGTAACAATATTTCAGAAACTCTCATCACTCCTTGGCATTTCCCAACGCACAACGACAATTTTCCAGACTTTCTCAAATGTTATTTATGGTTGTAGATGTAATTTGATATAAATCTTCTATTCTGAAAGAGAACACCTGCCCGCAGATGAAACTGTTGATGAAAAACATGGAATTCTTCCATTATTGTAATAGAATTTCATTCGTTAATAGGTACATTGTTATGAATGTCATAGCCAATTACTACTAGGTGGATATGCAAAAAAGTCATCTTCATTCAGGTGAGTCATTCTTTCAGATGAACTTGTAGCTTAGGTTAGGTAAGGTCAGAAGTGAGTGGGTCTGTTCGGCCCTCCACTGCAACCAACAAGGGTTTATTGTGGCTCACACCTATTCAAACTCGACCAAATAAACCCAGCTTCTTAACAAAGCCGATTAGTTTGTGTGGTGAGTGATCTTTCAGGTCAGATGGTAAGAGTGAAACCTTGCCAAACTCTGAAAACCTGATTCGGTCCGCAGCGGGGCAGGCACAAATTATGTGCTCTGCTGTTTCATCATTTTCCAGACAGAGACGACACAGGCTATCTTCTGACAGTCCGATTCTCTGCATATGATGATTCAAATGACAGTGACCTGTGAGAAGCCAGTTAGACATCGTAGTTCGTCCCCACTGTAGTCCAACAACTGTTTGGTTTCCGACTTCGAAGGGTGAATAAACGCCTTGGAATGAGCCAATCCTGGAAGATTTTGCCAGAAGTCCATAAATCTTCTCGCCATCCAGGTATTTAATGTTTGTTTGGCAAAGCCTAAGGCGATGCCAATGACAGGTTCTGGTCCGATGAAGCTGCTTGCAGCAACTTGTAGCTTACCACTCTACTTCTTGCTTGCTGATATTGATTCGTAACGAAGAAATGAATTGGGTATCACCTGGAAATGATAGTATATAATGCAACTATCATGTAATAATTATTACATGGAACTTGCGTAGGCTTTTTTCTTCACTCGATAACTAATGAAGATCTATTTATATTATATTTATATTTGTGTTGTGGGTCCCACCGATCTGAAAGTGGAAGGAATATTTACATTCATTTCATTATGGCTAGTATCAACAAAGTTCAATGTTTTTATAATGGACCTCATTATGGAACAGATTATGGGTGTATAAGTGTATTATAATAGTACGGGTGTAGAAAAACGAACACAAGTATTCCTTGGGATACCTCGGACTAAGGCGCATATCGGACTAAGGCGCATATATCATTCACAAGGATAGCTATTCCTGAATTCCTAATAGAGAATACTTTTCACCACTGACACGATTCGATAAATTCCCATATCCCAGAGCTAATAAAACATTATTCGAAAAAGGTCACTGGTTACTGAAATTTGAATGATTAACGGTTTCAACAGTCCAAGGGAAACACCTCTTTAAATGGCAATAATTCTTCGTTTTCAATGTCGAATAAAAAGTTTCCAGGACGGTCATATGCTTCACATATCAATTGGTTTCATTCAGAAGTGTGTGAGACAATTGGTACCTTCCAATCCCTCATTTCACTTCGAGAATCCAGTCCTATTTCATGTGCAATTAAAGCTTTTTCAATTCAATTCCGGAAACTGGTTTCTCAATTTTCCATAATTTCTGCTCACTATCTTTGAGTCTGCTTGCCACCTATTATCCATCACCGAAATCAACTACCAATTGTTTTATCAAAAACCGATAAATTTTCAATTGCCATAATCGATCTCTCGTTGATCCCAAATATTTGGATGGCGATGATTTTATGATAAGGTAATGAATTACTTTAATGCTTATTTTCAGTTTAATCCAAAAACCTTCATCAGATAGATCACTACCTCTTGAATCTTTGCTAGCAACTCAACGCTGAATCAATTGTGAAAACGAGCATCAGCCCTGATATGTGTCTGGGATATATTTCCACAATGTCTGATATCAATACTCATTGATTACTTAGAGGCACTGGTTGAGTCAATGAGTGCGAACTCTGCCTTTTGTGACGAGGTTGCATTATGCAATTCTATTAATCTTTGTAGTTGAAAATTGTTTCTTGTGTAAAAATTACGATCTCTCACAATTGAAACATTTAATATTATCATTATTTCCCAACACCTCACTCAAAAATTCGAATCTAGCAAACATAGATCTATCGCGTTGCTACTTATCGTATCAATGAACATGGGAGTAGCAATGGAGTTTTTCCTGTATCTGTAGATTTAAAAAATAGTCGCCCCTCAGATCGATAATAAAGTTTCCATCACCAGAGCTTAGCTGTCGACCTGAAACTTTTTTCGTGGAATCAGACATATCGAGATTCTTTTTTATCATATATATTTTTCATAATAACTGAACAATATTTTTTGGTTTCCTCTCCGAATTGGAAAGGGGAAAATACAAATATCATGAAAGAAGTGGAACATTTTTTCAAAAGACACTGTAGATAGGTACGTATATTTCATTCAATAAAAATCATTCTCAAAAAGAGTCCATATAAAACAGCTACTTCCCTGCCTATATGGCACGGTCGCACTGGGTTACATAAAAAAAACTTTCTCTTGCTCAATTTGTATATCAAACATATGAGAATTGGATCAAATTGATAGATTATATAGGAAATATCTAAACAAAGCAAAATTTAGAGCTATTTGTAGAAAAAATCCCACTCACCAGGATAATATTTCATTCCAAACCATACAAGATCTGTAAGATCTTCAGTGGGAAAAGAGATAAATTACAGAGCACTTCCACTAGAATGTTCAGACAATCTAAAATTCCTATTTTCTGATTTGGAGAAGGAGAGATTCAAAAAAAATTCTAAAATCAAACTTCATTCTCCAACAAATGTACTATCAAAAAATCAGTAAGTCGTCCAGGAGCACTACGACACTCAAGGCTCTGCTTTCAGGTATACTCTTACGGGTATTCAAATCATAAAAATCAACTACTGAAATCTGGGGCATTTTTTTCAATTGAAAAAACAATTCTGAAAGTCCACTTGAAAATGTCCATGCACTGACAGGTAGGTGGCAACGGGAGTGAGGTTCGTTTCATAAAATGTTTCAAACCAAAACTAAATGCAAAATCAACCCTCAAACATATCTATCAACGAAGATAATTTCTATAAGAACTTAGTGTGTGCGTGTATTTGTTGACCGGAGAAAACTTCCAACAGAGAGAAATCACTCTAATATAGAACACTCGCACTTCGCACCTGATGTCTGTTTTTTATGTACTCTCAAACCAAAGTTTATATCACACCTATTATGATGCTAACAATTGCGAAAATAGAATTCCAAAAGAGATGACAGATTCTGCTCTTCTAATAATTCTTAAATATTCCGAAAAGATGCAGGAATTTGGCACAGAAATCGATTGAATCACAAAATGAGAAAAGAATGCCGACGTTTTGAACTCCATCACCATCACACCCAGTTTCGCGGATTCACTAAAAAATCACATACATAATATTCGATTCTCCTCATTGAATGAAAGAAATAAAGTTATTCCAAAGTATGAGTTCATAATACTCAAAACATATAGATAACAAAGGAAAATATCATATATCTTCGGATACCATCGTTCGAATATAGATGAGTCACTAACATGCTACGTTTTCATCGGGGAATATGAAACAGCTGGAAACTGAAATATAATATCGATCAGATATTGAATGAAATTACCTTTCCAATCGTCAATAAATCCGTTTCAATGTGTATCCATTCATCAATACTGATGGTTTTTTCGAAACTTGCATAAATGAAATGTGTTTCGAGCCCACAAAAACTCGTTCTCAACAACACAATACATAACTGAAAAGCGAGAGTGAGTTATGGATGGAATACAATTGTTACGTAGCGAAAAATTGCTTTTTCGATGTTTTCTAGACATTTCATCACAGGAATGAAATATCTTTTTTGTTTCCAGCAGTCATTTACATGAACTACATTCACTTCACTTATGATTTTTTTTCTATTCGAATCATATTACTTACGAAGAAATTTATTACTTTCAACGGATATCATTTACTAACACCAAATTGGAAACAAATGTATTTGACAACCTTCCACTAACCGAATTTGGATTTTTTGAGGAAATCAAACTATTTTATTTGAAATATTTTTAATTGTATCGTTCTGTTCAAATAATAACTTGAAGTCGAACAACTTGACATCAATACTTCAGAAAACACTTTCGAGTGAGAGAAGTGTTTCGATAAGAAAAAACAAATCTTCATGAATAATAATTTTCTTTGTTACTTCAATAATATGTTTTGAATATCTGTGTAGACGAAAATATATTGTATTGTGCTGTTGAATATTTTCTCATGAACGGTATTCCGATTCAAAACTACGTCAATCTACTGTTCATACTTCGCTCAATACCTGTCTCGCTTACTTTTCTGGAACACCATAGAAAATTCGCTAACCCGTTCTTCTTTTATAGATTTTTCCTCGGTCGTTTTTTCCCACCCTTTCGTCACGAGCCTGATGATGCTATAGTCTCTCAGAAAAACCCGCGTGAAATCAATCCCTACAAGTGATACCTAATTGCAAACTCTTCACGCCAAAATATGTTCCACACTCTGTCAGTTCCAAACGTTTTCTTTGAAACGCAGACTCAACCCATCTCAAAACACTGCCGTCAAGAAAGGAAACTAGCTCTTCAGATACTACTTCTGGAATTTCATCATTTGTTTCACCATTGGAAGTTTTATGGCAATTGAACGAATGCTACAGTCTCTTGACAAGCTTATTGTGAGCCTTATCATACTTCTCATCCTCATATTTTCCGCAACTGACATCTTCAGATGAAATGTGATGAGTATCAAAGCTATCTTTTTTCTGAGTTAACAAGTACTATTCCTCTGTATGAGCATGCAAATACAATAAACCTTATACTTCATTTATTGAAGTCCCGTTTTTCAACATCGCACACTCAAAAATAATTAGGTGAAAATAAATTCGAGCTCTCTTCTAACTTCTCTCATCATCTGTTCCAACTTGAAAGTTGGCCACTCGTTTTCTAACTCGAGAATCATAATGTTGAGTGCTCAAAACTTATAACGCAAGTATGGAGTCATTCAAAACTCGGGAAATAGACAAAGATTTGAATGAACCCCGCTTGGATATCGGAATGCTAATAGTTGAAACTATTTACCATAAGGCGTCTCGGATAAAAGTTTAATACTGACTAAGCTGGGTAAGTTCTACCGTATCACTAACCGGAATCATCAAAGCAGTTTGGGAAAAGTTCTCACGAGAACGTCTGAATTTTGCTGTAATAGAGCTAGGATTGGGTCGTACTTATTTCAGTCGGTTCTTAAGTCGATAGCTCAATGTAGTGCTCAGAAAAGTCAGATATATCCACTCAGAACTGTCGAAAATGATCCACATCAGCCTTTTGTATCAATTCAAATTACAGAATCTTGAAAAAATGTCTGCATTATTCCAAATATCCTAGGTGAAAAATGACGACCGTGAAGAAAAAAATTCGCACTATCATCTTCAGGAGAAGAAGATCTGTTTCTTAAATATCACCATCATTTCATGGGGAATGGGTAAGAGCATACTTATTATTTCAGATTATTAAATAATGTCAGCCACTTGTTCCACTCATATAAAATCAATCAATGATGATCGAAATGGAAATAAGCTGTACGGAATTCTAAGTAACTGAATATTTGGACTAATTATCAATTGTTTCTGCTTCATATCAATGATTTGCTCGAGAAAACATCTTGTTCAGTACATAGTTTTGCGGACGACAGTACACTTCATACCAGTTTCCCTTTCAAAGTCCCCATACCAGCTCGAGCCACAAAAATTCAAAGAAACATTCACGTCATTAAAATTAACGATGACTTGTCAAAAATAATAGAATGGGGTAACATGAACTTTGTGGGATTTAATGCTGGGAAAACCCAGGCATGTCTTTTCTCGAAGTATTAAGATGTCATGAGTTACTATTCCTACAAAGTCAAGTATATCGATGCTAGGAATTGCGATCAGTAATAATCCCTCATGGGAAAACCATGAACCAGAAGAAACTTGGATTTCTATTTCGTGCTAAGAAATACTTCACTTCTCGTCAGCTTCTAATGATCTACAAGGCTCAGTTACGACCTGTCTTGGAATATAGTTATTATGTATGGAGTTCGCCACCAAAACATTCATTGAAGCTTCTCGATTACATTCAAAGAAAGGCAATCCGTCTTGTTGGTGATCTTTCTCTCACAGACTCGCACACTTCATTGAAGCATCGTAGAAGGGTCGGAGACTTGTCTCACTTTTATAGATATTTTCACAGTCGGTGCTCTTCTGAATTGTTATCAATCATTCCACCCTTGTCAATATCTACACGGATGATTCGACGAGTACAGAATTCCCACCCCTTTGTTGTGATCTTGGAGACCAGTCGAACCTCTCTCAGGGATCTTTTCGAATAGAACAGCTGAGCTTTGAGACTTTTTGCCGAAAGAGGTTTTTCCTGAGACTTACAAATTTCAAAAATTCAAGATAAAATATCTTTTTCGTAATGTTCATGAGCCTGCACTTCACTCTGAACTACGAGATCAATGATGAATATAAAACAATAATACACAGATAATATCAGCTACTTCTGTTTTTTTGACAAGACCATTTCAACACTTGTTAGCTGACGATAAATTCTATTTAATGGTGGTGAAATATACTTTGGCGACGTTTCACGTATAGGGTACGTTAATAGTGGAGCTGTGATGAATGATTAGAGTTGAAGAGGAAATAAATTACTTATTTTGTATGCAGGTTCATGCATAGGAGTGACAGGTTGAGACACGCTTTGTAGCCAACTGGTGTTAAGAGCGCTGTTTATTGATCTGTGTATTTTCTTCGTTGTTATCAGAGGTAGTCGGTATGGGTATTAACAGTTTAATAAGTTAAATTTTTTTCAGGCTCGCGTTGTGGGATGAAGAAATAAAAAACATCATAATGGATTAAATCTTGACAAACTTTGGGAGAAAAAAACTTAACCAGTTTGGTGTAAGGGTTACTGATCCTTAGAAAAAATCTCAACTTTCACATTACATTACCTCACATTTTTGACAACAAACCAATTGAACTTACTTTTCTACAATGTATACGTATTGGTATGTTGAGAGATTCATTGGTCTCTTGGTTCAGTATAGAATTTTAATTTTCGTTCTTGAATAGCTTCAAATACCTGTTTCACTCTTATAAAAATTCGTATGATATTTCAATAGTATTTTGTGGTAATATCTTCATAATTTTGTGTGGATCCCTACTACAACCTTATTATTTTCCTTCGAAGCTACTTAATGGTTTAATTTCTTCTTCAAAAACCTGCTATGGGATCAGAGATTATTGATTCACAACTCTGAAATATGCTACTGTCACCTAGACTTCTGTGCAAGTTTTCGAAATAATTGCATGGATTTCGGATCACCACGATATTCACAGCTCGTTATAGCTAGAGATATTGTTTTACATTAACTGAATCTGAGAATATGGATGGATTGATGAAAATACTTCGAAATCACAGTGATTCGATCAGATATGAATTTTTGTTTGGGGTTTCAAGAATTTTTTCTCCACAGCGAATGTTACTATAATTTTGTTATCCAGAAAGTTGTCTATTTTTGTGGAGAATGAAGTTTGAACGAATTTATTTTAGCGTTTTCATTTATGAAATTCAATCCGTTTCTTTTTTTTTGAGTTTTGCATGGAGATCTAAAATTATTTGCTGATGACACCACCTTATTTTATTTCTCTAAAAACACCAATGAATTGAAAAATGAAATGGAAAAGGAACTCAGTGACATACTATTGTGGCTGAATTTGCATGCATCAACTTTAAATCCCCAAAAATCGAGTTACATGTATATATCCAAAAGGAGACTACCCAATAATATGCCACCTCTTATTTCCAGCAATTGTACAATTGAAAGTTCAGAAAACTCAAAATTTTCGGAATTATACATCGATCCAACTTTATCGTGAATTACACATGTACAAAATCTTAGGAAAAAAATATCTTCAATCATTGGAATACGGTCTTTTCTGTCAATTAAATATCTAAAAATGATTTACTTCAGTCTCATTTATTCAAAATTACATCATTTGATATCTCTTTGGGGAACTGCATCAAAATATGTATCGAAACCATTAAAATCTTTACAGAATAAAACCCTTAAATGTATTTATAAATTACCATTTCTAGAGCCAACAAGTAACCTATACAAACCGAGGAACCTATTAGATATAGATTCTTTGTTCAAGTCAAGAATTTGTGTTTTTATCTATTCAACTAAGAGTAAATATAAATATTCAAATATTCCCCACATAATATGTTCTGATAGCCATAATCATCTAACTACACAGTTGAATAACTTGAAAACCATACAAATAAAAAGCGATTTTGGAAAAAAGTCGTTGTACTTTTCTGGAATGAAAATTTATAACAGTCTACCTACACACATAAAAAATATCAATTCTGTTGCAAAATTCAAAATAGAGATCAAAAGATATTTCACAGCTATCAATGATAATTACTAATTATCCACAAAATCATTTTTATAATGTATCGAACTGATTCATTTATACTATTTTATACCCACCCTTTCGTTTATATATGTATATGCAATTGTCAAAATACTTTATTTCATTTGTTTTTTAATCTGTTCATATATATGTAATTTTTTGTCTTGTTTCAACTCCCTGTATAAACATGTATGTTTCTTGGGATCATTAAAGTTATTATTATTATTATATTGGTAACTATTTGACTTTGATTCGTTATACATTCTTCAATGAGTTTTCGATCAATTGCCGAATTATGTTTCGAATTCCACGATCCATAATTCGAAAAATTTCAATTCGCAAACTCAATACTGCCCGTTTCTACGATGACCCAATGGACCTAATCACGCATCCATTTATTAAACAGGTTTGCATTCGCACCACGTCCACTACATCTGCACTAAGTGATCGATTGGTTTCATCATATCCATCAAATGAGAAATAAACTGAATGGAACTTCACCCATTCCACGTCATAATGAGCCCGCTAGTGTTTAGATCATGAAAATAGCACTTCCATCATTTTTCTGTTCTCATAGCAATGGTATCAGTAATGTATGAATCACAATTCTCGAATATGCTCCTGCATAAGATTATTAAATAATGTTGTGGTTGTGTAGACCATGACGATAGGCATAGATTTCAACACAGTGAACACATATAAAGGGAGATTTTGGAATTTAGTATACTTCACAGAGATTGCTGGGCATATAGGTTATCACTTCTGTGCCAAGATGGATTGGATAAGCTGTGAGTTTTCGAACGAATTACATAAAATTCAGATCGTTACGATATTGTTGAAACTACGACACTGAAGATTTTGTCACAGTCTGCTAATCCAACTTTCCGAGAGCTATTTCAAAAATAGTGAGTTTTAATATTCATGATATATTTCAGCCTTTCCATTCCACTACAAGCATTTCCTTTAATTTCGTCATTTGTGTTTCATTTTATTCGTATCACTTGGCTAGTTATTTGGTTTCAATAATTCAAGTTCTCCTGATTGAAATACAGTCACCAAGCTATAGAAACGGAGCTTTCTTCATTTGACTTGCTTCAATTATATTTTTCGTGCAAACGGACATGAAACAATCATTCTGCAGCCGCAACAGAGGCTCTCTCGAAGAAAATGAAATATAACAGTGAACCCAAATAACAATTTGTGAAACAAAAGCCATTATACTAACTCTCAGTTGAGTATGTGTAGTAGCATTGCAAAAGATTCATTGGTGTGTCAGTTCATATCCAAGTTGATTTTGTTAGAAGTTTCCGGGCCTCTGAGCCGTGGTCCACAGGTTTTTGAGCCTGACGTTTCGTCTGCATCTGTGGCAGACATTCTCAAAGGCGATGCGGCAATTGTTGACGTATTCTTCACTGCGGCGAGGCTTCGATTTGATTCGTGGTTCAGATCAGACTTGTCATTATTTATCGGACATTAAGACCAGCATTTGCGTTCTGTCGAAGACAATATCATGACTTTCCAACAGAGCGGTTAACCGAGCCGAAAAGAAGCTGTCGTTATGGCCAAACACGAAAATCGGCGGTAGCCGAATACGCTCTGTTGGAAGGTCATGATATTGACTTCGACTGAACGCAAGTGCTGGACAAAACTATGAGCTATTACCCTGGGTCCTTGAGGGAGGCCATAGAAATCTACAAGCATAAGTACAACTTCAACCGCAAAGAAGAGAGCCTGAACATCCACAGAACAAGGATGCCGGCTGTTCAAAATACACGGATCCTCCCAATGAAAGAAAAAACGGTTTCGGAAAATATTCAGAGTTAATTGACATTCTAATTCTAGGTCCAATGGATAAAAACAGGTCATCTGAACCGCATCAAATCAAAGCCTCGCAGCAGAAAAGAATACTTCGATCATTGCCGCATCGCCTTTGAGAAAGTTTGCCGCAGATGCAGACGAAACATCAGCCCTAAAAATCTGCGGACCACGGCTTAGAAGGCCGGAAACTTCTATCAATTAATCAGTTGCCGGCCGTGAAAGTCTACAATCTTTGATGAAATTTAATTTTATTCAATGAATAGTTCAGTTGCTTGTTCTGAACGTTTGAAATTTTGTATAATATTCGATTTGAGTTTTGCCGTAATTCTTCCAGAATTTTGAGCAATTGAATACCCACTACATTCATTTCTGGTCCCACATTTGCTGTGAAAGATGGTTCTTGAGGAGAAACACAACTAGGCACCAGTTCAAATTCGATAACCCTAGGAATCTTTATGGATTAATGTAGACCCTTTCTTCAATATCAGTTCACTCCAATTAGATATGAATTTTTGTAAAAACTTTCGTGCAACTGTTCCTGTAGGAGAGAATAGACTGAAAGAGAATAAAATATTCATTTAACTACTTCACATAACATGTATGTAAAATTGAGAGATACGAATAAAAACATACTATCCGCTATGATATGGACATAAATGGAATTGGAATACAAAGCAAAATTATCAGGTGATAGATGAAGATTTTTAGCGAATGTTGATAATGATAGTATAACTTCGTTATTGAAAAATATGTGTTTTGTCGTGGAGAAATGCAATTTAGGCAAATTTTTCTTAGTTGGTTTATCAATGGAAATTGAAGAATATTCTTTTCGTATATATAAACCTCATTCAAATGAAGTCCACGTACGTCATATCGAAGTAAATCCCTGATCGACGCGTCACAAATACATCAAAACTTGATTTTCATATCGAACGGTTCCGAAAACATTCATTAAACAAGTTTGTACTCGCACCACGTCTGGTGAATCATAAGCACTCAGTGATCAACTGGTTTCATCGAATTGATCAAATAGTGAGTTAAACTGAAAAACACTTCTCATTACACTTAATGATAGACCCCGCTGGTCATGAGATACCAAAAGTAATACTTTTGTCATTGTCCTGTTAACGAATGAGCAATGATATCAGAAATTTATGGATCAAAATTCTGAAATATGCTATTGCCAACTCGATTTCTATGCAAGTTTTCTAAAGAATTGCTTGAAATTCAGATTATCACGATATTATCGAATCTAAGAAAACGAAGTAATCACCCGAAGACGATTGCGGATACCAGCAATCGAAACGTCGTGAGTAAACTCAACTTGAAACTTGGTTTCAACATTTTTTCAAAATATTCCATTCAATTTCTTTATTCACATTTTTTGACTAGTATTTCATATTCGATACCTCAATTTTCTTGTCACAATATTATTTCATTCATTTCGTTATTTAAATAATTTTTTGACTTATATTTCAGATTCGAGATCTCGATTTTTTTGTAACAACAGTATTTTCTCTGATCAATCAATCCCTCATTTCATCATTGACCAAAAATTTGATTTTGATTTGATTTTTTTTTTCTCACTTAATTTGTATTTTAATCTTTCCGTTCCTAGCAACAGGTTTCAATAGAGTTAAAAATATAGACAATGGAAGTCCGAACCATTACCATTCACTAAGAAAACGATATTCATTTTTTACACAATCTGCTGATAGCACTCTCCATGAATTATATCAAAACGTATTTAGTGGGCTTCAATATTTATAACACAAATATTTCAGCCTTTTCATTTCCCCTCAATCATGTCCATTAATGTCGTAATTTGTGAGGAATTCAATCGTTCTTCTTTCCCATTAATTTCATTTCAATAATTCAACTCTTATGATTCAGATATAGAATTTACTGAAGAAACGGAGCCTTACGAATTATTTAACTTGCCACAAATATATTTTTTGACGACTGTAATGTAAAATTTGAGCTGGAACTTGAATTTTTCTCCACTATCTGTCAACCAAATTTCTCAATACTTTTCCTTACATTCTGAATATTTTTTTCTAGAAGTTGGAATCCACCAACTTTCAATAAATATCCTTATATTTTGAAAATATCCAGGTGCAGTTTCACAAAATCTCTGTCCAAGGTCATTCTCTTGAATTGTGTAGTTGCTTGTTCTACTCGTTTGTTTTTTTTTGTATGATATTCGACTTGGATTTTGCGGTGATTCCTTCAGAGTTTCAAGAAACTGAATACCCACTTCAATTATCTGATAGCCACTGAAAACTAATTACTTGTCCAATGTTTGCTCTGGAAAATGATCTCTGAGGAAAAAGATCTTGGATTCATAGCTCGTTATAGCTAGGCCCATTCGATAGGCCCAAGAGACACTTTTTTAAATATCAGTTTACTCCACTTCAATAGGAATATTTGAAAAAGGTTTCAAGCAACTTTACTGTAGATGATAAAAAAATGTTTTCAGCGAATGTCGATTAATAATGATATTATAACTCTGTTATTCAGAAACATGTGGATTTTCGTTTGGGAATAGAGTTTCGGGAAACTTTGAGGAATTATTATCATGACAAAAAACCTCAACTATATGTATGAAAGAAATGTGATTTTGAAAATAAAGACGGAGTGAATCAAATTTCACTCTTCAAGTGAGTTATTCTTCTTTCAAGTATATTTTGATATCCTTTCAATGTGTTTTCAGTGCATGACGAGTTCACCTGGTGTGATGTGTGGGACAGCTTTATTGCAATATTGCAAATTTCATATGTTTCTATTACATATATTTTTAATTTTTTTAACCATCAATTCACAATGTTACTGTTCTTTTCATGATAATTCAACTGTTGTGAGGATAAACAAATACAAGGTTGAAACTTCCAACGAACTCAAAAACTGAAAAAAAAAATTCACTAGTTTTTCCCACAATTCAAATATCAAAATATCCACACATTTTTTTTCAAGAATGGAATTTCAATTGTATTACTTTCAAGTAAATAAATATTTCAAATTGGAATTCATCTCGTTGCCATGGAGCTGGAATTTCAATACAAGATGGAATCCACCAATTCTCAATAAATATTTTTTTATTAGGATAATATCAGCAATGGTACCAGGAGTTCATGAATTCGTATTCTGAAATATGCTACTACTGAATAGATTTCCATGCAAGTTTTCGAAAGAAATTCAAATTGTCGCGATATTATCAAATCTCAGAATGCAATACTGAAAATATTCACACAATCTGCAAATAGTTACTGAGTTTAACAAAATTCTTTTATTGAATTTTGATATTCGCAATATCTTCAGCTTCTTCATTCTAGTCCAATCATATCCATTAATCTCGAAATTCGTTATATTTTATCGTTTTTCTTTCCCAGTTATTTAATTTAAATAATATTACACCCGATTCAAATATGGTTACTGAAAAAACTGATCCTTTCTGATTATTTGATTCGCTACAAAAATATTTTTTGACGACTTTCATGTAAAATATGAACTTGTCAATCCATTCACTGTGTCGATCAAATTTCTCAATACTTTCACTCACATTCTGAATATTGTGATGAACTCAGATAATTTTATATTTCATCAATGATGAATATCATCACCTTCAAATTAGTGAATGTTTGAAATATTCCCCATTTTGTATTCATTGGTGAGAATATCTATCATCGAACCCAGATAATAATTCCTGAAAAAAAGACAAACGAAATAGCCTTGCGTTAAGTGTGCGTAATCACATTGCAAAAGATTAATTGGTTTGACAGTTTACATATATTCTTTTTCGTGTATGATGCAGTTTTTGTATGATATTCGATTTGGATTTGCCGGTAATTCCTTCAGATTTTCAAGAAATTGAAAACCCACTCCAACCACTTGATCGCCACTCGAAGTTAGTTTTTGGTCCAGAGTTTGCACTGAAAAATGTTTCCTGAAGGAAAAAATCTTAGATTCACAGCTAGGCACTAGATTAAAATAGATGAGCCTGACAGTTTGTATGGATTGATGTGGACACTTTTTTTCAATATCAGTTCACTCCGGTCCAATATGAATATTTAAAAAAGGTTTCGAGCAACTTTACTGTAGATGATAAAAAAATGTTTTCAGCGAATGTCGATTAATAATGATATTATAACTCTGTTATTCAGGAACATGTGGATTTTTGTTTGGGAATACAGTTTTGGGGAATTTTGAGGAATTATTATCATGGCAAAAAAACCTCAATGTATGAAAAAAAGGTGATTCTGGAAACAAAGACGAAGTAAATCAAATCTCACTCTTCAAGTGAGTTATTCTTCTTTCAAGTATAACCTGATATCCTTTCAATGTGTTTTCAGAGCATGAGGAGTTCAGCTGATGTGATATGTGGGACATCTATAATGCAATATTGCAAATTTCATATGTTTCTTTTACTTATATGTTCAATTTTTCCAACCATAGATTCACAATGTTACTGTTCTTTTCATGATAATTCAACTGTTGTGAGGATAAACAAATACAAGGTTGAAACGTCGACTTCAACAGAATTTGATTTTGTCTCAGAGACAACTTCCAACGAACTCAGAAACTGAAAACTAATTTCCACTAGATTTTCCCACAATTCAAATATTTTTACGCTATTATGATGGATCCACACGTAGTTTTTTTCCAAGAATGAAATTTTAATTATATTACTTCCAAATAAATAAATATTTCAAATTGGTAATATTTCGTTACCTTGGAGCTGGAATTTCAATACAAGTTGGAAACCATCAATTCTCAATAAATATTCTCATATTAGGAAAATATCAACAAAGGTATCAGGAGTTCATGAATCAGTATTCTGGAAAATGCTACTACTGAATAAATTTCCAAGTTTTCGAAAGAAATTCAAATCGTCACGATATTATCAAATCTCAGTGAGCAATAGCAAAAATTTTCACACAATCTGTAAAAAGTTACTCAACATGAATTTTTCAAAATTCATTTATTGAATTTTGATATTCGTGATATATTCAGCTTCATCTCTCTAGTCCAATCATATCCATCAATTTCGTAATTATATATCATTGGTTTTCGTGTCCTGTCCTATAATTTGAATAATATAACTCTTCTATTTCAAATATAGTTACTGAAAAAATTTAACCTTTCTAATTATTCGACTCGCTACAAACTTTTTTTTTGACGACACTCATGTAAAATATGAACTTGAACTTGTCTTCACTATGTGGCAATCAAATTTCTCAGTACTTTCAATTACATTCTCAATATTTTCCTGGTATTGTGATGGAGTCAGATGATTTTATATTATTTCATCAATGATATCACCTTCAAATATGCGAAAATAGATTCCTTTCGTAACCTTTCAGCTGGTTATTTCACAACAAGTTGGAATTCATCAATTTTCAATGAATATCCCTATTTTTTATTCATTGGAGAGAATATATATCATCGAACCCAGATGATAATCCCCGAAATAGAAGTAAACGAAATAACCTTGCGTTAAGTGCGCATAATTACATTGCCAAGGATTCATTGGTCTGACAATTTACTTATATTCTTTTTTTTGTATGATGCAATTTTTTAATGACATCCGATTTGGATCCGGCAGTAATTCCTTCAGATTTTCAAGAAATTGAAAACCCACTCCAATCACTTGATTGCCACTCAAAGCTACTTTCTGGCCCAAAGTTTGCCCTAAAAGATGTTTCATGAGGAAAAAATTTTAGATTCACAGCTAGGCACTAGATTAAAATAGATGAGCCTGACAGTATGTATGGATTGATGTGGACACTTTTTTTCAATATCAGTTCACTCCGGTCCAATATGAATATTTAAAAAAGGTTTCGAGCAACTTTACTGTAGATAATAAAAAAATGTTTTCAGCGAATGTCGATTAATAATGATATCATAAGTTTGTTATTCAGCAACATGTATATTTTTGTGAGGTAATTAAGTTTTGGCGAAATTTTTCTATATTCTTCATTTCTGAAAATCGAAAAAAAAAAAAACAATTCTTTCTCTTACTTTCGAAGTTGATATTTTGGTAACTATTTCATTCTGACTCGCTATTCAGCGATTTGACTGATTCAATTTCTTGTTTTATGAAAAATGGATTTTTTTTCATGAGTCGAAAAACTTTTTGCTCCGCTCGTTTCTTCGATATCCTAATAAACCTTATCCAAATCAAGCAATGGTATCAGAAATTTATGAATCACAAATCTGAAATTTGCAACTGCTAACTAGAGTTTCATGCATTCTCGCAAAAATTACGTGAAGTTCAAATTATCGAAATATTATTGAATCTGGGAAAACGATACTCACAAATTTTACTAGCTGGTTATTTTACTATGAGTTCGAATTCACGAATTTTTAATGAATATCCTTATATTTTGGCAATATTCAGCAGTAATATCACAAAATTGGTATATTCGGTATATTTTTCATTTATTGGAGAGAATGATATAATGTTGCTTGATAATAATAGTATAACTCTGTTAGTCAGAAACGTGTGTATTTTTGTACGGGAATGAAGGTTTAGGAAACTTCTTCTAGCTTCTTTATTGCTGAAATTTGAGGAAGAACATTTTTTTTCACTTTCGAAGTTTTGTTATTTTCGTATTGGTATATCAGATTCAATTTCTATCATAAGTGGAAAAACTTCAATTCGCAAACTTTGACTCTGTCCGTTTTTTCGATGACCAATAAACCTAATCCAAATGGAGTCCACTTACGTCATATCAAAGTCAAACCCTGAGAGACGCGCCACAAGATACATCAAAAGTCCATTTCCATTTCGAACGGTTCCGAAAACTTTCAAACAAGTTTATATTCGCGCCACGTCCTCTGAACTGGTGGTTACCATCGGCGTGGAGTCGTCGGGTAAACTGAAACTGAAAGCTGAAGCTCAGAGACGAACAGACTTCGCAGCGCGACAGGGTGATTCTGCTGAGTGTGGGTGGTGATGGGACTGGTGGGTTTGTTTTCCATTGTTTTCATTAATGCAGGAAATATTGCGAGAGTTGAAGGTGGGAGCAGAAGTGGAATCTTGTGTCTATAGCCAGGCGTTGAGGAAAACTCGTTGCTCGTGAAAGTTTTGAAACGATTTCGGTTTCCTCCCCAAAAAGAGAACTCGCGAACATTGTATCCCCTACAGCATCAGATATCGATGTAATATGCCTTCTATGTAGGAATTTGAAAAAGGTAACGTTTGAATTCGTTAGATATTGAAAAGCTATAGATTAATGAAATTTGAAAGACTCATTAGGGATGCAGTCAAGATCAGATGACCACAATTTTTTGATAGGTCTGAGCTTTCATTTCAGAATACTTCATTCCATTATCAAAGCCATTGTTGATACAAGACTTTCCTGACTCACGATTCGAGTTAAATATGGAAAAATTTTTTCACTAATCATTTTCATTTTTCACTATGTTTTAGATAGATGTCTTTGATAGAGGAATATGATATTCTGCGAGATTAAACCTACCAAAGAGAACTCTTTCAATTGTGGTCATCTGATCCAGACTGCATCCATAATAAGTGTATCATTTTTTATTAATAACATATATATATATGTATATATATATATATATATATATATATATATATATATATATATATATGTATATATGTATATATATATATATATATATATATATATATATATATATATATATATTAGAGGGGAAGTCTTTGCTGACCAGTTAAGAACAAAACTGTAGTTTTTTTTTTTGGTGAACAGCAGAACGGAAGTGTACTCTTATATCACCAGTTTTTCCAATATTTCGATAATGTTTATTACCATCTTCAGGGAAAAGCTACAAATTATTATTTTAAGTTATCACATCAAATAAACAGTAGCAAGAACCTTACTGTATTTGGGGTTAGTCGTATTAAAAACGTTGGTAAAGTGAATTAACATGTCACAGACGAAAAATATGTTCACAGTCCAATATTAAAATTTTACACCAAGTGAATTGTTCAGAACGATATTAAAATATTAACGGGATTAAAAAAATATAGTTGCATATTCAACAGGTGAATACACATAAAAGTCGAACTTTAACGGTTGAATATCAATTATGAATGACATTGACAATGAAGTTTGAAATGACAGAGTTGACATGAAGTATGGAACATCTAGAAACAGGTGTGGGAAGAGACATCTGCCAGGATGGAACGACGCCAGAGTGAGAGAACACTGCTACCATCTGTTCGGAATTGAATTTATAGTAATCAATATTATTGATTTTTTTGAAATTGAAGGATGTTAACATTAAATCAGAATGGATTGAGGAAAGATTGTAATTATTATGTGAAAACTATTTTAAAACAAATTTAAAAATATAAAAATAATAATTTTCAATTTAGATTAGTAGAATTATTGTTGTTTGCAAAATGTCGAAAATTTTTATCAATATCAAGTAGATATGCATAGATTCCACTGAGGTGTTTAATATCAGTTCTTCTGTTAAGGCAAAATGTTGACTGAGAGATGAACGCCATTTCCAAGAAATATATATATATTTATATAACAAAATGACAAAAAATAACATTTCCTTGAGAATTTCTTTATTCGTGAAATATTCCAATGGATTACATTCGAGCATAAAAATGGCCAGATAATTTTGCATTCAAGCGTGATATCTTATACAAATTGCATTCGGTTATTTTCATATTTTGTAAAAGAGCACTAGTCCTTCGGACTTGGGCACTTTCGCCAAAATATGAAAATGAACTTGCAATTTTCAGATACCACACTTTCTTGCAAAATTATCGGTAAATTTTATGCACTCGTGCAATTATAACCGAGAAATGAATGACATCTTGATTCGAAGAGCTCTTGAGAAAATCTCCATTGAAGAATGATTCCAAACGATCATCATGAATACTTTCAGAACCTCTTGATCTTGATGAAATCAATAGAAACGATATTATGATACGCACATCAAAACACTGGAGCATGAATAACTTCATTCTTCATCAAACTTCATGCATTTTAACTTCTGTTAACCACTCCCACCACTTGACAAATCTCAGAGGTTTTCTTTATGGCATGGTTGAATGCTTCGTAAAACACCCTCATTCCATCAAAAAGTTTCAAGAGGGTTTGAAATATAACTACCTCACTACTGTCGCTCTGGGAGAGAATAATAAAAAATGCGTCACATCATCTATATTTCAACAGATAAGTAGGTGACACTTTCCTTGGGAACGGTAGGAAAACCCTTAGTGTATTAATCACGTTAGAAAATAAATTACGGAAAATCTGTCCTCCCATCGATATTGTACGCAATTTTTCATTATGAGTCTGTGTCAGAATGGTTCTAGTAGGGGAGGCCACGATGTAAATCGGGATTTACTCGAGCGTCATAGAGACCTATTGGGTTGCGAAGCTTAGATGATAAAAAGAAAAAAAAAATGTTATATAATGTATACCTTTTCATCGGTTGGGGAGCGTCTATTAATTTTCGAAAATGTAAAAAAAACTTGCATGGACATACTCGAGCGGGTCAGATATTGATATCCTACATATTTTAAAAATGTACGTATGTTAATCTGATTGTTTCCATGGGTGGTCGTACGTAAGGCTTGAAAATTAAAAAATTAAATTTCTCGAATACGTCAGTTTCTCTGAGGGGATGTTAAGTGAACCTAAAAAAAAAGCTCTTATATAATAATCTGACGGTTTGGATATAACGTAGACTCGCGGCCGTTATTAGAATGTGACAAAAAAGTTCGTCATCGTCGTCAAGCGCGTCAAATTAAAATATTTATGATTCATCTTTACGCCCTAGAAGTTGCAGTCTCATAATCTGACGATTATCTGTCGATTTGATTTTTTTTTTTCAATAATTGAACTTAATTAATTGAAATTCTCAGGAGAAATCATGCAAATAAGCATGATTGTGTATGTTCATTTCATTAGAATCTTTGTATTTATAAGAAACTAATTAGAAAAAATTGAATTTTTAAAATTTGTAAACGTTGGATATTCGTTGTAAAAAATAAATATCATGTCACGAACGAGTCTGGGTGGTCAACAGAACTGTCATGGCGTCATGGCGTCATGGCAACAGAAACCCGAGTGGGGACGGAGTAAGAGAGCAATAGATAGAGAAAGAGTGGGAGAGAAATAGAAACGCGGAGAGGGGAATATAGGCATCACGTAGCTGCACGCATTAAACTTTATCGATGAATTTTCATTATTTCGGCTTGTGGAAATCGTCAGATTATATATTTTTTGTAATTCTTGAATTATTCCCTTCGAAGAAAAAAAAATTAACCACGCTCGAGAGTGTCGAGATGACGTTATTTTTTTTAAAACTTTGTAGCCCTCCTCCTTCTTTGGGTCACTCTCTAATTGTCAGATTAGTGGAATATACACGTTTCAGAATGTAACTAACTCACCCTAACTTAATCTGACGCACTCGAGAATTTCAATTTATTTCGTAAACTATACGTATATCTGAACTTTGGCTTATACGAATAAGTAACTAAACATATATTCTATAGTATTATAATAATATAGGAACTCCAAAATAAACGTTCTCACTCAACAGGAACGGGCAGGTTATAAGGCCAAGAGTAAATAATCAAGGCAGGTGATAAGGCCCCACAGTCGAAATAGTTCATGGCATGCATTCTGGGCAAGTGAAGTCTTCTGTGTCATCTTTTGAGAGACCAACACATTCCTCAGGCACCCAGGTACCACAGGATCTCATATCGGCCACATAATCAATGTCGCAAACTGAACACATCCAGACTTCTGTAGCGCCAGTTTGGCTAGTAGTCGGCAAATCAGCTAACTTCTTATTCTTCTTTGACGAAGTAAGAATTCTCTTAGAGCTGTCGTCCTTGAATACATCTCTTTTTATTTCTTGGGCTCGATAATTCAATGCCTTTTTACGTACGGAAGTTTTAGTAGGCTGCATGTCCGGGGTAAGCAGAATTTCCGAAAAAGAATTGTTATTTTTGTTGTGGGCTTCTTTATCAATTATTAACCGTGCTAGTGGGATTTCATCCTCTGAATTCCACTGATATTCCATATCATAAGCATTTCACAAAATTTGTAAACACTTCTACGAAGTACCCTAGGAGTGAGCGGAAATCCTTTTTGTGCGAATTTAATTATTTTTTCTACCAAGTCATTTTCTTGTTCTTTGGTTAGGATTGATTTTGCACCTAATACTCGTTTTTTCGAGCCAGTCTTTAGGTGATTTCTCAATGTCCGACGAGAGATACCACTTTGCTGTGACACATATTCTTGGGAATGGCCTAGCCTTAACAGTTGTAAGGCTTCTTCCATCATGTCTTCTGACCACTTAGCCCTGATTCCTTGATTTTTCTTACCCATATCAGAAAATTAAAAAAAATATATAAATTTTTAGGGTAGGTCTTAGTACCAGATATAAGTAATTACTTATGCCGGGTAATAAGGCCGGGCCTTAATACTTGTCTAGGCAGATAATAAGGCCCGAGCCTTATTACACGTCCAACATGTTTTCACTTTTTGGGGTTATCAGAAAGTAACAATCAACAAATATCTTAAAATAATAGCACACGTTAATATCAACATGAACATACGTACCCAAATATAGACAACTATTTTGTGTAATAATCAAAATATCACTCACTTCTTTGTAGCTAATTTTATAAATCGATTAATAAAAATCCGAGAAATCGGTTGACAACGTGCAGCCAGCTAACGGAAACGCTACTGCGCCTAATCCATGTTTCATTCAGGTCATTCGGAAGCTTCCTTCATGCAGATGGCGCTAGGAGCATAGAATAATAACTCTGTTGTGACTTTGAACGATATGCCTTACAACCTGTCTGGCCTTATTACCCAACGGTACCCTATATATATATATATATATATATATATATATATATATATTAGAAGGGAAGTCTTTGCTGGCCAGTTAAGAACAAAACTGTAGTTTTTTTGGGTGAACAGCAGAACGGAAGTGTACTCTTATAACACCAGTTTTTCCAATATTTCGATAATGTTTATTACCATCTTCAGGGAAAAGCTACAAATTATTATTTTAAGTTATCATATCAAATAAACAGTAACAAGAACCTTACTGTATTTGAGGTTAGTCATATCAAAAACGTTGGTAAAGTGATATAACATGTCACAGACGAAAAATATTTCCACAGTCCAATATTAAAATGCCTATTATTTGTGAAGTCACTCCCAAACTGACAAGAATTTTTAGAGACATTAATGTAAAAATCGCACATGAAACTTTACTTACAATTAATAATCTGTTTTCCAAACTCAAAGATAAAACTCCTTTTCTGCTTCAATCGAAATTGGTTTATTCATTTCCTTGCCATAACTGCGATAACGAATATATTAGTCAAACTTGCAGATCTCTTAAAGATCGAATTTCATCACATAAAAGCGATAGTAGGTTACATCCTGAAAAATGTGCCCTGAGTAACCATGTTTACAAAGATGGACATATCATGGATTACAATTCAACAAAAATTCTTAGTATTGAACAAAATGAGTCTAAGCGGTTGTTCTTGGAAATGGCGTTTATCTCTCAATCAACATCTTGCCTTAACAGATGAACTGATAATAAACACCTCAGTGGAATCTATGCATATCTACTTGATATTGATAAAAATTTTCGACATTTTGCAAACAACAACAATTCTACTAATCTAAATTAAAAATTATTATTTTTATATTTTTTAAATTTGTTAAAATAGTTTTCAAATAATAATTACAATCTTTTCTCAATCCATTTTGATTTAATGTCAACATCCTTCAATTTCAAAAAATCAATAACATTGATAACTATAAATTCAATTCCGAACAGATGGTAGCAGTGTTCCCTCACTCTGGCGTCGTTCCATCCTGGCAGATGTCTCTTCACACACCTGTTTCTAGATGTTCCATACTTCATGTCAACTCTGTCATTTCAAACTTCATTGTCAATGTCACTCATAATTCATATTCAACCGTTAACCCTCCGTTAGTCGCGCATGGGACTAGCAGTCCCATGATTTACAATTTTCTCAATTATATTAAAACTATTATAGCTACAGCGTCGTTACTTGATAACATCTCACAGTAAACTTCTAGAAGCCAGTTGCCTGAGTTTCATGCGAAAGGGTAGCTTTATTTCTAAGAAAACTTGCGAAGAGTGCGTCAGGTGTTTTGGGACTGATAGTCCCAGCGCAACTGCCTACGACTCATTTTTGTTGCGTACATTGAACAAGCGTCTCGGTACCGTATTTGTAGGCTTTGTTGTTTGTAGGTTATTTTTTCTTGTTCATTTGTTACTGTGCCATGTATTTTTGGAACAAAGTGCATAATTATGGACACAAAGCGTAATAATTTTGATAACACCGCTGACGTGGAAGAATTGAATCGTTTAGCTTTCAACCTGGGACGAGCAAAGAGCGGTCAAGAGAAAACGTTGCGAACCTTGTTATAACGGATCTAAAGAGGATGCCAGAACAACCTTTACATGTCAAAAGTGTGATACCTATATATGTTTGAAAAAACATGTCCAAGTAATATGTAAAAATTGCTTGGAAAATATAACTGAAGAGGAAACAGCTGATGAATCTGAATAAATCAAACTACAATAAAATCAGATTGATGCCATTTATTACCTACTTGCTTTTCTGTTCCCTCAATATTTTCATGTGAATTGTGTGAAGTCGTATCCACAAATACTACTATAAGAGGTATAAATATAAAAAATAATTCATAAACAATAAAAACACTAGTTATTAAACACAATGAAATTATAATGCAATTGCAAATGCAATTCAACTCGCTTTAGTAATTACCAAAAACATTTTGAGCCAAAATGATTCATATGACCAAAAATATGGCTGCGTTGTTGATATGGGACTGGCAGTCCCAGCGCGACTACCACGTTGCATATGGTGGCGCGCCTAACAGAAGGTTAAAGTTCGACTTTTATGTGTATTCACCTGTTGAATATGCAACTATATTTTTTCAATCCTGTTAATATTTTAATGGCGTTTTAAACAATTTACTTGCTGTAAAATTTTAATATTGGACTATGAACATATTTTTCGTCTGTGACATGTTATATCACTTCACCAACGTTTTTAATACGACTACTCTCAAATACAGTAAGGTTCTTGTTACTGTTTATTTGATGTGATAACTTAAAATAATAATTTGTAGCTTTTCCCTGAAGATGGTAATGAACATTATCGATATATATATATATATATATATATATATATATATATATATATATATATATATATATATATATATATATATATATCGTTTCGGCAAAGTCTCATTTGCCATCTTCTAGGTGATGATTGAGTTTCGTCCTCCGAAAGGTACAATTGGGTACTGAGACCATATGATAATGAATGTGTATCCTTCCCAACTAACACATCTGTCAGTCGAAAACCGCCGAAGGTTCTCGATTGAATAATAACAACTAACAATAGAATTTGAGATAAATGACTTCCGAAATTTGCGATGGAGAACTCAGGGTCTTTGATAGCTCAGTGGCAGAGCATCCGTCTAGAAAACGGAAGGTCGTGGGTTCGAATCCCGCTCGAAGAAGTTAATTTTTCTCAAATTCTTATGATTTGTCTGAATGCCGCTATAATTTCATTCCATTGTTAATCACACAGACACTAATACTTCTATCGTATATATATATATATATATATATATATATATATATATATATATATATATATATATATTAAATCAGTGAATAGTGGGGAATGCAGCAATGTCACAAAAGAAAGACTCTTTTAAGTTGATCCAAGCTTTCGGAACTTTGTTTATTCCATCATCAGGGAACTACAATTAGATAACATTCATGTGAAAGATGTTACAATTGGTTGTATTATCATACTCACACTTAGGTGAGGATATATGACACGATGTTCAAAAGTAATCATTGATGGAGTGCTCATGGAATGAAGTTGTATTATAAAAACGGGTTAATAAATGATGTACACAGATACACATTTACAAAATACACGTTAAAATTAATATTAAAACTCGTCAATCTGTGTAGACCATGTGGTCAGTCTTAGAATGTCAGGTTAATGTCTTCATGACAAGAATAAAATATGGAATGTGAAATGTGAAGTTCATTCTTGTCATGAAGACATTAACCTGACATTCTAAGACTGACCACATGGTCTACACAGATTGACGAGTTTTAATATTAATTTTAACGTGTATTTTGTAAATGTGTATCTGTGTACATCATTTATTAACCCGTTTTTATAATACAACTTCATTCCATGAGCACTCCATCAATGATTACTTTTGAACATCGTGTCATATATCCTCACCTAAGTGTGAGTATGATAATACAACCAATTGTAACATCTTTCACATGAATGTTATCTAATTGTAGTTCCCTGATGATGGAATAAACAAAGTTCCGAAAGCTTGGATCAACTTAAAAGAGTCTTTCTTTTGTGACATTGCTGCATTTCCCACTATTCACTAGTTTAATCCCTGACTAGTCAGCAACGACTACCCTCTTCTATATATATATATATATATATATATATATATATATATATATATATATATATATATATAAATATATATATATATATATTTAGGGCTCATATAGGGTGGAAGTACTTAACCGGGTACAAGGTATACCCCTGTATATTAATCTGCCGCGCTTTAGAAAATCCCGAATCCCCTCTTGGCCTTCCCTATTATTCGATGTGTTGAAGTGATATCATTATTTGTTCCGAATAAACTGAGTTTTTATTTTCACATCGTTACTTAGTCCGAAGAAATTCTTAAAGAGAAATGAATATAACAGTAGTTCGAAAGTGTTGGAGTGGTATTCACCAGCTGCAGTAAAAGAATTGAAAAAGAAAACTCGGTTCTGAAGAACTCTGTTCATTTAAAGTTGGAAAAATACAAACAACTGAAGGTTCGGATAATTTTATGAACTAGTTCTGCTTCACATCAAATGCTTCAGTGGAGTTTAACTTGGATAAAATTCAACATAGTCCGAACTTCCTACAGAATTTGAAACATTAAAGTTACTTGTTATATCGATATTTAGCAGTATAGCAGTTTCTAGAAGAAATCAAAACAATCCATAATTTTTATAGTAGAGTTCATTTCCTTCTTTATTCATTTCTCAGATCAATTTTCGGTTATAATTGCACGAGTGCATAAAAATTACCGATAATTTTGCAAGAAAAAGATAAGATATCACTCTTGAATGCAAAATTATCTGGTCATTTTTATGCACGACTGTAAATCATTGGAATATTTCACGAATAAAGAAATTCTCAGGGAAATGTTATTTTTTGTTCATTTATACTTTCCTCTATAGATTGTATGGAGTACTCGCCTGAACGCGAAATGTTTTTCTATTTTTGGAGTATATCTGACATTTATTTGTGTTGTTTACTGACGTCTAGCGATACGGTTTCAAATGTGTTGTTATGGTGACTTGATACAATACAATTACCGTTGTAAGTTTTCGATACAATGCAATTACCGCTGTAAGTTTTCGATAATTGCATTGCTCTTATGGGACAGTTTATATATGAGGAAAATTTTCTCAATGATATCTTCATTTGAAATCATTTGTAACACTGTTTTTGTAGGATTGAACGAAAAATGGGAGTGGCATTCCAAAAACTTGGAGCATCCTGAAATCAACTGGATCCTTCAGATTCTGAGGCTATCCTTCCAATAAGATGAAAATTCGTTCCGTAACAGGTGTGGGAAGTACTTGAATTGTAGAAAGACTTCGATTTTTTGAATTTTCTGTGGAACAACAATTTCATTCCAGCGAACCAATGATCAGATCATGAATCTTAATAAACCGATAAAATAAAGACAAAGAAGAGATCGGTAAATTCTTCGACATATTAACTCACGCTGACTGAGGCGCTAGAACTAAAAATTTACTCTTTCCATTCTCATCTCAATAGCTAACCCATAATTCCCGATAATTTTAATAAGATACCATAAATGTTGGGGCATACAGACTCGACAGAAATAGTAGTTTTTGCAAGTGGCTTATATCTTCGACCAGTTAAATACTTCAGAACTCTCTTTCAAGTATCAGATTGATAATAAATTTTAGATATGGAGTATTTTTTCGATATTCGTGAAAAGCTCAAAGGACGACATCCTGCGGAAATCCCATCTCCGATGACTCCGATAAGCCTCTGAAGAAGCTGGCCACTCGCGCTAGCGAAACGTCAGGAAGAAATTCCAAAGAACGACGGCCTTCAAGCCCGAATAGAAGTAGTTATACTAATAACCTCGGCTGCGAAAGCTTTAACCATTTTGTTGCAATATTTGTCATACTTTTCGAAAAATCGCGAAAATCGAGAGGTTGTCCACAAAGACGATATGAATATGGAGAACTGAACTCAACAACTTTCTTACTTGAAAATCCTAACGTCAGTATCGAATGAAATTTGATGGGTTACTTCCAAAATAATGTCAAAACGCCTACAGTTATCAGAAAAATTAAATTTCACGTTACTGAATGGACGTTTTCGATGGGATGATCCAAACAAGAGAAAGTAGGTCTCAAGTCACACGACACCATATATTGAAGTTTGAGGAACAAATTCTGATAGCTCAAGAGTGCCTGGAGCAGTGTTCGCCAAATTCTCTATATCTCTAAGCATGAAGGTATATCTCTAAGCATGAAGGATATACTACCATGAACATATATTCTTTGTTTGCAACTGTTGAGTGGGAAATCATATGAAAAAATCATCGATCTTACTCGAAAACGGAGATTTGATTTTATGAAAAAGTTTCAAATGAACTGGCTATCGTCTGGATGAAAATTCCACAATTAATAATTCAAATGATCTCATTTCTGGAAAACAATAATATATTTTTGAAAAAAAACTGATTATTATGTGATTCGAGCTATTTTTATAATGAAGGAGTTTTGATCCTAACCTCGTACAAAATCTGCTGGATTTGTTGCTGAATTTGGTATAGTCGTTGGAGAAGCCTATTCATTGGTTTATTGGTGTGTTATAAGCGTTTGGGTTTTATACCTGGTGTTCCACAGCTAACTAGAGAACTCCTTCTACTATATTCTCTAGCATTTTTCATTTCTGTTCTGGGCCAAGTTTTCAGTTTAGTTACCGTTGGTGTTCCATATGTTATAAAGTGGATAAAATATAATAATACAACCAGATGAGTGGTCCTCACAATGTCACTAAGGTTGAGTGCAACAGGTGGTAAAATTTGTTAAGTCCATATTTGATGAATGAAGAACGAACTAATGAAATACATAAACAAAAACAGGAATAGCTTTAACTGAAACTCAAGAAGTAAAAATCAAGAAAATATAATTCAAATAAAATTTAAAAAAATCTGTCGCCGGCAAAATTCGAACCAACACCTACAAGCCTATCATGACCAGTGATTGGTGCACCAACTTGGCACTTGGTTTTACTTGAACTTCCTACCCAAATCTATTTTATACCTATATAATCGGAAAATATGTTGCAAAGTGAATCATTGAATTTGTGATCAATTTGACATGTCAACAGAATATGCCAGGAACTCTTGGGAATGCCTATCCCAATTATTTGAATCAGTTGAGGTCTACTAAAATGTATTGGAAAAACCACCTGATGAATTATATTTGAATAAGATATGCATCTAGGAATCTACCAACACTGCGGAAGGGTCAACTGGTTGATGAATCTGATGAATTTTCAGGATTTTTGTCTCATTCATATCCAATAAATGCTTGGGTGATATACAAAAGGAAGTTGGTTGATGATAGAATACTGACAGGGATTTCACTCCAGTAACATGCAAGATAAACAGCCTTTTCTCGTTCAGTTTCTGTGAATAAATTCACACCCAAGTATGATTTTCAAAAAAATTTAAGTTCCATATTGGAGAAGAGAGTTCGCGGCGGTGCATGTAACTCTATCCCTTCATTGCCTCGAGCAAATTCAGGTTGATTGTTGAAGAAAGTTCTGTCTCCATTAATGGTTTTCAGAACACTTTGCTTCGATCAGATGTCAACTACAGTTCCCTTTGCGCATTTGGTTCAAGTTTCTTCCAATGAGATTATCCCTCGTTTCTTATTTTCTGGTTTTTGGGATGATATATCGACAGATGATTCTTCATTTCCATTTTTGTTATTATTGCAGTTCAATACGAAGGCAATTCAAATTGACACTGAAGCCCCAACTAACATTTTAGGACAGTTATTCCACATGCCGGGAAGAAATGTCTAAAAAATGGACAATACTGGTAGTACAGGCCTTGAATATTGAACTTCAAAGTATAAATAATTCATAAGTAGCAACCTTGGTTGATTACAGGAAAGTAATCACCAGTAAATCCTCTTCAAATTCCATAAGCCACTTTAGAGCAAGGAACATGTGAGAAATTACCTATTTTCTCCTTCAAAAATGACCCAACTGTCGCAAGGATTGGGGCGGTTTGAATTCTGGCACTATTTAGGGTATAATTCACGAAGCAAATGTCATCATAACCCAATGAATGTTTTGGTATTCTCTCTTGGTGAATAGTTACCTAAATGTGACTAGATATAAGCCGTTACGGTCAGAAAATATAAAGGTGATTTAACAGGTCTAATAGTTCAATTATTATTAACTTGATTTCATACCGTAAGAGGAAGAATATTGACTTATAGATACATTTCAAAAATTACGCCATATTTAATTAGAATATCTGTTTTACCCATCAATAAATATCGATAATATATTGAATTCTAGTTCATTCTGACGATTTATTACTAACATTTTAAAACCATAACTTTGCTAAAAGAGTGTGTTTTGGAGAAAAAATTCAAACATGTGCAATCGATCTAAATTATTTTTGCATTAAATCGCATATTTAAAGAGGCCCGTGAATTTTATGAAGGTAAGAACCATCATTTTACAGAAAATTCCGCGCCGCGCCGCAAGGAGAATATTGGTGAGGAGAGAGCATGTAGCTACCGTATGACAATAATTTTTATATTCCCATACTTATTGTCAGCATTTTATGTAGACCATAGCTGATCCATTGTGGCAACCAAATTATGAGAAGTTGATATAGACATAATATGTATATATGTATGCTATTCATATAAAGAAACCTCTCTTTGTTTATTCATTCGTCCAAGGGAATAATTGGTAACAGAAATGTTGATTTAAGCTTGATATTTACTTATTTCTGACCAATTGCATGTCAAAATTATTTACTGTTACCCTCAACCTAGTAAACTGAATGTCCAAATATTCCAATTTTCGACGTCCAAATTACTTCGAATTTTTTCCCCACATTGGTAATAACAAGGAGAAAATTACGTTATCTAGTCTTCTTTCAGAAAGGTCGCCGACCTGATTGAAGGTAAGAATAACGTAATTATAACTAAAAATGTTAGTTGGGGCGTGTTTATCGATTTTTTGTCCATTTTAGTATGCATTATTCAATATTTCATAATAAATTATAGAAAGTTTTCAGTGCAATATCAAAAAAAAATGGAAATTATTCAAATTCAATATGAAAGATGAGGTGGTGACATCTACTTCATATCACTTGATACAAATCACAGTCATGCCAACCATTAGTTTCTAAATTCCTAAAATGAATCTGATCTATCAAACTTTCGTTACGGAATAAATGTATATTGACTAATCTAGAGAGAACTGGAACTCCTTAAGTAACGTCCCTGTTGAAAGAATTTGTATGTAATCAAAAGGCAAGAAAGTAAAAAATAAGGTCAAACGTGGCACGCCCCTGAGCATTGTGTGGGAAGGACCCATCGGGGGTCGAACATCCATTTCCTGACCTATGCCCTACACCTTCCTGCCGCGACTGCAGGCCGAACTCAATCTACTCCAGCTTGCCGGTATTCTCTTGCTCGTCAAACGATTTGTCTTTCTGTTTTATAACCGGTGATTTACTCGGGTCTGCTCGCGATAGCAGGCCTTACACGTGTCTTCGCATATGGAAATGGCCAGGACTTTTTAACTATTCGGAAGTGCCATTTCACATCCGATTGTCCTGTGACCTCATACCAGCCCTTTGATTCTCGTTGATAAACGGCTTTTAACCTGAATTTCTCTGTTTCGTGACACTGGACGAAAGTTTAAATATGGTTCTGATTCCTCATGTCTTAGAGTTTCATCATATATAATGAAGTTGATTGCTTCAAGGGAATAATAATTCAATAATCAATCAATAATTATGTTTGAGAAAAAAGGAAATCTCTCATATCAATGATTTGCTTCATATCAATGATTTGGTCGAGAAAACATCTTGTTCACTACATAGTTTTGCAGACGACAGCACACTTTATACTAGTTTCTCTTTCAGAGTGCTCATACCAGCTCGAGAAACAAAAATTCGAAAAAACATTCACGTCAATAAAATTAACAATGACTTGGCAAAGATAATAAAATGGGGTGGTATGAACTTGGTGGAATTTAATGCTAGAAAAACCCAGGCATGTCTCTTCTCAAGGGAAGCCGATCTATCATCATCTTGTATTCAAATGTCAGGAGAAACTATTCCTACAAATTCAATATTTCCATGCTAGGAATTACAATTAGTGATAATCTCTCATGGGCAAACCATGTGAGATCGATCGCTAAAAGTGCTTCCCAGACACTTGTATTTCTATTTCGTGCGAAGATATACTTCACTTCTCGTCAGCTTCTAATGATCTACAAGACTCAGGTACGACCTGTCCTGGAATATAGTTCTCATGTGTGGAGTTCAGCACCAAAACATTCATTGAGGCTTCTCGATTCTATTCAGAGGAAAGCAATCCATCTTGTTGGTGATTCTTTGCTCACAGGTTCGCTCACTTCATTGGAACATCGTAGAAGGGTCGGAGACTTGTGTCTCTTCTATAGATATTTTCACGGTCGATGCTCTTCTGAATTGTTATCAAACGTTCCACCCTTGACAATACCTACACGGATGACACGACGAGTGCATAATTCCCACTCCTTTTGTTGTGAATTTGGAGACCTATCGAACCTCTCTTGCTCAGGGATCTTTTTTCAATAGAACAGCTGAGCTTTGGAACTCCTTGCCGGAATAGGTTTTTCCTGAGGCTCACAAACTTCAAAAATTCAAAATCAATGTTAATTCGTATCTCCAGTCCTTTGATTCACGCGATTTTTTTCAAACAGAGGGCTTTCCTCTGGTGTGAATCTGAATATAAAAATAAATCAGGTCGTTAATACCTGCTTATTTCACGATATTCCTACAAGTATCTTCATGAATGAAAAATTAAATTGAATTATGAATTTGGAGAACTAAATGCTCTCAAAGGTTGAGAAATGAAATCAACAAAATTCATGAATGCCATATCACCATCACGAAATCATGATTTCAAAAAGAGGAATGTTAAAATAAAATTGCCTTTGTTGAAGGCGTCTGCGATGAATTGTTCAGGAAGTTTCGCATAGACCGCAAGAAATACAGAAAGGAATTCAAACAAACTCGTGAACATTTGAATAATGATGAAAAAAGCGGAATAAAATTATTTAACGGAAAAACTTGAACAGAATTGAAACCACTCAAATGGATTCAATATAACAATAAAAATCGCATAAATGTTCAACATTATATACAATTATATAAATGTCGGTAAAAATCTAGCCAAAAACATATTTATTCCAAATAAAAGACCGTCGAAGAAAATATTCTTTACGGATATGTTACTTTTCGAACCCAAAAAATAAAAGTGAAGTCATTGATGTCAAAACAAACCTCAAATGTGGAAAATCATTAAGTTATGACGACATGAGGGAAGAAACGATGAAAGAGATTGCTGAAAAAAATTGCATCACCATCATAATGAAAAAAAAGTTTCAAACTGGAATTTGCCCTGGAGAGTCGGCAATTGTAATCCCATTCATAATAAAGAAGGCAGAACCCAACTAATCAATAACAGGGCAATTTTGTTCATAACAACCTTAACAAAAATCTTCGAAGGAAAGACTGATTATTTTTCATAAATTAATGATATTTCAAGGAATATGGGTTTCTTCAAGGAAAACGTACGCAAGATGCCATTTCCGACATGAACTCAAAAATCTACAGAGTGTTTTTCTGACCTTTCGAAGGCTTTCGAAACGCTTAGTCATTAACTACTATGAGAGACTCGGCAGAACTTGCTAACACCAAAAATTTTGAACCGTCACCCCTTAAGTAATCCTTAAAGGCAAAACGTCATCTGAAACTTCTCCTAGAGATCAATTACCCTAACACTAAACTGATATTTTTGCACTCGACGCGCGTTTCGCAAACAAGGTTAGCATCTTCAGGAGAAGGAAATTGATATTGAATCTAAAGCCTAGGGTTAGCTGTATATATACCTGAAGTTTTTCGGCCCGACATGGCCTCTGTTTGTTATTGCTACTTTCTGGACAATAATCAATTGAAACAACAACAAAAAATTAAAACAGAAAAAAAACGACAAGACAAATTATTGTCGAGAAATCAATTAGAATAAAGAGCAGTAACAAGCAAAGTCCATATCGGGACGAAAAACTTTAGGTATATAAACTGCTAACACTAGGCTTCAGATTTAGTATCAATTTTCTTCTCCTGAAGATTGTTAGCAAAACGCGCGTCGAGTGCCAAAATATCAGTTTGGTGTTAGGTAATTGATCTTTAGGAAAAATTTCATCTTTTACACCAAAGGTTCCAATATCATCGTTTGAAACGTCAACTACTGGATAATTATTATATCTGACAGGGGCCAGTACAGAGTTCCTCACAGAAGAATTTGTCGCACTTACTTTTGGCGATACAAACGTGGAATGAATTTTCATTAATTGGGACGGAAACATTTGCAGTTTCGGTCTCATTAGCCTCCCGTCAGTACTTTTCAGTTTCCACCAAGAACTGAAAAGTCATTAGTTTCCCTTAATAAGAATTTCATCATGTAGTCATGTCGAAACTCAAAGAACGCTGAAGCTGATAACGGACAACATAAGCCGTCGTATCAATAATCAAGCTCCACTGTGCTCTATTCCTCATATATTATAGTGAAGAGAAAAAACTGCACGACATAGTCGGTGAGCCGTCCTGAAGTTTGGCGACTAATCGTACATTTCTGAACAATTTGTTAGGACCAGTCCCAAGTACCTACACAATGGGCTTATGGTCCGATAATAGGGGAGCCCAAGCGGGGATTTTGGGAGTTACTAAAGCGCGGCAGATTAGCATACAGGGGGATACCTTGTCCCCGGTTGAGTACTTCCACCATATATGAGCCATATATGTATATATATTTGATCGGCTTCCGCGGTTAGAAATGTGCTGGCTGGAACTTCCGGTTTATCCGCGTCTGGATAGATTTACTTGTCTACGTTTCGGCTTCCATTTCTCATATATATATATATATATATATATATATATATATATATATATATATATATATATATATATATATATATATATATATATATATATATATATATATATATATATAAATATATATATATATATATATATATGTATATATATGTATATATATATATATATATATATATATATATATATATATATATATATATATATATATATATATATATACATATATAATAAAGAAGAAACGAGCTAAATTGTTGAGTCTTCTGAGTGAATCTGCATATAGACTTTTGAGTATTATGTGCATACCAGTTAAACCAGAAAAGAAGGAGTTCAAACCTTTCAAATCTGTCTTTTACAACCGAGAAAGATTTTTTGAATCATGGAAGAATTTGAACGAGAGAGATTGCGTAGTTTAGTAGCTGTTTGTGAGTTTGGTGGTGCAGCAGAGATTGAAAAAGCTTCAGTCAATCAGTTCATTAAGACGATTCTTGATTAGGCCTTTATCATATAACCCGATAACTATGATAAAGGCCTAATCAAGAATCGTCTTAATGAAGAGAAAGCAGATGTCAAATTCCCCGAAGTAATTGAAACTGCTTCCTCCAAATCGGTGAATCAGGATTTTTTTTACTCTGGTTTAAATTCGGCAAACGCTGGAAGAGGCAACCAGACACACTCGTCAACGAATCCACGAAGTTCTTCAGGGAGATTCAATGGAAGCAAAAACCAGTCAAAATGCTCAGTTTGCGGAAGAAAGAATCACACTGCAGAAAAATGTTCGTATCGTAATTGTGTTTGTCATTTTTGTAATAGAAAATTTATTTGGCACCAGTTTGCCCGAATAAAAGGACAAGTAATAAAAATAAGAATTCAAATGGAAATAATCTCCTAGATTCTGAAGAGTATTCGTTATTCACTTTGAATCACGAAACCAATCCAATTTCAATTGATATATTCATTGATGGTGAAATATTTACATTCACTTTCGATACAGGAGCTAGTTTCTCAGTAATTTCTAAAAGTTTTTATGACTCTAATTTTGATGATGAGATTTCGCATTCAACAAACAAAATTTTCAATCTGTATAATAGTGGTATAATCAAACCGTTAGGATTCATCACTTGTGAAATCGAATATGAAGAAAAAGTTGATAATTTGAATCTTTATGTCATTGAAAATGATGGACCTCCTCTACTGGGGCGTGATTTCTTCAAGTCGTTTGAGCTCACAATGTTCAATCTGGAGAAAATTTCACATTTCCCAATAGATTTAAATAATTTGATTGATGAATATAATGATTTATTTCCTCCAGGAGAAGGAGGGAGAGCCTCCCCGAATATGTATTAACATGGCCTATTTAAATCGTTCCAACGACAGGATATACGATCCCTAACACTGGACAAAGGTGGCACGTTATTAGTTCGAAAGCAGATCCTCAAGCAGTTTGCGCGCTGCAACTGAAACGACCGGAAGTGGCGATTCCGTAGCCGGCCAGCGTTCCTGGTGTCAAGTCGTTAAGCGCCATTGTTTTGATATGAATGGTCATTAAGGCAGTAACTTTGCCGTCACCGTGGGCGTCGCTGCACATTCTGATTGCGGCTTGAATACTTGAAATGGAATATCAAATTGAAGAGGCGACCGTGTGGGTTATATCGTTTCGAGAGGCTTTGTTTCAGGAATTCATGATGATGGTCATCATTAAGGGTTTGCTGCAGTTCCCTGTTTTACCGGATTTGGTGGCGATTTCTGATGTTCCGAACATCAGGTGGACCATTCCTTTATACTTTTGTGAACTCTGCTTCTCTAATAGTTGGAGAGTTTTGCCTCATCGTCAAACTATGAAATTATATGTGCAGTGCGTGATATGTCATTATATTCATAACATGTGATCCCCTTCACCCTGAATTTTCTTCTGGAACTGATTGAAATCTGACAATTACACTCATTTTTCAAGAAGATTTCCAACAACTACGTCGGCAAATCGCGACACAACAGTGATATGCCATGCACGGATCATTTTCATTTGCCAGGGCGAATATCAGTTGTCAATCTGGTGGTTGCCTTGCAATTTGTCGAAATGCAAGCATCGGACAGGCACAAAATGTCAATACAATTCTAATGAATAGCTTGAAAACGTTTATAATTATATATCTGCTTAGTATTGTGTACATGGTATAGCTTGGTGGTGATGAAATGATTATGATTCGTTTGTGTCTAGCAAATGTATATATACAGACTAGTCATGTAAGGCGAATATTTCTAGTGATGATGATAATACTATGTACTGTACTGAATATCTAGGACTACGTGCATAATTTTGTATTTTTCGAGAGTCATTACACAAGTGCTTCGAAATTACCGATTATTTTCCATGAAAGCATGTTGTCTAAAAACTGCATGAGTTTATTTTTATATTTTGTCGAAAGACCCGACTCCAATGGAGGAGCAAAATATGCAAATAACCGAATGCAGTTTTTTTACTGACAACATGCTTGAATGGAAAATTATCAGGTTTATTTTGATGCACGAGTGTAATTCGGTAGAATGTTTCCGGAATTGAAACAACGACATTTAAAATTCAGTATTTATGCCTGTCAAGATGACGAATGTACAATTTAACAATCGTTACTATAGATACACGGACCGAGCGGGTATTTTTCGATACCTACCGGGTATTTACCAGCCCGAAAATGTCCCGCCGGGAATTTATCGCTGTAATTGATCGAAAATGTTTCGCTTCATATGGGATTTTTAACATACGATGGAAATATTCGATAATATTTATGTGATACGTATGGAAAAAAGTCATCAATGGGTCTTTTGATATTAGAGACACCAATAAATGAACGATGACATTGGAGTCTTTGGTGTGAAAGCTGAAACTTTTCGTAGAGATCAACTACCCCAATACCAAACTGATATAATTGGCACTCGACGCGCGTTTCGCTAATAAGTTTAGCATCAAAATTGATACTTCTCAAAAGTTTTCAAAAAACCAATATTTGGATCATTCATTGTTACGAATAATCTGAAATAATATGTTGATGATTTCTCATTCTTCATAATGACTGAAAAGAGTAGTACTCAGAGAATATTTTTTGTAAGTATGTCATTTTTTGAAAAACTGATTGCTTCAATATTCGAAGTGTCGTTTTCCATGTTTTACTGTGATAGGGGAGGAAAACCGAGGGTTGCATCCCTTACTTTGATTATATAAATTGGGCAGTTCGACAAATCATTTTGTGTCCTGCTCGTATTTATTTTCGGCAGCAGAGATGTTTTCCCTCATCACGTTGGTCAGACACTTTTTGTTATTTTATTTGGAGAGAAACTTTCTCTCACTCAGTGTTGGAACCATGACCTCGTTGATTTCTATGTTAACCGCCAATTGGTTCTCTGATCGTTTCATTCGATTCATGTTTTATGTGCCCTTTCCACAGAAAACATCTAATATTACTAGTGCCTTGGTGTCGTTTTTCGGTACAATCTAGTGGCAGCTCGAAAAATTGTATGTATGAAATCAGTATATGTAATCTATAGGGCATTTTATTACTTTCATCGAGCAATCACTCTGCCTCGATATGAGCGAAAACCTAAAATGAGCGGAGAATTTTGGCCCTTGTCGCGATTCCTCAAATTTTTCTAGAGATCAATTACCCTAACACCAAACCGATATTTTTGCACTCGACGCGTTTCACTGAATTTTACTGTTTCATCAGAGGCTCTGAAGGGAAATATCGAGCCAGTTTAAGGTACATTAAGGCGATTCTTCAATCAATTTCCGTTGGAATTATAGTTCTTCCTCAGTTTGAAGATCTTTCGAAATCATATGTAGGATAAATAATGATGCCAAATGCCAGGCTATAGATTTTACCACCAAAAAGTTCTGAAATTGATGCCGTTTCAAAGAAATTTAGTTCAACCCGGATAGCTTGTCCCGTTCGAAGACAAAAGGGAAAAAGAATTTCTTAAGGCCTCATTGCATAGAAATTTTGATAACAAAACCTTATCGATTTATTTTTCAAACGGCAGGTTCGTATTTAATATGCTTGAAATCAATCAGAGACGAGTCATTTCCATTTGAGCAAGTGGGTTGCAGACTCCTTCAGCAATTCTACGCTATAATGAACATTACTATTATCATGAAGCAGGATTAGGATGTCTGAGACTAATTTCGTTGACAGATGGTGTGAATATATAGCTTCAGTTCGTGTACCTCTACTACGACGAATTAGCTAGGTAATGATATGTTCATACTGGCTGACTCACAAATGAAAGCGGTTACCATTATTATCGAAAAGTCACGAAAGAAAGTCATTCGCATTAAAACTGAAGTGCAGGTAATAGTAGGAGAGCCCACGATGCTAAATCGGGATTTGCTCGAGCGTCATAGAGACCTATTGGATTGCGAAGCTCAGATGATAAAACGAAAAAAATATTATATAATGTATACCTTTTCATCGGTGGGGGGAGCGGCTAAAGATTTTCAAAAATGTAAAAAAAAACTATTGCATGGACATACTCGAGCGAGTCAGATATTGATATCATCTATGTCCTACATATTTCTAAAAATGTACGTATGTTAATCTGATTGTTTCCATGATGGGGGTGGTCGTACGTGAAGGTTGAAAATGAAAAAATACATTTTTTCTCGAGCGCGTCAGATTTTCTGAGGGGATGTTATGTGAACCTAAAAAAAAGCTCTCATATATATATATATATATATATATATATATATATATATATATATATATATATATATATATATATATATATATATATATATATATATTGTTGTTGAGTTCGGGTTGAACCGCGTCTGGAGTTTTGTTCTCGACGTTTCGGCTCCGATTTTGGAGCCATTTTCAAGAGGTGAAGCGACCTTCCTGCTTAAATAGACGTGACGACGGCCAGAGACTTCCAACTGCATGGAAACCCCTAATTTCCAGATGCCCAGTCCCCACCAAGACATCCGACGGTCCTTTAGTAGCACCCGCTGCTATAAATCCTACCCAACATCCCTCGATACCTCAGTTCGATCTAAGGAGTAGGCAGATTGAGACCTTAGAAAGAACTCGTGACGAGACCTGGGGAGTAGGCAGATTGAGGCCCCGGCGTCAAGTCACAAACCCTTGCCCCCCGTGACAACACCTGAGGAGTAGGCAGATTGAGACCTCAGCGTGAAGTCACATTCACCTCTTGAAAATGGCTCCAAAATCGGAGCCGAAACGTCGAGAACAAAACTCCAGACGCGGTTCAACCCGAACTCAACAACAACACACAACTGACCGCGGAAACCTATCCGAACACATATATATATATATATATATATACATATATATAGGTTCATCTTTACGTCCTAGACGTTGCAATCTTATAATCTGACGATTATCTGGAGGGATTCACCAATTCTGCCGATTTGAAATTTTTGTTTTTACTTTTTCTAATTATTGAACTTAATTAATTGAAAATCCCAGGAAAAAGCATGCAAATAGAAAAAGTGAATAATTTTTTTAGTAGAATACTTGTATTTGTGAGAAAATTATTATAAGCAGTTGAATTTTCTGAATTTCAAACGTTGGATATTCGTTGTGAACAATATCATGCTACCAACGAGTCTGTGTGATCAACTGTCATGACATCATGGCAACAGAAACCAGAGCGGGGACGGAATGGGGAGCAATAGATAGAGAAAGAGTGAGAGAAAAATAGAAACGTGGAGAGAGGAATACCGAAATAAAGTTTTTTTTTCTACAACTCTGTAGCCCTCCTCCTTCTTCAGGTCATCGAATTGTCAGATTAGTAGGATATACACGTTTCAGGATGTAACTCACCCTACCTTAATCTGACGCGATCGAGAATTTCAGATGATCAATTTTTTTTACTAATCTGATTCTTTATCCTTGAAAGCCGGCTATATATATATATATATATATATATATATATATATATATATATATATATATATATATATATATATATATATATATATATATATATATATATGAAATATTAAACAAGGTCACAGGAAACGGTAATCATTGGTCACTTGTCAACTTCATTCCCTTCTTAGTCTCATCATTTCCGTTAAAATTGCAAATAGGGTTTTCACTGTCCGTTAGGAGAAACAACTTCTCCCATCATTTCATTCTTTCACTTGTTTGATTTCTCATATTTTTTAATTAAAGTTTTATATTATATTTGTACCATTACGTCGATGTGTTGTGATATGTTGTCCTTCATGTTTGTATTAAAAAAGGATTATCAACCTCATATTCGTAAGTAAGCACATGTTGAAGAAATTTTCTATTCTTACAATTTTTTCCCAATTCATTGTAGAGTTCCTGATGAAGAGCCAATGAAGACTCGAGAGCTTGAACAGAATAAAAAGTTCACTTTGTTCCAATTCCTTGTTGACTGCACACCCGAATATTAAAGGGATTTTTCTTTAACTTAGACAGTCGTCTAACCTTCTCACATTATATATATATATATATATATATATATATATATATATATATATATATATATATATATATATATATATTGCTCATATATGGTGGAAGTACTCAACCGGGTACAAGGTATCCCCCTGTATATTAATCTGCCGCGCTTCAGTATTTCCCGAAATCCCTGCTTGGACAATACCTCTCGTCGTATTCAGATCATCAATACTTATTCGATTTCCTTGAACGGGGTTGTAGTCTGTCGTTTCAAAACATCATCTTACATATTTTCGCCTCCAGAGCAAGAGTTCCCCCTAAATAATTCATAAATACAAGGGCGCAATTTTTTTTCAATTAGTATGCTTTTTTGTTGATTTCACTCCCATCGGAAAGCTTTTGATAATCATTAATAATCCACAGAAGTCTAGCGAAATGAAACGAAAATGCCGAATGAGGTTTTCATATCTGACAGGTTTACGTTTGCGCAAATGATAAATTGAGTGGCAGTTTATCTGAACCAGTATATTTTGATTAGTGATATTCACACATTCTTGATTGACAAATGGAAAAAAATATCACCTATATCCAACTGAATGAAAACAGAAGCAACTGAATTGTACGAGTTATTCAGTCATTTTTGAACCGACAATCGATAACAAGCACATCAACTAGGTGAAATAAAAATTTCCAACAGAGATCAATTACCCTAAAAATTTTTTGCTCAAGTAGAAATTCAATGAAATCAGTTAATTTGAAATCATCCGATCGATCACAACCAATGAGAACAAAATGAATTATACTGAATATTTCCATGGTATGTTAAAAATCCCATATGAAGCGGGACATTTTCGATCAATTACAGCGATAAATTCCCGGCGGAACTTTTTAGGGCTGGTAAATACCCGGTAGGTATCGAAAAATACCCGCTTGGTCCGTGTATCTATAGTAACGATTGTTAAAATGTACATTTGTCATCTTGACAGGCATAAATACTGAATTTTTTGTTTTAACTCCGGAAATATTCTACCGAATTACACTCGTGCATCAAAATTAACCTGATAATTTTCCATTCAAGCATGTTGTCAGTAAAAAAACTGCATTCGGTTATTTTCATATTTTGCTAAAGGAGCCCTCCTCTTTCGGAGTCGGGCTCTTTCGACAAAATATGAAAGTGAACTCATGCAGTTTTTGGACAACATGCTTTCATGGAAAATTATCGGTGATTTTGAAGCACTCGTGTAATTACTCCCGATGAATTCTCGGCGGGACATTTTCGGGCTGGTAAATACCCGGTAGATATCGAAAAATACCTGCTCGGTCCGTCTATCTATAGTAACGATTGTTAAAATGTACATTCGTCATCTTGACAGGCATAAATACTGAATTTTAAACGTGGTTGTTTCAACTCCGGAAATATTCTACCAAATTACACTCGTGCATCAAAATAAACCTGATAATTTTCCATACAAGCATGTTGTCAGTAACAAAAACTGCATTCGGTTATTTCCATATTTTGCTAAAGGAGCCTTCCTCTTTCGGAGTCGAACTCTTTCGACAAAATATGAAAATAAACTCATGCAGTTTTTAGACAACATGCTTTCATGAAAAATTATCGGTAATTTTGAAGCACTCGTGTAATAACTCCCGATAAATTCCCGGCGGAACATTTTTGGGCTGGTAAATACCCGGTAGGAATCTAAAAATACCCGCTCGGTCCGTGTATCTATAGTAACGATTGTTAAAATGTACATTTGTCATCTTGACAGGCATGAATACTGAATTTTAAACGTCGTTGTTTCAACTCCGGAAATATTCTACCGAATTACACTCGTGCATCAAAATAAACCTGATAATTTTCCATTCAAGCATGTTGTCGGTAAAAAAACTGCATTCGGTTATTTTCATATTTTGCTAAAAGAGCCCTCCTCCTTCGGAGTCGGGCTCTTTCGACAAAATATGAAAATAAACTCATGCAGTTTTTAGACAGCATGCTTTCATGGAAAATTATCGGTAATTTTGAAGCACTCGTGTAATTACTCCCGATAAATTCCCGGCGGGACATTTTTGGGCTGGTAAATACCCGGTAGGAATCTAAAAATACCCGCTCGGTCCGTGTATCTATAGTAACGATTGTTAAAATGTACATCTGTCATCTTGACAGGCATAAATACTGAATTTTAAACGTGGTTGTTTCAACTCCGGAAATATTCTACCGAATTACACTCGTGCATCAAAATATACCTGATAATTTTCCATTCAAGCATGTTGTCGGTAAAAAAACTGCATTCGGTTATTTTCATATTGTGCTAAAAGAGCCCTTCTCCTTCGGAGTCCGGCTCTTTCGACAAAATATGAAAATAAACTCATGCAGTTTTTAGACAGCATGCTTTCATGGAAAATTATCGGTAATTTTGAAGCACTCGTGTAATTACTCCCGATAAATTCCCGGCGGGACATTTTTGGGCTGGTAAATACCCGGTAGGAATCTAAAAATACCCGCTCGGTCCGTGTATCTATAGTAACGATTGTTAAAATGTACATTTTTCATCTTGACAGGCATAAATACTGAATTTTAAACGTGGTTGTTTCAACTCCGGAAATATTCTACCGAATTACACTCGTGCATCAAAATTAACCTGATAATTTTCCATTCAAGCATGTTGTCAGTAAAAAAACTGCATTCGGTTATTTTCATATTTTGCTAAAAGAGCCCTCCTCTTTCGGAGTCGGGCTTTCTCGACAAAATATGAAAATAAACTCATGCAGTTTTTAGATCACATGCTTTCATGAAAAATTATCGGCAATTTTGGAGCACTTGTGTAAATGTTTGCGTAATTACTCCCGAAAAGATCTCATGGGCTCTTTTCACTTCATTATGTTGTTACCATGGATACATACAAAACAAATTTATTTCGATTTTGACGTTTCAAATATTTGATATTTCAAATGATACCATTTGGTTGTGATACTTTCTGGAATATCAATGCAATTATAGAATCAAATATACCAAAAATTACAGTTCACAGTCAAGAATTTTCATGGAAAGCATTCATGAACTTTTGCAAAAAAAGTATCATTCAGATGGATATCGGGTGGCGAAAGAGTTGGCGTCTATTTTAAAGGATTGCGCTGTGAACATAAGAACAAAAGATGGTAGAGAGTCTACTGTCGAAACCATGTGGAACTCAGCAGAATGAATAGCTTCTTCTCTTTATTTTTCAAAAATTGGCGAAAAAATGTCTATCCGAATAACCCTCGAACATTGATAAATGCTCAAAAATGTTATAACAACTTTCACAAGCACGTTGCCTACGGCGTCGGTCTGGTTCCTAGCAACAAGCTATCAAAATGTGTTATGAAATTTTCGAACAATTATCAATGTCCTTGGGTTATAACTACTGACAACGACTTGATATCACTTGCAGTCAGCGCGCATTTCGCATCCCCAAAAAAGGAATTGATACTGAACTCAAAAATTAATATTATTGATACATATTCAATGCAGACTGTTATCCTATTTTTAGGTTTTCAATACTAGACCAAATAGTGAGTCGAATGAAATAGTCCTTATGTGATTATACATAATTACTAAGACACTCAGCTACTTCTGAACTTTTGACTGCGTCTAGATCTCTTGTGATGAAGTTTGATAGCTATTCTTATCGAATGTGAGAATGATTCCAGAACTTTCACTTACTTCCTCCAAGATCAAACGAATTCGAACTATTCAGCATAATATAAATACATGTACTCCAGTCATTACGTCGAAAAAATCGGGTTAGAAATGCAAATGAACCGAGAAAGCCAAATTGTAGATATTATGTTGGAGGTGGGGGGGCTAGCAATGCTCAAGTTCAAATTGTCGACCAAAATAACCTTGTGGGTTTTCCGCCATCTTGAAAAGGGTTAAATTCAGTTTTTTCATCATTACTCGGTTCCCCGTTGAGATACGAACATTTTTATTGAATACTTTTTTGTTGCTTTTTGCACGATCTACAATTAAGGTTTCATACATTATTCACGTATCGATCATCGTTATCGAGATATCGATGAAAATAACCATAAATTTGGGTAGAACAAATTGTTTTTCGCTATTTTCTTTTTTCTCGTGAAAGATATCGAGAAATGTTCGAAATTAAACTTGTAGAGCGTGTCCAGACCTACAAATTCGTTTTTTTTTTATTTTTTATATCCGACAAAAGTTACGATCTCTAGCGCGCCACAAAGTCAGTAAGACTGTGTCCGGTTTTTATTTAACCGCTCGCACGGTTCTATCCACACGTCAAAATGGATGAATAGTTGTTCAGGGAATTATTGCAATACAAAATAAATTAATAAACCAGCCAAATTATATATCAAATACATGAAATTTATTAATGAAATAATTGTTATGAAGAAAAAATAATAATTACAGGCAGTCATTTTTTTCACACGTTTTGATGGTCCTGGCTGTTCAAACTTCTTCTCAGCAGACTCTTCAAGTCGTGAAACTTCGTCAATCGCAGGAAATGATGCTGTGACGGTCAAAAAATCGTCATCGTTATCATCGTGATCGTCATTGAATAAAATATCGACTCCGGCGACATTGTCGCACGTCTGTCCACTACAGTGAAGCCAAATAACGGAGCAACTAATTCCTGCTTTCCTGCACCCACAAGCAGCTCAACATTTTCCTTTACATTTGCACGAAATGAGTTTTAAAAGTTCGGGTGGTTCTGATTCCTGAGGATCTTTAAAAATTCCGAGCCACGTTTGTACTTGAAGATATGTCCGGAAAACGTGTTGGCGGACTGCGTTTTCCGTTGGTGGGAGTAGTGAAAAATTATTCGTCTTATGAAAGAATGTAGGCTCTCACGGCCGGTGTTAATACATCTCTGGTTTTTCGGGCTTGAGGGCCGTGTGGTGGAATTTTGACTTCTGGAGCTTTCGACTACATCTGCGGCAGCCATCTTCAGCGGCGTGGTCTTTGCTGAACTCCTCTATGTGAGTTTACTACGACTGATTGCAAATCTGGAATTGACTCGTTTATATTTTTCGGTCCGCCAGCGTTCTGTTGGTCGTCCGATTCCCTGATTCTATCTGGTTTCGTCTTAGCTGTTCTTAGAACTGGATACCAAATTTTTTTGCGATTGAGATACATAAGTACAAGGATAACTTCAACAGAAAGGAAGAGGGACTACATTTGAACAAAATTTGATATCCAGTTCACTAACTCTAACGGTCGCTCTATGGCGAGACGCACATTGTAGCATCGGGCGCGCTGAGGCCAACTTTGTGGCACCTTTGTGAGGTCGTAACTTTTGTCGGAAATAAAAAATAAAGAAACGAATTTGTAGGTCTGGATATGCTCTACAAGTTTCATTTCGAACATTTCTCGATATCTTTCACGAGAAAAAAGAAAATAGCGAAAAACAATTTTTTCTTCCCAATTATGGTTTTTATCATCGATAACTCGATAACGATGATCGATACGTGAAAAATGTATAGAACCTTAATTGTAGATCGTGCAAAAAGCAACAAAAAAGTATTCAATACAAATTCTCCTATCTCAACGGGGAACCGAGTAATGATGAAAACACCATAAATTTAACCCTTTTTCAAGATGGCGGAAAACCCACAAGGTTATTTTGGTCGATAATTTGAACTTAAGCTTTTCTAGCCCCCCCCCCCCAACATAATATCTAAAATTTGGCTTTCTCGGTTCATTTGCATTTCCAAATGGAAATAATGACTGGAGTAATGGCGTACACGAACAAATGTGTGTGGAGTTGAGTTAATACCACACCACAGAAATAATTTCCAGTCAGTCTATCTCTATTTCGTCTCCACTAATGAATCTAATACCGAATGAGGGAGTACAGAAACAAATTTGCGAAAGCTCAACGTCACTGAAATAAACTACAATTAGTGTCGTTCACTTTTTCATTCGTGTTTCAATCATAAACTAAAGTTCAAGACGAGTTCCTTGGAGGACGGAAATGCCAAGAACACGTAGATCCATCGCTGTGGCAGAAATGTTTATTATTCGGGACTCCGAGTACAAGTCGAAACATACAAGAAACGCCTGACCATTTATTTTTTCATTTTATTTGCCTACTATGTACATATTCGTATATAATCGTTGAGATTGGGTATACAATTTTTTCATTCCCTTTTTCCGATTTCAATTAACGATCAGAAAGTGTCCCAACAAGCAATTTAGTTAGAAAATACCTAGTTCTGTCCAAGGGCACTATAGTAGGAGAGCCCACGATGCTACATCGGGATTTTCTCGAGTGTCATAGAGACCTTTTGGGTTGCGAAGCTCAGATGATAAAAAGAAAAAAATGTTATATAATGTATACCATTTCATAGGTGGGGTTAGCGGCTATAGATTTTCAAAAATTTAAAAAAAAAAATATTGCATGGACATACTCGAGCGCGTCAGATATTGATATCACCTATGTTCTACATATTTTTGGAAATGTACGTATGTTAATCTGATTGTTTCCATGATGGGGATGGTCGTACGTAAGGGCTGAAAATGAAAAAAAATTTCTCGAGCGCGTCAGATTTTCTGAGGGGATGTTAAGTGAACCTATAAAAAGCTCATATTTAATAATCTGACGGTTTGGACGTGACGCAGACCCGCGGCCGTTAATTAGAATGTGAAAAAAAAATCGCCATTTTGTAATACACAAGCGCGTCAAATTAAGATATATTTGGTTCATCTTTACGTCCTAGACGTTGCAATCTCATAATCTGACGATAACCTGGAGGGATTCGCCTATTCTGTCAAATTAATTTTTTTTTCAAATCATTGAACTTAATTAATTTGAAAGCTCGGGAAAAAGCTCGCAAATGAGAAAGTGTATGTTTTTTTAGTAGAATACTTGTATTTATGAGGAAATAAAGCAAATAAATTTTTGAAATTTTTAAACATTGGATATTCGTTGAAAACAATATCATGCCACGAACGAGTCTGTGTGATCAACTGTCATGGCGTCATGGCAACAGAAACCAGAGTGAGACGGAGTGAAAGAGCAATAGATAGAGAAAGAGTGAGAGAGAAATAGAAAAGCGGAGAGGAGAATATAGGCATCAAGTAACTGCGCGCATTAAACTTTATCGATGAATTTTTATTATTTCGACTTGTGGAAATCGTCGATTACATATTTTTTGTGATTCTTGAATTATTCCTTCAAAATTAAAAAAAATAGACACGCTCGGGAATGTCGAGATGACGTTATTCTTTACAACTTTGTAGCTCTCCTCCTTCTTTAGGCCACTCTCGAACTGTCATCCTACCTTAATCTGACGCGCTCGAGAATTTCAGATGATCAATTTTTTTTTACTGATCTGATCCTTTATCCTTGAAGGGCGGCCATAGCTATAGGGCTCATATATGGTGGAAGTACTTGACCGCGTATAAGGTATCCCCTGTATATTAATCTGCCGCGCTTTAGTAAATCCCGAAATCCGCGGTTAGGCTCCCCTATAACTATACCGTCACAAATATTATCGATAAATGAACCGTGATTGTCATAAAACAAAGCCAAGTCAAATGTTGCATATATTCCATACAAAATGAAAACCGTTACACAACATTGATAACTTCCTAATGATAAGTAATTATTTGGTATACTGTTTGTAACATAATCGATTTTGGCCTCCTTTGATTCGATATTCATCATTTGCCAATTATCATTTAGAATTGACAAATCTGTGCTCTGATAGATTCTTCAAAATCTTACGAGCCGAATTGTTGTTATTATTCTCGAGGAGTTATTGCGAGTATATTACTCTACTTTATTTACGGCTAATTCGTTTATCATAAATAAATGATTCTTCAGTTTCATTCATCAGAATAAGAATACACAAACACTACCTAGGCGTTTGACATTGACACTTTGGAGTTTGGTTATATCATTTCCATGGTAATATTCAATTCGAGAAATTTTGTGATAGGACTACAAGAGAGAATAATAGTGGATTATACCACGAGTCAATACTGATAGCTATTCTTTATTATATATTCATTATTGCGTGTAGTATACTCTACTTCATTTACGACTAATTTATTCATCATAATCGAATGATTCTTCAGTTTCATTCATCTCAATACAAATGAACAAACACCACCTACATGTTTGACACTGACACTTTGGAGTTTTGTTATATCGTTTCTTCGTTTCCAAGGAAATATAAAATTCGAGAAATTTCGTGATAGGACTACAAGAGGGAATGAAGACTATTGCTAATAATAGCTCGACATTATTCCCTAAGGAAATAATTTATGACATTATACGACAGAAACCATAAGTTGAATACTTACATTATGTATTAGTCGTAAATGAAAACTATTACTATTAATTCCCCGCCATTATTCCTTAAGGGAATAATATATGGCATTGTAATGTTTCTTGGGATAATAAAATTGAATTGAATGAATTAAATTGATTTGAATTGAAATTGTTCTGCAGAAACCTCAAGTATAATACTTACATTATGTATGAGTCGTAAATAAATAATTTTATAGCGATTATCGAACCTGTGCCAAAAAAAAACAAGTGCTGTGAAAAGCATCGTTGATCAGTTACTTCCAAAGAGTACAAACCTCTGCCACAGACTATTACAGTGACCATACACAGGATAATATGCAAGGAGTATTCGAACTCGTTTTTTCCTTTCGAAACGACTAGTGATACCTAAACGAATTGAATCCAGTCCATTCTTCGTATTGTTCTGGAATTTATTTCACAACTCGAAACGACCATTTTCATTTATCATGGACGAAACTTCAGAATCAATGACCCGACTACAAAATGAAGAAATTTATAATGGAAATTGCATATTCTCACTATATTAGATCAAATTACTATTATATCTATTCTCATCGAAGTCGTTTTTTCCATAATCTGATTCTGACCGATTTTTCACCACAAAATTCTTCAGCAGGGAAATAAATCAATCTATAATTTTGAAACCTTGTTCATCCTCAGATCGTACAACCTGGGACAAGTAGTCAACGGTATAGATCACTTTGTAATCCATTTGAAACCCATTCATGATGTGAAAAACTAGAAATCAATGGTTTACATGGTGAACAACAGATGCTGTCCCAAGACAGACCCTTGCGCTTCAATTCTAATTATTACCATATATGATGCTCTGTTATTACCGATACCAACCCATTGAGTCGGATTCAAAATGGGTTCTTCTGTTAACCAGCTGACGTCTCCTATGAACGTCAATCTTCAGAAGGTCGAAACTGTATTCGAGCTAGGGATCTAGAAGGTCCCTACCAGTGATTTTTTGTAAAGGTGAGGATGAGGTGTGGAAGTCTGTCTAATACCTGTCAGCCGTCCAGATCATATGATTATTCAAAATCTATCCTCATAAAATTATCATATGCACCATTAACAATAAAACAATTTCAGTAGTTCAGTGTGATTTCATTCCGAACAGTCAGTTCTATCTAACCAGTATTCCATTGAAATAAACCGTATCTTTCCACCTAAAAAAATATATCTCTGAATAAAGATCGACGTACATGAGGAGGATATCGGGTTGCATGTCCCAGACCATAAACACACATCAAGTTTTTATAGATATATTTAGATCCTTCTTGTTTCTACTAATGGATATTGAGTATTATACAGTACGTCTAGAAAGTTTCCATCTAATGGATTTTTTCATTGTCAAGAACATCTACGAAGTTTTGTTTTCTTTGTAACGTATTACTCATCAGACTCCTTTCTATTAAATGGTTTGCAGATGGAAAAATAATATTCTGTTCAAGGTGAAAATTAATGAGCAAAAAATGTAATGAGTTTCCATCGAGCGACAATGTATATGAACAATGAGTGTTATTCGATGAATTGATGATGGATTTTCCGATTGAATGAAATGATCGATTAAATCCGTATCTACGATTATCTCATATGAAACTATACTTTGGATATCATATTTACAAAGTGCTAGATATCTTTTTGTCGCTAACAACGGGAATATCGATTTCCATCTCTAGCACTTGATGTGTATGTTGTTTGAGTCTTTGATTATCTAGTAGAAGACATTTCGCCTTCACGGTAAAACACCACTTAGTATAACTACTTTTCTTCGGGTTCGGAGGCCGTCGTTCTTTAGAATTTCTTCCTAACGTTTCGCTAGCGCGAGTGGCCAGCTTCTTCATTTCCGATGATTGAACGTTTCGATTTCTTAAGGCGTATTTATATTAATGCAGGTAGTCTGGAGTGTTAATAACTTCTGTCGGGTTCGGGGAATAATCATCATTATTAGTTGCCGCACTACCTGCCGTGATTTCATTAGTTATTCTTGATTTCCTCAGAATGGGATTCCAAATTCTGTTTAGACTCAACGCTTCTTCAGCAGCAGCAACCCAACTAGGGTTACCATAGCCGACTGGTACAAGGGCGATAGAGATCCAAAAACATACGGACAATTTCAACAGAAAAAAAGAAGCGTTGAGTCTGAACAGAATTTGGAATCCCATTCTGAAGAAATCAAGAATATCTAATGAAATCACGGCAGGTAGTGCGGCAACTAATAATGATGATTAGTCCCCGAGCCCGACAGAAGTGATTAACACTCCAGACTACCTGCATCAATATAAATACGCCTCAAGAAATCGAAACGTTTAGTCATCGGAAATGAGTAAGCTTCTGAAGAAGCTGGCCACTCGGTCTAGCGAAACGTTAGGAAGAAATTCCAAAGAACGACGGCCTTCAAGCCCGAAGAAAAGTAGTTATACTAATAACCTCGGCCGCGAAAGCCTTAACCATTTTGTCAAAACACCACTTGTACCAGAATCCAGCAGTAAATCATTTATAATTCGACAACTAATTTTGAAAATATCGCGAATAATTCTATTCACAAATCGATGGTGCTTCAAAATTCTTAATAGAACTACTCGAGTTACAATGGAATTTTTTTCAATAATTCGATCACCAACAACTGTGAAAATAATAAAAAAGAGGCATATTTTTTACAAGAAAATATGAAAGTGACGTATAGTATGGATTGAGACATAGGTATGTTATAATTTACTATTTCCGCATATCGCTAGGAAAATTATATTCAATAAAATACGAGAAAGAAAAAAAATCCTCTATTTCGACTTTCCCACCGTAATCTACAAAGGACATTCATAGGTACATATGTCTAAATTCATATTATACGTCACTCTTATATGTACGAAATTTGCTTCTTTTCTACTAATTAATCTCCCGTGTAAGTAGCCATCCCATTTTATTTTCATATTTAATGTATTATTGTTATGTACTATAGAGGTCCTGAGGAAGGCAATGGAGATTGCAGAAAGCTTGACGAATAACAAAGAGTTTTTTTTGTAAAATAGACCAACACAACCGACTTTTTTTGGGGGTGAACCGCATTGGTTCTGAAATAGTTTCATTGGACGATTTTTTTTAACCAGGTATCAAATTGGAGGAGAACGTTTTTTTTGTCAATAATTCGTTCGTATCCGAGCTGTCGAAAGTCAGATCACTGGTGAGTCGTTTCTGCAACTGTCACAAGAATATTTTCACAAGCGTTTCGGGAATCAAAGAAAAATATTAAATTTATGTTGATTACGTTCATTTCCCAAACACATTAGGCTATTGTAATCCAACATATAGAGTTAGCAGAGTTATTGTGTTGTATTGTATTGTGATAAAGAGTTGTATTAAAAGTGGTTTGGAGTTTTAATCAACGACCCCAAGAAAGATCGTAACAGTATCCATTTCTGCAATTATAAAATCGAAGATGGAATGAAAATGAATTTCTTATTTTCGAGCCGGTCGTAATCGTATATAATCAGTGACGCTGTAGTTTTTCGAAAGCCATGTTGATTTTGTTCTCTTCTGAGAAGTTGCTTATTCTACTGCATATTCCTTCTTCTAGGACTTTCGAAAAAAGTCTTTTGTTCAATTGAATGCCTTGAAGTTATATTTCAGAAATGAAATATCTACACAAAGTATCTCAATCACAGAAATAGTGTGAACCGTTTTGCCAATGTATTCATAACCGAATAACCCTGGAGGATAATTTCCGAATATTGTACCAACATCCATGAATGTTCGCATTCTCCATCTATAATATATTTTTTGCAACATCAGGCAGATGTTTTCGTTATATAGAACCAATATAGTCCCAATATATGTAAACTACTTGAAATTTATTTCGTTACTTTTCAATTCAAATGTAACAACTTCATCGGCTATTTCGTAATTCTCACTTTTTTCACATATTTCATTCAAGTGCCATTTTGTCACAGCTTTGTAAATTTATTTCGACCCACACAGTTTTTTCTAACATGTCGCAAAAGATTCAAATAATTTCAATAGGAACCAGTTTCAACAAAATTCAAAGAAACTGGAGCAAAAGACGTACCCTGTAGCATGCTACATCAACATTGACAAAATCCAAATGACGGTTATGGGAGGAGCAGGAGCTTTTAGCGTCCCCAGATGGGCTATTCTATTCTCGCTTCGTAACAAAGAAAGCCAATATAATTCCTCATTGAAACGAATATCAAATCTCCAAGTTCGACAAACGTGGAAAAGGGCCAATTTCATTAAAATGAACTCCGGATCGTGCCAGTTTGTTTTTGGGGCCGAATTGGTCTGGAAATATATATTCAATTTTCTGTCCACGGTCGAATAAGAGGGTCAATGGGAATAATACTGCGTCATCAAAAATAGAATTGAGGATAAAATTTCACTGTCAAGTGGGGAAATGTATTTAAAATATTCCTTTTTCTCTGACGAGAAAAAAGTTCGACATTTTATATCTGATGTGAGGTAACAAAATTATACATAATATTTCCTAATACAAAATTTACATTTCCTTTATATCAAAAGTACAATTATCAAATGTGCATTGCATGAATGATATGTTCCTTGAACTAGTCGGTAAAACGGTCGAATTTTCTTGTGTTGAAATTGTGTTTTTTTCAATATCAAATCGTCGTTTTTCCCGTCACAGAAAAGAAGTATGTATTACACACGGGTAAAATATTAGATTTCAGCTCTCGGAAGACAACACAACCTCCAGCTAAAATCTAATATTTTTTCCCTTGTATAATGAATAACTATCATCGAAAAAATACACCATAACAAGCAGAAGGTTAATGAGATTGATTTAAATTGACAAGTCACTTCTACGGCACACTTTATGTCAGAGCTTGGTAGGAACAGGAAAATGACAGATCATTGATTTCGACAATCTGATAAAGGTCGTAGAATAATTATTTTATTCACAATCATCCGATTATGTTCTTATTTTCTAACATATTACCAGGATGAAAAGTTGAGACATTTCCTAGTCGCGAATTCCCGTTTTCTCTGATTTTTCCAATTCATTATTTGAGAATACTCAGAGGAGTCGGAAATCAACGATATCAGTTGTCAACATTGCAAAAACAAATACATCGGACAGAGCCGACGAGCTATTGAAACCCGTTTCAAGGAGCCTTTTACACACATGAAATACGGAAAAGTAGAAAAAACCAGTGTCGCCCAAGACGATCTAGACAATGACACCAAAATTTGTGAAAGCAATCTTGAACTGATCAAGCATGTGCATGACACAAAAAACTTTGCAGGTAGTGACGGTAATTCTTGCTGACGTTTCACACCAACGTAGGTTTACAAATCAAGCTAACCCTGACTCTATATTACAATCTATCCCACTACCGAATATAAAAAAAAGAAAATAAGTACTCATTTTTTTTCTGAAAAACCCAGATTCTCTCGAATAATGGGGTCAGTTTCAAAAAATGAAACGTTACTGATTTATCAGTCATTTTCCCAAGTATGGCATCTGCCGCTCTGGGCCGGTTCATTTTTATTGTCGAAAATACTGCTATAACCGAATGCCAAACGTATTCATAAAAACGAGGCCAAAGTTTTGAACATATTCAAATCGCTGAGTAAACAAATGAATTTCACAAATATATGCAGAATAGCATTATATGGGAGCTCCATGAAGTTGATGTATTTCCAATGCCTAGTCGAAATAAAAATTCATCTTGTCGAATTATTTCGAAAAGGAAATATGTTCCTGAAGATGCTAACCTCGTTTGCGAAACGTGTGAGGAGTGCAAGTAGTATCAGTTTGGTGTGAGGGTTATCGCTCTCTAAAATAAGACTTACGGAAAAGCCTACTTAGGAAAAACACCCTCCTGTCCATGTGACTAGATCCACATTTTCTTACTATCCCAAATTTATAAGGGGGAGTAATTTATTATTTGTTTGGGTTTCTCGAAATTTTTACATAATTTATTGAAATAATAACTACATCAAATATCAATCGAAGTCTCTGTAAGAGTAGATGGATTTAATTTCAGTAAATCATGAATGGAAGTGTGATCGATATTCTAGTTACAATCAAACGAGTCAAAAATGTATGAGGGCCAATGATCTATTCATACCGACCAATTGATGAAGCTGACATAATAATATTTCCTGTGTTAAAAGCTGTTTCGGAAATGGGAACTGATAAGAAAAGTTCCGGGTAAGATGAATTTCATTGTGAAGTGTTTGTTTCTATCCCTTGTTGTGTAGAATTATCCTCCCTCTGATGCTAACTATTCGATTCGTGCTACACATGATTGGTGTATGGATCGAATGCTTTTGTGTGACGAGAGTAGTTTTTTCGTTTTTCACACATGTGCCAGTTTCTGCTCTACGGTATTGCATTTTGCACAAGTTTCAGAGTTTCTCCTGAAAGCATTAGAGGTTTGAAATTGTGACTGCAAGATGTCTGACATATATTTCTTGTGGATATATTTTACCATGATGATTCAACAGATGCGATATTGCTAATGATTTTATGGCAAAACATACGGATCACGGTCTGCTCTCAATTTTATGGCCAGATGACCCCAATTAACAACAAGCAAGGTTCCACATCCATCTGAAGTTGAGCTACCCTATTGTTTATAGTAGTTTTGAGTAGCTCCGTTATTTATATTCCAATATGTTCTGTAGCTTCTTGAAAAGTTGGCCATTTGTATTTCGATTCGAGATAAAGTTGTGTTATCATGTATCGTAAGTATATTTCAGTATCAAATTGTATTCCGAAGTGTAGGTACAATATAAATGGAATGAGAAGGCAAAACGATTCACCTTGATTCCGATGTTATCACCTTGAATAATATAGGTTGCCGGTTTTGGTCGACTGACTATACAATTTCTAGAAAATGATAATTTTTCATCGCGACCGCCATCTGAACTGATTTGATGGAAGAGGACAGGAAGCCTATTATCGCAGTAGGCGTGTGTCATCGCCAAATGGGGATGACGGCTGCAAAACTCTACCACTAGGAGCGCCACCACTGCATGTACCTTTGACAGCCTCTCAAGTCAAATGACAATAATTCAAAACATTAAACGTCCCTTCTTTGCAATAATTAAAAATATAAAGTTTTGAAATCGACATACAATGGTCTTATGTAGTGCATTCGGATGTAAAAATGTAGGTACGCATTTATTTCTAAAAGAAACAAAACTGAAAAAGCAGTGGGAAGTAGCCCTGAAAAGAAAGAGCTTCAGGCTTCTGAACATTCTAGATTATGCTCCAGTCACTTACAAAAAAACGTAGCAGGGCTAGTAGATGGTTATTATGATGATTTTTAACGAAACACCTCTGTAATCAGTTTGAATTTTTTACGTTGCACTCAGATCATTTTTTTCCTTTGAGGGATCCACCACGTTCCTCAACAAACTTTTCAGTTCTGGTACAGACAAACATCCATATCTATCGGTTGAAGAAAACATCCTTATGATTCTCAAGTATCTTTTGAAAATATTCATTAAAATAAAAATAAAACATAACCTGCAAAATCACTCGTTAGGCACATGCAGTCGTGCTGCCACCTACCCATCCATCTTCCCCATTGCTAATAATCTTGTGAAAAAACAATATTATATTCTTTACCGGGTAGGAAAGCCAAACATTTATGGACGACTGTGAAGATTGCAAGGCGCAAGCTGAGACTTAGCAACACAAAGTCCAGAAATGTGACTTCTTCTATCAGGTAAACATACTATTTTTCTGCAAAGAGTTGAAAATTTTACAGACATCAATTGGTTTTGACAAATCGCAAATAATTTGATACACAAATTAATGGTTTTTTAACATTCAAGTCAAGGTTCTTGGGTTACTATGGAATCTATTTTCAATCATTCATGAAGAAGACTAAAACAGTAAGGAATAGTATAGTGAAGGAAAGTGATTCATGCCTGTCGTGAGATCAGTTAGTTAACCGTGACGCAGACTATTTTATTTGCAACCATCAAATTTCAAATAAAATTAATAAATCTCTGTTTCGTTCCGAACGTATCTAAAATATTACATTTAACGACAAATTACCAAAAACGCGGTTTTCTCAGAATAATCAAGTAGATATATTTTTACCGTGACTACGGGGTATACAATTGTCACCAATGTAAATAAATGTCAGAAAAGTCAACAAATGACAGATAAATTCTGGAATAGATGAAATGAGGGCATGAAATGAAGGCGGGAAGTGGGGGCGGGAAGTGACACTTCCCAACATTCAATGACGATGGTAATGACAGCACTACATATATGTTTGTAAATAAATATAATTTCTTTACTGTGAGGAAAGCTTGACTTTTTCTTTAGGAAATTCTGTCAGGAATGTCAAAAGTCCCTAGCGATTTGCGGAAAACTACTGAACTAATGTTGTACCTAACCTAACCTCACCTAATGTTTGTACATATTATACGGTTGACGTTCGTCAGCTGGTTAAGAAAAACGAACAATTTTAGCACAACAATTTCGATAAGGAGGGTGGCTTTCCTCTGAACAATTTCCGAGATCCATTATAGATATCGAACTCATAAATCAGAACTGTGCAATCAAGAAATTCGGTCTCGGCACCAAATGGAGCATACAACAATGAAATTAAATCGCGATAATTTTTCCTCTGCATCACGACTCGGATAATACTTCAAACTTCCAAGTAATTTTCTACTTAATCACTGAAAACATTCCAGAGTTCGTACAAACACCAAAAAACTTTTTGATACAATTACTTTTCCTAGAACGATATAAAGTGGAAGCTCACCACGAAGTCTTAACTGTATTTGGGGCGAACTTATATTTCACTTTTTTCGAAAACAATGTTTCAACGGTGGGAGGCTGACTTTAATTCTTTGCGATTATTTTCTACCAGAGAAAAGTGAAAACTTCACAGAAATACCCTCAAGTTTTCAACAGAAGCAATATATCGTTGGGTCGGTGAAAGGTGTAAGTGAGAAATTTGATTTATCTAGTGAATTACTCCAGACAGAAAACAATAATACTGAATTTTTTTTTTCAAATCATGGGATTCGTTCTCCTCTCATGTGATGGAAAAAAGAAATGTGTACAGAACGCAATTCACAGATAACTGATGATGATGAATATTGTGTTCATCAGAAGGTACCCGCAGACTTATGATAATAATAAGAAAAATGATATTCAGAAAACAGGTAAATATGGTCGAGATTTAACTAGAGTTGATCTTCCATTTCGTCATTTACAATACACACACACACATATATAAAATGATTATCTTACACATATATATGATTAAAAAAAGAACAAACAAATTATCTTCAAGATTATAACTTATATAGACATATATGCACACACATAGGCATGTAGGTGCAGAAGTATACATTGAAATCAGTTGGAATACATGTACAAAACAATATTTCCTTATGCACAGTCCTGGGTAAACTTTGAGTTAGCACAGTTAGGCGACATCAAATTTCGGTAGCCTGGTTTGTTAATAAAATTTGTTCAATTCTTTTCTCAAAATTGTATCAACTATTTTTCTTTATTTCATTTTGCAACTCATTCCACATTCGTGTGAAGGAATTATGGTATGAACTTGTTTGGTGTCGTGTTATTCTGAAGAGATCGTGGTGTCTTGTATTATAAGTATGCATATGAGGATTCAAACTTTCGAATAAATACATTGCTCTATGAAAAATATTTGAAATTAAAGAATGATAGTGTAATAACCGTCTGTTCTTCATAGTTAATATATATTTCATGTTCAAATGAGGAGTTATATGCTCTCTATATGGAATATTGTATGGAAATCTCATGCAGGCATTTTGCAACTGTTGTTTCTTTGATGTTTCTACTGTTACACATTGGTTATATACAATATCTCCATAATTAAGTAATGGTAGTATCAAGGTATTACCCAGTTGAAATTTACTTCTTTCATTTATCACATATTTATAAGTGTGCATTGCTTTCAATCTCATATAAGCTATTTTTCGCCTATTTGTTACATGTTTTTCGAAGGTTAGACCACTATCGAAATCCATGCCCAAATTGCGAGCATCCAACACGACTGAAACATTCGTTTTACACATATTTGGGAATCATCAGCATATTGATGTAGCTCACTATTATTCAAAGCAGTTTTCATATCCGACACATATAAAGAAAAAAGAACAGGTCCGAGTATGGTTCCTTGAGGTACCCCACACCCCACGTGATACTTTTTTGAAGGTTGATGACACAAATCGAAATTTCGAAGCAATCGACACACAAAATCTGCGACTGCAGATGACTGATCTTAACCATTTAACACTATAGGTTGGAAATCTCAAGAAATGTAATTTGGATAGTAAAATGTCATAATCTATAGTGTCAAAAGCTTTAAAGAAATCCAGCAGTACCATACACGTAGCTTGATGTTGGTCTTCATTTATGCCATCTAACGCGCTTCAAGTGCTGTGGTTTCTTTTAAATCCAGACTGTTGGACACTATGTAAACCATTTTCTCCCAATATTTATTCTCTACAGTGTGAACATGCCTCTCAACTATCTCGAGATTGCTGGCAAGATGCTGACGGGTATCAAATCATTCAAATTTTATGGTCTAGGAATTTTATACACTCAGATATTGAGGTGTTCATAATATGTTTCAAAGCATCTAAGCAATATGTTATACATAATTTAATGACTTTTATTGAGCCAGCGGCTCCAGTTTTTATTCTGTTGACATATTCAGTGATCTCGTGAGTCTTTATGTGGGGGATTTGAAATTTGCAATTTTCATTGACGTCAAAGTGTTGAAATTATTTTCATAATCTCGATTTAGGAAATGAATATTCAGCTCTTCTGCTGATATTATTCGTAGTATATGTGAAAATGCTGGAAATCAAGAAAAGTAGCTGCTTGTCTGAAAAAACTCAATCCAAATGTCGATTAGTTCGTGATACTTTCAAAATATGGCCAGTGGATTCTCTCTATAGCAGTTGACTATGAAAATATACGAAAATTTTGTTTTAATGTGGTTTCAACATCCATTGACTATACCGGGTGACCCGGAACCAATTTATAATAACGTTGTTATTTTGTAGTTATATTTCATAAACGGTACTTCGATTTAAAGCCATGAGTGTACAATCCAGCAAGTACCAAACCATATATGGGACTTCCGGTTTGACGGGTGCGCATCCAATTTTCATGTGTCAAATCAATTTTTTTTTTAATTACAATTCCGTATTTCCAATTATATATGATTGTCATGCTATAAATTCACATTCTGCTGTTATGGTTGATATCTTATAAATAATACTTTTAAAAATAGCTGATCTGCATAAAAAGTATTGTGTGAGAAGTTTGACCATGAATGGTCGTTACTCACATGATATTGTTCAATATTCCATAGCACACTTTCATGAAAATATTCCGTTACGAGTGGAATACAAAAACATTTATAAAATTACAATTATACCAGTAGATTCCATTTGAATTAAGAAAAATGGATGCGTTTCCGATCAAACCGGAAATGTCATATTATGGTTTGATGCGTACTAAATCGTACACTGATTGCTTCAAATAGAACTTCCGAGTATGAAGAATCCATACAAAATAACAACGTGGATACAGGGGATGAATTGGTTCCGAGTCACCCGGTATAATAAAACCTGTCAAAAAACCTATGAGATCGGGCCACCGTGCTGGGTAATCGCACGTTGAAAGTTCAGGCCTCGTTGATCCATTACTCGCACAATTTTCGACTTCTAAGGGTTGACGTTCGTCAGCTGGTCAACGGAAACGGAAAATTCTAAAACAGTTCTTCTACAACAATTTTAGAAATAATCTAAATCACTGGAATACCAAAAATCATAATACTGGAAGCTTTTTAAATGAGTAGGTCGAACAAATGAATCAGTATAAGGCACTCAGATCCAAACAAGAAAATTTAAATGGATTCTGGTCAAAAAAAAAATGTATGATATTGAATAATAATAGATTTGAAATGTGAAAATAGTAGAATAATAACATTGAAATAAATATGAAGGACGTATGCTTCAAACCAAATTTTGGAATATATTCATTCAGAAAACTAAATATTTAATTTGTCAAATGACAATGATTTTGCGAGAAGTATTCATTCGATCCAAATTGTATGGTATATAAACATACTACCAGTTTTCTGAGCGCGTTTCATAGAAAAAATGTGCCTCAATATAAAATCGGATTTCAGTAATACGAACTCTAGCAAACCGATGTATTTATTCAAGCAGAATTATGGGATTTTTTCGGGCCGTGAATGAAATTCGATTTTTCCTTATAGAGGATAATGGGATTATGTTCGTGAACGATTACAGAGTGAGAAATATAATGAAAAATGTAGTCGAGCATTACATGAAATATTTATTTCAGCCAAACATCTGAACTGAGTCATCCCACATATGAAATCAATAAAAATCATTGGGGGACATTGTTTGGAACACATCCAAATAATTATTATTCAGGTGAAAAATATCCAAAAGAGATTTAATACATTGAAACAAGTAGATTTTTATGAAAATAATTGGTTGATCAAAGATTGGCCGTCAACTGATGAATTGTTAAAAGTTTCCGGGCTTCTGAGCCGTGGTCCGCAGGTTTTTGGGTCTGACATTTCGTCTGCATCTCTGGTAGACATTCTCAAAGGCGATGCGGCAGTAGTCAAAGTATCCTTCCCTGCTGCGAGGCTTTGATTTGAATCAATTTGAATCAAGCATGTTTTAGAAACTAGGTGCTGTGCTGTAAACAACAATTCAACAAGATTTGGTAGGTTACAAGGTAAAATTCCGATGGTTGCTCATAGTCACTGATGGTTGCTTGATTCCTCCAAAGATATCTCCGACAATGACTGCATCACCTTTCAAACATGTTCCATCTTCTGGTTGTAGTGCAATTCTTTGAATTTGATTTTTTTTTTATGGAATAACCCAGATAGGAAAGTGTCACACAAAAGTTAGTATAGTCGAAACGTCACGGAGACTATGGCCGTAATTTTAACTTTCATGTCTGAAGAGATGCGGAAAATGACAGACCCCTTCAAATGCTAGTTTTGTCTATTTTGTGCCCTCTGGTCGATTTCTTTACCCCTACCATTCATTTTCCACGTTCCCGATAGTTGCTTATCAAAAAGTGTTGGTTATTTAATATTCCGCACTGGTTGTATAGAACGGAACATTCCCCTGAGTAAGTCATTGTAACCCGTTTCATTAAACACAGTTGGTTACACAATCTCCAGAAACTAAATTCCGAACTTTCTACCACACTACTTGATGATTCAAGATGTTTCCCCTAACATAAATAAAAGTTATCTCTCAGTATTCATGAAATGAATCAAAGTTATTTAAATTTTATTGCAGAGATTTTCCGGCGTTCATCGGAACTAGCAAATATTTGAGATGTTGAAGTGACTCTGAGTCTTTATCAGATGAATATCGATCCAATAATTCTCCAAAATGATGTGACGTCCACTAACCACACAGGATGGAACGCAATAGGGTTTGTAGACATGCCGATAAGACCTGAACTATTTCCAGGACTGAGCTAGCCCAAGATGGAAATTTCAGAGTAAGTTTTGTACTCCATAAATATCTAGAAATAATTCCTGTACCCCAGTTACCTGTTATCCCAAATTCTAGACATGTTCTTGATGTGTCAGTCAGATGCCAATCCTCATCATAGGTGGGAACAATAATTTGTTACTTGAGTGATCTTATGAGTTTCTAGTGTTTGTTTTCTCAATAAAGTCAAAGACGAGAAGAATACTTTAAAAAATAGTGAGACTTCGGTCATATCCGTTTCGACTAGGGTTTAACCTTCACACAGTTCCCAATGTAGCTTATTATATCAAAACCAAGTTCCAAAACTACGATAAGCAGTCGCCTCAACCAGCCAACCATCAAATTGGCAAGTGTGATGGTTTGATATTGTTTCGTCAGAAGAACTCATGCTAGTCCAGATCATTTCCATTATCCAATGGATGCAAGAAGTAACATTCCGAATTATTAAGTCCTCAACAAATAATAACAATACCCAATCTGAATACATCACCATCGCTAAAAATCGTAACCTTGACGGTATATAATAGGAAAAAACGCAGCATCATTTAGGTATACTATTCATTGAGTGTTATGCCAATATTTCACAGATATAAGTACCAGTTCGGTATGATTTCTAAAAGTTCACTTGGAGATTCGATGAGATTCATATAAGTTACAATGGGTCTTAGATACCCCTGAAGATGGAATGGAAACATAACAAATGTATCATCACAGACTTGTATTTCATTGCTAAATTAACAGAGAGGAGATTCCAGTGGGGATTCAATAGCATTCTTCGCATCAGAATCATAAAAATGAAGAATTTTATTTAACACTTGCTGAAAGTCGCGTTTATCTAAGAAGAAATAGAAATTCACTGATTCCAAGAAGTGAGAACATGAAGTTTGGTGGAAGTCGGTAGTAGTCCAGTCTATGACCATTTTCCCGTGTATTTATCCCATATAGCACCGATTCGCATGAAAATTTGGATTCAGGATTTACATCCCATCTTTTTCAAAATCTACCCTGTGCCGAGGGTTGCTTTCTTCCTGGGGGTGGATGCCACCCTTCTTGTGGGTGACTTATTCTAAGCACTTTTTGTTCAATGAAGTTTTTTCTGAAAAGCAACATTTTTAGACTTATTCGCAAGTGAAATTTTCGGTTTTCAGGCAAAAAAACACGTTTTCAGATACTTTTTCGCGAATAACTGGAAAAATATCCATCTAATCGAAAAACCTGCGGAGAGCAAAATTGTAGCGTTTGACAAAACAAAGGCGATTGAATATTTGTGATGTATGCAAACCCACTACAAACTGAATAATTGCTTGTTGAAATGTGATTGGTATTTTCAAACGCCAAAATGGAAAGTTTCTACGTACGATAACCAAAAACCAATGAATTTTTTTGGAAAAACTCATTCGATCTTTTTTGAAGTCCTTCAAAAATCCTTCATTTCTGTTGTTTATAAAAGTTTCTAGCATCAAAACTGACCGAGGTATGAAGAAAATAATGTTGAATCCTATTTTTTCGTTGAAGAAAAATTGTGAATCACTTATCCTCTTTCCCCCCCCTTCGAAAAAAATCGTTGTAACTCCATAATAACCTTCATTCATGTTCTTATAATGAGTTCTGAGTTTTTCATCACTTGAAAGTACGTATTTTTGAAAAGAATTGAGATTGAAGAGAAAAAATCATATACGTAATTCAGCGAAAAATCACCATATCCTCGAAATAACTCGAAAAGTATTGATCACATGCAAAATTTTCTAGAGAACAGAATTTGAGGTTATTGAAAATTTTGGTGTTTTTTTTTCCTGCAGGATGAAAATAGAGTAAGATATGGCCAGTTAGATATTGTGAGGGTTCGCGCAAAATACCTTTTTTGAGCCTTTTCAAAAATATAATCCGAAACAAAAAATCATGTGAAAGAGCTCATAGATCTTAAAAAACGCTACAGAATACTTTTTTGATGGATTTGATTGCTCAAAGACTAAGTGAGTTTGGGAAAAAAACCAAAAACAATTTTTGTAGAAATTAGAGTATGTACATTAGTATATTGAAGAATACACATAGTAACTACACTATAGACCTAGTGGAACTATATGATTTCAATCGATCACACATTCAAATCTGGACTCAACCTTTCAATAATGGGGTATTTTTCACCCTTAAAAAATCAAAAGCAACCCCGAGTAGAGAGGTTACTTTAAAGTAGAGTTTCAATCTGAATTTTCATTGGGTTTCCCGGTTGCTCAATAACAATTTCGATTTGATTTTTTAATAAAAACTATCATAAGGGTGGTTTTTAGGGATCGAAACTGTTTAATAGGTCAGAAATTGTCTATCAAGGTTTATTCGACGTATTTACAGATGACTGAACGTTCAAAACTAGTATTTTGTAATTTTTTCCGAATAGGGGTAGTTTTCACCTCTGATGAATTGAAAGCAACCCCAGGCACAACCTCAACTTTGAAGTAGATGGTAGAAAGAAGCTAAATTTTAAAATTAATGCAAATAGATACTGAATAAGTTGAATAAAAGCCAAATAACATTTTAATTATCATTTTCTGATGATATTCTGTCATAATGGGGGGGGGGGTGATGAGGGCTGACACTGATTACTGAACCATGAATTTTATTAAAAATTATCAATTGATTGATTTTACTGATATAAATATGATTTCAGTTTATTACATGCTCAAATCTAAAATTTTGATTTTTTTTTATCGAATAGGGGTGGTTTTACCCCCCTCCAAATTAGCAACCCTCGGCATAGGGTAGATTTTGAAATAGTTGATAAGAAGAATCTATATCCAAATTTTCACACAAATCGGTGCTGTATTGGATGAATACACAGTTTACACTTTTTTTACCGTCATAGACAGGAGTATAGGGGAATCCACCAACAATTAGAGCTACTTATGACATCGAAAACCCCTGTTTTTTGTTGACAATACCCTTAGGAGTATTCAGTGTCAGTTCAGCTCAGACTCACCAGTATATGACTTCAAAGACTTCAATGCTGTTTTCTGGCAGTCTGAATATACCTGGCTGGTACGACTTGGGCATCAATTCTAGTCGGATAATATCCAGAATCTTGATGAGTCCACTCGAAAAAGATGACTCAATGTTAACTGCCCATGCCCATGTGAATTCCACACAGAACTAATTGTTCCCTCTGCATTCAACTTCCAAAAAAAATATTCAGTATCAGTGGGCGTATTTAAAGAAAGTTTTTTATTGATTACTGAAATTTTTTTATATAGTGTGAATAATCTTGGATAAAGTATGGTACACTCATGATACGAAAGATCTTCTTACGATAGTAGATAGTGAAATTTCACAGTAAATGGTCATGATGTGTCATTGAAAGAATATATTTTCTCTCAGCAAGAAAAAGTAGTTCATGGTTGTGCATTGTGGACCTGACCGCTCTTGTCAAATACTCGAAACAAAAACGCTCAATTCCCGTTCTTTCAGACACTGTCGAAATTTCTGTGAGTACCTATTAAAAAAACATACTTAGAACTTGATCAAAAGTTACAAGTCCAAATAGACAGCTGCCATTCCGAAGTCAAGAACCATTCCAAAGTGTTAGTCCAATCAATCAATCAAACCAATAATTATTGCTAGATGAAACTGATATGTAGAGAATCACCTGAAGTTTCTCATAATATTTCGAACAATAATTCCAAGTTCAGCCTTATTCAGAATATATAACACGAATACATGCTCAATAATCCGAAAAGGTACATTTTCAGATTCAAATGCCAGGACCTTCTCCCCGAACGAAATCCAGTCCTGGCTTTGATCTCGACTTGTGACAAAGTGGAAAGCTGGGGTATATTTCCTTTGGGACGAACATTCACTCGAAATTGATAATAATCTCTTTTACATACATTGAATTGAGCATGTCGAAGGATGGGAGCTTGAGTGGAAAATGTGAAGAAGCTACATAGAGGGTGAATGAATGGGCTGAAATGAAGGTTCATCGGCACAAAGAGATTGGAATATGAAGTTGATGATCATTCAGGGAAAATATCTGCACTGAATTGAATTGATCTTTCTATAGGGTGAAAAGGAAGTGGTTCTAGTGTTTTTCGATTTTCAACTTGGAATAAGGACGCATGGTTTCCTATTGTGTTCACCGAGGTTGTTCTGAAGGCAACTTTTCCTTTCCACTCAAAATGGTCTCATTACCAAATACTGAACTCATACTGGCATAATATTCATCCACAAAGTATTGAATAATCAAATAAATTGTCCACCTCTTCTAAGTCAAGTTAATCTGCATGTTTCCCCCAGAAAAACAAAAAACAATCAAACAGTTGCTATAGATTTTCATAGATGTGATTATGGAAAACAATCTCCCTTATCTAGAATTTCATCAAATGCCAATATCGATATTGATTTATTTCACATCTCTGAGAACGCTCTCAGATATACTCTGCATAGTATTTATTCTTAGAATATTTGTTAAATATTGTTTATAAATCACTTATTTATGTCATATTTAACTCTAGGATTTTAATAAGATGAGCTATATTAGATCAGATATATGCAATTTGTAATTGTTAACTGTCTAATGTATTATGAAAAAATGTATGTAAAAACTGGTGGTTACCCGTTAATGAAATAAAATAAAAATGAACCGACCATACTGTCGCTTCTCTTTGCTTCGATATTATCAACCGTAGGTTTCATCAGTGCTATTCGGGGAAACATACGGTAACAACGCATTTAGAATCATTTGCCCCTCATGGAACAAAAATTTGTACTTTGGTGCAGATGGGGTTTGCTATAAAAGCGGAGCACTATCAACTGGATGACCAAATACTTGAACTCCAGACACACCAAGTGCTGGAGATCTCTATCAAGGGTCAGAGCTCTTAGGAGAGTTGAAGCAACCGACCCGTCACGAACGATAATCGCCTTTGGTCCACTTGCACAGAAGTTTGGATTACCGGTAGAAATCAGAGTCCTGATATTCCATTCAGCTGTTTCAACCTGCGTAGGTCTCATGAGTGTCACGAAGCAGTACCTGCGAATAAAATGTATTCCGAATCGTTTGTTCCTCATGTCGTGTATATAAAATTCTTGATTTCTATCTGGGTGGCAGCCTCCTCTGTAAGTGGTATAGGTGCTCATTCTTGGACGTATCTACAACTTGGTGTGTATTCAAGCCGTTGGTCATCCAGAAGATGACGGTAAGCATTTACGGCGAACACCATCTACATTAGAGGTAATCTATTTTTCCACAAGGATTTATTATTTGATTTTCACTATTTTCCATTTTATATACTTTCAAGAGATTGCGAACAAGACAAGGCACCGTTTTGTTTTTTTTTTCCTTCGTAGATTGTAACATACCATTTTGTTTCATAGCTTAGGGATTTCTCTCACATTTCTATAGCAGTACCCTTTCAATCCTTTGAAATCGGCCAATGTTAGGACGAAATTAATTTGAATTTGCATCCACTGTTTCTTTTTTTTTTTAAAGTTAGATACTGAGATGTTCACATGAAAATGTCGAGACATTCTACTTCTTATATTTCATTTCAGCTGTAGCCAGGGGACAGCAATTGTTAGTTGAAGTGAGGAGTGAATATATCTTCAGAATAATCTTAAAGAAAGGATCTATGTGCAACCACCTGTAACACTAAACGAACTTTGAACGTATTATTTCGAACGATTGAAGGATTGGAACGATCAGCGTCCTTTTTCTTTTTTGTTCCTGGCTTTACTAGAAGAACTGCCCTGTTGGTGATTCTCACATAGAATACTGTCAATGATAAAATATACGATTATTCCAACCAGCTATGAGGTATAGATTGATACAAATTAAACTTCGAATTCAAGAACAGATTGCATTGAATCACTTCTTTAATTTGAATTTTCGAGCATATATTATTGGGTCTTAAAATTTTCACAACTTTTTTCCTTCTCTCTTGTTCTATAGTTCTACCAGGTTGAAATTTCATTATTTTGTTATATTTCCATGCCGTTTGACTGAGCCTTCCGCATGCAGCTTATTTAACTACTTATTCGCAAGTTGGTAGTTTTCAGCAATTCACAGGCAACTAGAGGAGACAAGTAGCTTAGCAGGATAATTGATTACTGTTGAAAATCACAATATTTCATACTAATCCTTAACCAATATGAAAAGTCACAAACTCCTTTTTATTCAGCCAATCAAAATACACGGGCCCTCTTATTGTGAGAGGTGACAGACAGCTCCAAGAAATCAATTAGGGATAATTAACTGTCCGATTCTATGTCCGATCAAAAGAGACTCGTCATCTGAATCACATCTAGTCTATGCATCAGAGCAGAGAAAGTCACTTCACTCACTCATTGCCGCATCGCCTTTGAGGATGTCTGCCGCAGATGCAGACGAAACGTCAGACCCAAAAACCTGCAGACCACGGCTTAGAGCCCAGAAACACATAACAATTCATTCAATAGGTTTTCTTTTCTACATTGTAATCACTTCTGAATATGAGAATCAACATACCTCCAATCCTGGAACTCCAGAGTTTGTGAAATGAAAACAAAATATAATTGCCTGAAATCATTTAATCGTATTTGCAATAGCAGTGATCTGAAACATGGTGAATTTGTGTATATCTAAGAATAATATTTTTGGTAATGTTATAGAGAATTATGTCCTATGCTTTAGTGATGGTGACCAGAAGTGTATAAGATGAGAACGATAGTCTGACCACCTGAAACAGAGAAAAATCAGTCGATTGTTTCGAAAAGATCGTGATTTTTGGGTGAAAAGTTGCTTTTTTATTCTGTTGGGTAATTCATTCGCATAGTGTTTTAAAACAACATTCAGTTCTAGGGCTTCATGAGACTGGAAATGTATACACTTTTCGGAAGTTTGAATACTCCGAAGGATACCTCTCGAATTTATTTCAACAAAATATTTTTCTGCGAATCATGAGCTGCTTTTAATTCAATACTAGGTAGAGACCATTTTTTCTAAAGAATGCGCGAAAAGGTGATAGTTTTTTTCCAAGAATAACCCAGTGATTTTCGAAACTTGAATCGAGTGAGTCAAACCAAAAAACTATCGAAATCTCTCTGGAATCAGATTTCGAACCCATATTTTGTGTTGAAAGTACATTTTTTTTCAGAATTCACGCTGCCACTATTGACTCACATAATGCTTTCATTTCTCTCGAAATTCCTTCGTGTATACTGAACATTTTTGGCACTAGTTGCATGCCATAATTTTTGTTCGTTTGTTTAGAAACCAAAACTTATTGAACAGCAATAGACTGCTGTAATTTCCTTGAGACAAGTTTCAAGTGGGTTCAAAATCCATAATCCGTAAAAGATGTAGTCCAATGCTGAAAATATCAAAGACAGTTGATTTGGTTATCATCTAGTCCCCATATTTCATTCATTTAGCCAATTTGATTGCGTTTTGCTGGCAAAATAACAGAACTCTGGAAATTGTGGAAACCATTTTGATTATTTAATCATTTTTTTTTTCAATTCAACTAAGTGAAAAAGTATTTTTAATAACCACAAAATCTTCGAAACATGATAGTTGTTTAATTATAATGAGCCCAGAGAATGAAATGACGTGTTGATTGTAATTGGAAGATATCACAGTGGAATTTTTTCCAAAGAAAATTCTGCACGAAATAAACCAAAAATTATTCCGAAATCGATAGCAAAGTATTCCCTAATTGACCCCAGAATCGATGGCATGAGTTGCTCGTAATTTTTATCCAAATTATATTACCGCTATGAACGTGGCGAAATTGAGAGGAAAAACTCTGAAGGCGGTTAATTTCGCTGGAATCTGTGCCCTTCTCATGATTAAAACCATATCTTTCTTGGAGACGACGCAGTCGATATCGTACCAGTTGCTGCCGAAGATGTGATTTGTTAAATCGCCTGACTGGAAGAGAAGAGATTTCATGAAAGTGATCATCTGGCGTGAGAAAGAGGAAACTCAATTTTTCATTTAATCACTGATTATGAAAAAAGTTTATTATATCCTTGGTCTCCCCATTGCGAAAATAGGTGGGGAGTTTTTAAGTGACCTTTTACGAAATTATTGATGCAGTGCAATGCTTTGGTCATCAAAAAGATGAAACTGATGGGGCAAAGGACAGCATGGACAAAAAAAACCTACCATAAGTATGATGAATTTTTTTTCACATTGTCGAAGTAAACTTGACATTTCTGAAAAAATTTCGCTCCGTAGGACTGTTAGCAGATTATATATAACTTCTGAACTCCAGAGGATTCGTAATAATTCTTCAGATCAAAACGTTAACTTTTATTGAAGGAAAAACAACTACAATATATCAAAATGTTTACATATATAGATATCATTTTTTTATAGTGACAACTATTAAATGTAAATACAGGGAGTTCAATTATATTCATCATTGTCGTTATTTCCAACAAGGACGAGTAATTTTTTCTGACAGTTTTTTGAGTTAATTTGCCGGAAGGCAACTACACTCGAATCATAAATGTCAAGTTTTCTACGACAAAAAAAAGCTCGAGTGTAATTCGGTAAGACATATTAAAGATTAAAGAATATAGTTTAGTTCATTCAATTCAACGGAAAAGTACAATTGATAAAAACACAATTCTTATATTCCATTTTCACATATCAGATAATACTCTTTTGACAACGCAAGTGAAAAATTGACAAAGACGCCGTCAAAGATTTGTTTACAATTCTGGTTGTCATGCTTTCAAGAGTTAGGTTCCGTTTTGTCACTGAAAAACATAGTGCAGTTTTTTCGCTGTCATAATGACAAAATAACGGCAGCTTATGAGATATTTTATAAATGAATCAAATTGTCAATGTTATTTGATGAGGTGGGTCTGTATTGGAATCAATTTTGAGGTTTCTCTCTCTTCCCTGGAAATGAAAAAGATCCTTGATTTCTTATATTATTTTTTTTTGACAAATTGGTTTATTTGCCTCGCTACGTAACTGCAATATTAGCAAAAAGCAAAATTCACTGAACATTGTGTGAGTGATAGGGTTTTCTACCCGGATCCGGGTATACTCGGGTATGTAAAATTTTTAGTACCCGGGTACTATTTCATTCTCAGACTCGGGTATAGTCTATACGATGTCACTTGAGACAGCATAAAACTGAAATTCCATTTACAGTCGGCGTTTCTTTGATGAAACACTGGCGGCAGGTTATTAGTAATCCTATAAACTATCATCGGGTACAGAACTGTGCTGTGTTCGTAAAGACTATACCCACTTTGATCAAATTCATCAAAATTCTCGGAAAACAAAACAAAACAAAACTGCAGTAAATTTGAAGTAAGGTTTTGGATATGTCACTCATGTAGCCGTGTTGTGTTTTCATTGGTTTTGTGGTGGTTATTGAAGAATGATTATTTTGTCATAATTTTTCAATTTGGAACATAACAAAAAGATTTTGTTATACATTTTTTCTGTTCCTTTATTTTCAACTGTTTCTGAGAAGAAAGTTAATTTCTATACATTTTTGTGTTATTTTATAACAGAATAATTGATTGTATTTAAAAGTCATTTCAGTTCCTAATCAGTTCTTTAGAACTGGACTCCTCAACTATGTGCAATTTTTAGTTTTCATTTGTTGTAGTTTCTTATTTAGTAAAACAAACTTTTTGTGATAAAAAGTAATTTCAGTAAGTGATTAGTTTATTTGAACAACCGTGTGTCTGATTGTACTATAAATTTGAGGGGACTTATTGACATCTCTCGTAATAAAATGAAACATGATAATGAAAAAATTATCTTTTTTCCTTCGAAAATTGCAAATACCCGGGTACCCCGATATACCCGGGAATATGAAAAAAATACTACCCGAGATTTAAAAAAAGTTGGGTACGCGACAACAATAGTCAGTAACGTATCATTTTTCCATGAATTGAGGAGTTTGAATCAAAAAATTCAACAAAAAACGTAATAACGAAATCTCTTCATCAAAACGGTTCACCAAACGGCTACACGTGCTTCACTATGCAAACACTTCTCCAGGCGTGTGATGGAACTATCACAGTACAATTACATGCCTGAGGAAAGTATTTTATGTAGTGAAACACCGGTAGAGTTTAGTGAACTATCTAGTGAAAAGTATTTTTTTGCACCCCAATCTTTCACTTCATAAGAAAAAGATTCGTATAAAACCAACGGATTGGTCAATTTTGCTTTCAATTAAATTGCAGTGAATCGCTCCAAAAACGATAATAGACGAATTCGAAGCTTTTCCATTCTCAGGAAAGAGAAAACCGAACAATTGTATTCCACCTCCTCCAAAAATACTCCATCAATACATTTCACTATTTCCATTTGCATAAGTGGAAAGTAGCATTTATCGATTCAATTACTTAATTTTTCGATAATACACAGAATAGAACCATCTTACTGTTATTTTCTGTCACTGACAATTTTTCAGGTAATTGACATAAAAAAATGCCAACTCTGTGGGAAATGAGGTTTTCGGAAATCTTCTCCGATCATAATAATTATTTCGTCGAATTTTCCGCGTCAGTTCTGAGATTTGATTCGGAGTAGGCTATTTTTCTGGAGGGTATTCAATAACTAGGGATATCGGGTGACACAGGCTTATAGTATACCCCCATTTATTCCTTATTTCTTCAAATATTTTTACGTAATTCGAAATATTGATTACGCTCATGAAAAGGCTCTATTTGAAAAATGGAATATTTTTCACAACTTTCGGCCTTTCCCGAAATAGCATCAAGGTTATATTTTCAAATTAAACATCCTGTATTTTCTTCCACTTTTGAGATATACATAATTTTTTGAATCCAATGATACTTCATTGTAGACATCAGAATAATGGATTGAAACACATGGTTCTCTGAGGTGGCCTATAAGATCACCCGACACGATTCCTTTAGATAGTTCAAGTAATTTCTAGCCACACATCAACGTGCGGGATATCATCCCGATTACAACAACCGGTGACTAATAATTGGAACCCGTCGAAGAACTTTTTCTACAAACGTCAATAGAAGTATAATTTTTGACGCATGCTGTCAGTGTCTAAAATGCCATTTTATGACACTAGTGTTAAAAGTGATTTATTTGTAGAGAAAATATAAAAACATAATTCGAAATGAAGTGTCTATTCAATTAAACGAACAATTAGTGAAACTACAATTCCACAAGCAACAAGCTTGTAATATCTACTTATGTCATGATTATTTATGTTCATCATCGACTTCGACATAATTCGATTAAGCGTTGACGATTTCCATATTTTGGACTTTTCTTCAAAGTATGCAAGAAGCACTTTTTCACTGGCCTTCTTACCACTCACATTTTTCTAATCACACTATTTCAAGAAACGATCGTATGAAAACTCGTACGGTCGCTTTGACTCACTGGGCAATAATTCAAAAGCAGCTTTATTGGCAGCTTCTTCAATTTCCGGCGGTAGAAATTCATTTTCTGGATAACTTTCCATCGAGGAACGAAGAAACGAGAAAGAATAATTCGAGATTTATTGACGTTAGTTGTCAACAAAGACAAATCAACAAAATCTGTTTTAGAAAACCTTGGCAACTTGTTTCATGAATAGATGAGATGAAATTGGATTCAAAACTGATAATCTCGAGGCTATTATTTTATCAAGTAATCAATGTAAATTTGGACTTTTAATGGTGTTCGTGGAAAAATAGTGCATGATTACCTGCTAAAAGTGATTTTATTTTGTTTGAAGGGATGGAACACTCCGCCTTCGGCGTTGTGTCCCAAACTTCCCTTCTCACAAAATAAAATATCACTTTTAGCACTTGTATCATAAATAACTATTATGCACACATGCTCCTAGCAATGATCACTAAATGGGTGAAAGCAATCTGAGGCTGATTGGAGGTGTTCATGACACAAGGCCATTCTAAACTCGAGAGTTTAGAAATAGACAAATGTTAAGAAGTGGTGACGAAGGGCCTATACCTTTCAGCTCCCTCTTTCGTTTATTCTTGAGAAATTGATCAGGATAATCAGTAGTTATCCGGTGAAGATTATTTCGGATCAAGGAAAAACTTTTCACGTAGGTACTGCACTACCTTGCAACGACCACTTGGTCTATTTATGATGAATATTTCAACACTCTGTAACAAAATGGAAATGAAAAACAGGTTGCTAGGGAAAACAAAAGTATTAGGAAAATAATAAATAGGTAGAACTAAAATGCCTAGAAATCCTGGTAATTCAACTGATTAGATTTTGTTTAGATTTTTGTGGCGAAAAAAACAATCGACGCTTTTGAAGGTTTCTCCTATTTTTCGGTGGAGGGAGTTATGTTCCTATTTCTCAAGTTTGATGACAAGTGTCAAGTTAATTGTCATATTGCCATGTCACTTTGAAATTTTGATGTGTACGATGTTTTTATCGTGTTTATTTGTTGATTTCATTGCTTTTGAATATTGAAACGTTGTTACTGGTATCTCATTGTCCACCCATTATCCTTCAGGTTGCGATCTCTTCTCAGTAGCCAATCAAATAAAAGTGGAAAAACCCGACTGCACATTTTCACTTAGTGCAAATTTAGCTTCAGACAAGACTGACAAAAGAGCGTGTTGGCGACATCTGTACATATTGTACGGAAACCTCCAAAAGCTCAATTATCCACCAAAAATCAAGTAATCCAGATTTCGCCACTTTTATCCCAAACTTCTACAGGTATAAGTAAACACACCAGGGTTTTCAGGCATCGCAGGTAGAACTTTTTGGACAATGATTAATGAATAATGATGAAGAGTATAATTAATTGGATGAATGCTACCAAACTCAACTTTTGAATAAAAGTACAGTTTGTTCTTTGTTCAACAATATCATCATTGGAAATTTGAAGTATTCATTTGAAGTTAATATAGGAAAGCTGTCAGTAGAGAATTACGATCCTGATTTTTTATGCTATCTTGGAGCCATTTATGAAGCAGAAAGAAGTTGTTCTCATCGATTATACGATCCTGAATTGGTTTGATTCTTCTCCATTCTTCAGTGGTAGGAAGTATGATTGTCATTCTGACAAGGTGGGAGGAATTACAATAAGGCATTCCAGATACTTGTCAAAAATGTCAAATTAATCTTAATGAACCAATACGGCGCCATCTGCCCCCCAGGAACTTTCGTTTGTTTTCTTTTTTATAAGTGTGTGATTGGTTGAAACTGGTATTTGCCCCCCAGACATAACCTGATCTGGAATGCCTAATAGAAATCGGAAATTTTCAAATCAATGCCGGATGAAAGCGACTTCCGCAAATAAGCAATTTGACTCCAGTAGAGAGACTTCATTTATATTTTCAATAAAAGTCTATATCCGAATGTGAAGGATTCTTACCAGAATTCGGTACCGTATTACTAATAATTGGGTATTCACTTATGCTTATGGTTGAAATGAAAAATCCCTATTCTTATTTTGCTGTAAGGGTTTTGTCAGCATACATTTATCCAGCATTTATCGAGTCATTGACGAACTATTGGAAGTAAGTCGCAATGACACCATTGCTGTTACGATTATTTGTGTACAGAGTGTTGAAATAGATTTGTGAACGTGTTGTTAATTTTTTTATTATTTTTTTTCAAATATACCCTGAGATTGTTGCAACCTCAGATTCAAAAGTATATGAATAGCCAACCCTAATGTTCAGATCAAGTATCAGTTTTCTGTTCCTGAAGATGCTAGCCTTGTTAGCGAATCGCGCGTCTAGTGTAAATAATATCAGCTTGGTGTAAGGGTGATTCAGAGCCAGTTGCATCACTTTTCTTGAGTTGTGCTTTATCTAAGCCAGGCTTTGTTGCTACGGATTTGGCAATCAAATTCCTCGTTCCTTAACGATTGAGCCAAGCTTGGTTGAATCTCTGCTGAGTTGAAGCGGTGCCACTGGCCCTGATCCCTACAGAAAGTTTCAATAATATTCAGTATAAGTGAATGATAATGACATAAGTGCTATTGCAAATAATTGGCGTCACATACCTGATGAAGTAGTTCATTTCCCACTTCACAATATAAGTAAAGCTGTATCAAATGGCCAATCAAATAAGAACCCATGGTCGCGATTTGAGTGATTGTGACATCACCCTGAAATCTCAAAAATATATTTGAATCTTCCAAAATATAAATACATTGAAAATATATCGACTTGATCCTAGGAACAAGCCAGAAGTTGGCAGCACTGGAAAATGAATTGGAGGATTCGACCACTGCCCACCAGCTCAGCACTTTGAGGAGCTCATTGGAAGATTAAAAAATAGCAAAATTATAAGTGATAATCGTACTATAGTGTAGCCGCTGAAAAGATAGAATGATCACGTGAACGGCACACGCACTCTTCGAATGTTCCTCTCCTCAGTGTTACAAGTCCGATTTACACCACTCAACAAAAACGTCGCATTTTCCTGTTCTCCCAAAAACTCTTGGGGTGCTTTTTTATAAGTGGTCATTATCACACCTTTTTTCTCTACAGTTAAATGTCTTTTTTTATCTTTTTCTTGGAGGTGAAAGAGTGTTTCCATCCATATTATTTGATTAACGCAACACACGTAAATACAAAGCACAAATGAGTACAGTACAGTGTAAACAGTTCTTCATTTATTTCAGTTTAGAAGGCGTGGCTACGCCGCGCAGGCTGTATATAGATGCAGGCATTTACTGTTCACGCGTCCTTGAATTCTATCTTTTGAACGGCCCGACTAAGGTAGTGAGTATCAATTGTTTTTTCACAATGAGCTACATATGGTTCGATATTATTCTATATCGATTCATTGAAAGGCATTTTAATTTAGTGAAATTCGTCCACAGGCAATTTATTATTTACTACTTTCAATTGATCCAAATCAAAAAGTATATTATGAATGTTTTTTCAAGTTCATTCCCATTCAATGTTTGTTGGCATATAAGTGCTCATATGATCCATATGTAACTCTATGATTTGAATTCTAATCCAGATATGAATAATTGAAGGATGATTTTACCTTGGTAGCTATGAAGCCTGATACGCAAATCGCCAATACACTACTGCACAATTGTAGAAAGGCAACCATATTGAAGATCTCTTCCACAACCTCAGTTGTCCTACAAAAAGGAGCATATAAAAAATAAAAGAAGAAAATTTAAGCAATAATTGCCAACCTCATAATCATTCTCAGAACCACATGTAGAAACTATGGTGAACTGTAGTTGGAGTGAGCTCAATTCAGTTGCTGATGTAATTAAACTGTTCAATGCTTGACAACTGAACCGGGTTCACTTGAACCCCAGTTCAATGGAGTTTTTACAACTGGCTTCCATACAACCAAGTAATTATTCTCTCGACAGTTAGCATCACTTGATGGTAACAGCTAGTTTGGCAAAAAATTAATATCAGTACAGGTGTGAAGAAGCAATTTATCAACTTGAATTTTTGATGATCATGAGTTTGTTGATCACAGTCATGAAATAAGATGTGCTATAAAAACTGAATCCAATCAATCACTCACAATAAAAAAACATGTGTTGATCCATCGAAAAGCAATTTCAAATCCAGATTCATATTCACAATTCAATATTTTTTTCAGAAACATTTCTCAATATTGATCCTATATTTCAGACGTCCTATTTGAGTTAGTTGAATAGCGTGGGAGTAAATGAAAAGGTTTTTAGAAGTAAGTTCAATGGTTTGATATTGGATTATATATTTTTTTCAATCGAGATGAAAATCTTCGTTTGATACCAAATCACTCTGTGAATGAAATAATCATATTTGGGGTACAGTTACTCACATTCCATACCAATATCATCAGTAATAACAAGTCTATAATGCATAGAATAATTTCTTGAGAACCTTATTTTTCGTTCAAGAATCTACCATTATTCAAATTGAGGTGAAACTATGCAAATTATTCAACAAATAACAAAACTCCACCGAATGTTCGTTTTCACTCATATCAGCCGCATCAATTAGTATTAAATTATCAACAATAATACTATTAATTCTCCTTGCCAGAGTTAACAATGCGTATTGTGGATATTGAGGGAATGTAGATAGATGTATCGTGTGAACAATAACACCTGAATAAGACGCCTTATTGGAATCGTTATCGTATATGAATTGATTTTACAACATACTTCAAGTCCTTGGAATATCTATAATTGGATACCGCTTCATACTAACAATGAATATATGAAGTGACTGGAACGGACGAGTACAGTCTATGATAGTATACGCTCAGATATTGAAATCAAGCTCATATAATTATTCACTACATGATAACAGGGGATGACTTCAATCATCCCTTTTGAGATCAATAGAGTGATATTTATAATTCTATACAAATATTATGGTGTTCGTTTTCAACTCTGTTTTTTTCATTTGTAGGGGTTAATCTTGGAAAGTACTGATCTGATCATGAAATTTTTTTCTATCAAAAAGCTACACTATTCAGGAGTGATATAGGCTATATTGCATTGTGATTGAACAGGAAATTCAGTGAGAAATGATAGTATACGTAAATCAAATCTGAGAAAAGCAGCCAAGATGTGATTCTTTAGCGCTCTGTTCTGACGTAACGGTTTGGTATAGACGAAAATGATGTTCACCAAAAATGTTGGTCTCCGTTAATTCTACAGAAAAGTCTGTGGCACTATATGAAGCTATCTTTCATATTTGAATCACTAGAGTTTTTTTTTTGTTAATATATACGTATGAAATGCTTTGTCCTGAATATCTGACTGACGGACCAACGCATAGCCTAAACCGCTGATCATAGAGACCTGGAACTTGGAGGGTGTGTTCTCTATATGGTTTTCTAAATTGCACCCCCCTAGGGATATGCAAAACTGGGGCAGAGTTGCTAAGGAACAATGTGATACCTCGGTCCAATAACCTACTTAAAATTTTGCATAAATATTCCTTAACACAACTGATGGAAGACGTGTATTGTGATAAAATGTATTGCCTAAAGGGGTTGAGAAGTGGTAGAAAGTTATTTTGGAGTCGAATCAAGGCACAGCCTAAACCGCTGACAGTACAGACCTGGAACTTGAAGGTGTGTTCTTTGTATGACGTAGGCATCCGATAAGAATGGGTTTTCCGAAATTTCACCTCTAAGGGGAAGAAAAATGGGGGCAGAGTTTGTATGGGACAACGTGATGCCTTGATCCAATGATCTCTTCCAAATTTTGCAATTTTGCTTAAATATTTTTTAACAAAATTGATGGAAGACGTGTTTCGTATTTTATTGAAACTCATTGCCTAGTGGAGTTGGAAAGAAGTGAGAAGTTATTATGGGGTTGAATTAACGCACAGCCTATACCGCTAACCGTAGAGACCTGAAACTTGGGGGGTGTCTTATTTGCATGACGTGGGCATCTGATAAGGAAGTGTTATCCCGAAATTTCACCCCTAAGGTGGAAAGAGGAGGCAAAGTTTGTGTGAGACAACGTGAAACTTTCGTTCAATAATCTTCTTCAGATTTTTTACAAACGTTGCTCAACAGAATTGATGGAAGACGTTTTTCGTGTTTCATTGAAATTTCATTGCCTGAAGGGGTTGAAAAGGGGTAGAAAGTTATTTTGGGGTTGAATCGACGCACAGACTGAACCGCTGATCGTAGAGGTATGAAACTTGGACGGTGAGTTCTTTGTATGACGCAGACATTCGATTAGAAAGAATTTTCCGAAATTCCAACCCTAACGGAATGGAAAACGAGGGTAAAGATTGTATGGGACTACGTGATGCCTAGGTCTAATCCACGTCAAATTTGGCATAAACTTCTTTCAAAAGAAAAGATGAAAGACGTGTTCGTATTCTATTGGAAATCATCGCCTGACGAGGTGAAAAAAGGGGTTTAGAAAATTTTCGACTTCAGTCAAAATCTCTTTCGAGTGCCCCCAGTCAGTGAGCAACGATGAACCTGATAAAACTTAGTACTAATGACTACACAATACACGAACGGCTAGTGTGTTATAAAGAAAGCAAAGTGACGGAGGAATAGATAATGGGGATATTATAATAGTTTCAATTCACAACCAGTCTGAGAAATGATTTTTTCTACAAACGTCAGTTAAAGTATAATTTTGACGCATGCTGTCAGTATTTAAAATGCCATTTTATGACACTGGTATTGAATGTAAATCATTTTTAGCACTAGTCCTAACAGTGATTTATTCGTAGATAAAATATTAAAACATAATTCAAAATTAGGTGATTATTCAATTGAACGTACAATTAGTGAAACTACAATTATGATAAGAAACTCCATGGCTGCTTCAAAAAAGACACAAGCTTGTAATATCTGCTCATGTCATGATTATTTATGTTCATCATCGACTTCAACATACGACCAAAGCATTGACGATTTCCATATTTTGGACTTTTCTCCAAAGTATACAAGCACTTTTTCACTGGCCTCCTTGCCACTGAAATTTTTCTGATCACACCATTTCAAGAAACGATCGTATGAAAACTCGTACTGTCGCTTTGACTTACTAGGCAATAATTCAAAAGCAGCTTTATTGGCAGCTTCTTCAATTTCCGGCGGTAGAAATTCATTTTCTGGATCACTTTCCGTCGAGGAACGGAGAAACGAGAAAGAATTGTGATTTATTGACGTTAGTTGTCAACAAAGACAAATCAACAAATTCTGTTTTTGATTACCTTGGCAACTTGTTTCATGAACAGATTAGATGAAATTGGAGTCAAAACTGATAATCTCGAGGCTATTATTTTATCAATTAATCAATGTAAAATAGGTATGCGTTAATTTGGACTTTTAATGGTGTTTGTAAAAAAATGGTTTATGATATACGTGCTGAAAGTGATTTTATTTTGTATTTATTTTCTCACAAAATGCAATATCACTTTTAGCACTTATATCATAAATTACGATTTCTTATGGGATTTTCACTAGAGTATGGTTGCCAAAGACACGATGCGTGTTACGTTATACAAAAGCTCGTTCAAGCTATAATAGATTCTTCAAGCAAAGAAGCTCGAATAGCTCGAAGAATATTGTAGCGTAACATGTGTTGCTGTTTTCCATTCAATTCATGCTTGGTTCATAGACCAAACTTTTACTTTCAATTTATCTTTCACATTCACTTTAAGTAAGTTCCTCACTTTCACTTCCACTTAATTTTGTGTAAGAACGCCTCTATTCATCAGCATCGTGAGAACTTGCTTAGAGTAAAATAAATATGAAGTTAAAGAAAAAGTGTGGTCTATGAACCAAGCATTATACTTTTATCGAGTGAAATCACTGTATACGTCACTATTCAATTTCTTGCAGAAGTAGAAATTCGATCTCCGATTTTTTTTTTAGTTTCTCAACCTACCGCAACCTCAATAGATTGATATCAATCGCACCAGGCTACCACAGTTAATTCAGCCGTTTTCTACTGACATTCACTGGCAATTATTTCGCGCCAATTTTCGAGGTACCCTGTCAGAGACTAAAAAGTTACTGGTGCTACTGCTGCAGAAGTGGTCCTGTAGTCCCAGAATTCCCCCAAATTGAGAGAGATTAGGTTGTTGTTTGAATAACAAATTAAATTTATTGTCAGATCATTGCAATCACAAAATTATCGAAAATGATTCGAGTTGTACTGGAAGATTTTTGCGTAGAAATTGATACCGAATTGAAATGAATCCAGCAGATCAATAAAATCTGCGGGAACCCCATGTTTTCGAGATTGCAAGCCTTACCTACTTACCTGAAATGTTTGAGAATCTTAGAGATGTAAAAACCCACAACATTTTAAATGAACCCTTCCATGCTTGGTATTTTTTCTATGGGTCCTCTAATTTTGTCGAGGATTATAATTTCAGTCATTATATTCTCTAAAGACACATTATCAGAACTTGAGCTCTCTTAATTTTCTATTTCCGTATCGCTTTTGCTCAATATTTCTTCCAATATTTAATTGATTTTGAAACAAGATAGGGTACGTCACACCTGTCACCGCTGACAGGTCCTTTGACGGATGTCCGATGGCGATCCGTTCCGATATCATCAGCAGTAGATTATTAGCATTGCAAAAAGCGTTCCGAAAATGCTTACTGTGGCCAGTAATACCAGCAATATCGGAACGTGGCTTGAGTGAAACTAAGATGTCTAGAAGGATGGTGTACTGACTTATACCTGGGCATGTTTGGGGTATACTTGGCGACACATGCCTACTATGATAGTAAGCGTCATGGCTTTTCGACATCAAATCAGTTCAGATGGCGTTTGCAACGATAAGAGTTACAAATTTCCTAGGAAATGTATAAACGGCCGATCTGACGGCTGGCTATACTTTTACTTTTGGACGTTGACTGATCAACAACATATATTATTCGTTTAGAATACTGGCCAAATTCCCTATAATTGTGTTTCTTTCATTCGATTTTGTTTTTGATGAGTATGACATTAGATTTTGCTCATTTTGTTGACTGCTCGAATCAAAGAATATAGTTTGTCGATCGATCGGTTGACTATGCACTTCCAGTTAGCGTCAACTAGCGATGAAATTGAGAAACACACCACGATACGTAAAAATGACACTAATGACAGGAAAGTGTCGCCATAGAATTCTAAACAATATCGCATCAGTCCTAGCACCATCCTTCTAGACATCTTAAGTGAAACCATGAAACAATCTGACAGGATTGTTTGGAAGTAGACTCAAGCTGGGAATTTCAAGTGAGACTCTATATGTTTCACGAACTCTCCGGATCAGACTTCTATTTCGCAATGAATGTGATGCTACTAGGTATGAAGCAGTTGGTGAAAAAACGTGTTATGAGTATTTATTAATCGGTGCTCCATTTATTTGAATCATAAAGAACTTCCTCTTGTATTTTTGCAATGATGATGGAATATTATTTTAGCATGGAAATCGTTCTCTCTCACTCATCCTCAATGTCCAATCTTAACTTTGATTCAATTTACATACATAACCCCCGACTACTCCTTCATATTTGTATCTAACATGGAGAAGGAGATTATTGGATGTTCTATCATATTCTATGAAAATCAAACTATTATGTGACAATTACTTACCGAGTCAATAGTATATGGTGTTCAAGGCAGAATTTCAAAAAGTGTCTGTCATCTCCATTGCATCGCCTCTGGTCGCTACCTCCCAATTCTTTGAATTTATCGTAGATAGCTAGCATTCTCTTTGTCCCCAATCGTTCGAAGCTCTTCCCAAGCAGAACATATTGGTTGATCAGAGCTGCGCAAATACCCATAAACAAAAAATCGAATCCGCAAACGCTCATGTCGATCAAGTAGAAAGTACCGAGTTGTAAGAGATAGATCATCTGATAAATTGGCGTGACCTGCCAATTGAATGGATACGCTGACTTGTAGGGGAATTCTCTGACGTTACCGAATATTGGAGAAATGAGACTCCCTAAGGAGAAAAGGCAACCACTTGATAGCAGGAACAGCATTATGCCTAATCTTCTGAAGTATCCTGATTTGAAGGATTTTTTGGTACCTTCAACTAGGTCGTGTGGCCAGAATTTTTCCCACATACATTCCAGAACAAATTTTACTCTGTGCGAATTCTGGTAGAGGGCGGTCATTTTGCAAGTTGTCTGGAATGAAAAATACACATGTTCGAATTGTGGTTGAAAAAAACAGCAGATTGTGAGTTCAATATATTCAATCACTGCATGCACTCCCAACAGTTTATACCATACCAAAACTATTCGACTCAAACATTTTCATCAATGTATTTTCGGATGGTCCTCTCCAATGATATTGAAAAATGAAAATTCCCAGGATCATCTTCCCACAAAGAGCATATCATAATTCCACCAAAAAATTGAAATAGTTCCAATGATTTCAAAACAGAGCAATTATAATTAAAAAATTGGATCAGACCAAAATAATCAGATCTTGAACTCCTTTTCATTATCAAACTCTCAAAAATTGGTCATTACTAGAAGTCTGTGCAGACGAGGTCGTAATATAACAGTTAAAATAGGTCAATATGTAAAGGTGATAATGGGAGCCGAGAGACGAAACTTCGGATAGAGAATATGTGTCATTATGCAGTGAGAAGAAAATTGTAATGAGAATATAACATTTTTTTCGAGATATTTCACAGATAAACTCGGAGCAGAGACCAAGACTGTTTGAACGTCATTGTTTTGTGTTGGATCAATATTTGTTCCGTAGTTTTCTGAAAAAATAAGAATTACTGTTGGAATCTATACAAGTGTAGATTTTAAATCTACCCCGTAAAGTTTGCCTAACAAAAAAATATTTGGAGGTATGGTATTATATCGACAGAATGAATACGGAGATAATGGAATTCTACCAGGTATTGCAGTCTGAGTTAATAAGTACACTCTTCATTTCTGCTCAAGCTTTCGAACATTATTTAGTTCTTCTTCAGGAACGCTATAATGAAGCATGATTTCAGATACAAATTGCGGAATACAGTGGATCTACTTACGAAATGTTGAGATTATATAGAATTGAAGCTGTTGAAACGTTGTTTTTCACTCAGAAATATATTGACGATTAAAAAATCTTCAGTCAACTCAAAGACAAAGTTCCAGTTTTATATGAAAACAATATAGTTCACTGTATTCCTTGTGGTAGTTGTAATAAAAATTGTATTGGGCAGACCAGCAGACTACTAAAAGATAGAATTAAAGCTCACAAAAGTGACCTATATTAAAATTTTGCACACTAGCAAAACATACTAATGATTTTGATCATAAATTCAATTTTAATAATGTAACAATATTAGATTCTGTAAATAACACACAAAAAAGACTATTTTCAGAAATGATGAATATCTATAAAGATTCTAATTGCATCAACTCAAGAAAAGATAAAGATAATCTAAACGTCATATATACCTACTTGCTACAATTAGATAAAAAACACATTTCAAACCATCCAATGATTAGAGAGGAAAAGTATGTACAAATTAATGATTTGACCTCAATTACGATTTCTTACTGTAGATAAACTAATTTCTAATACTCAAATCAATATACATCAAATCAGTATCAGTCATAATCTATCAATGTCACAAAGACATTTTTATCTATATTTATATTATTGATTTCAACGTGGAAAACATTTACCTTTTTATTGTATACATATGAGTTTTTACTTTATTATACCATTATGATGGAAAAACAACGTTTTGGCAGCTTCAATTCTTTATAATCTCAATATTTCGTAAGTAGATCCACTGTATTCCGCATTTTGTATCTGATATCATGCTTCATTATAGCGTTCCTGAAGGAGAACTGAATAGAGTTCGAAAATTCGAGCAGAAATAAAAAGTGTACTTATTAACTCAGACCCGATTTGATTTCATTACATATATATATATATATATATATATATATATATATATATATATATATATATATATATATAAAAATACTCATTATTAACGTTTCGGAAACTAAATCCGTTCCGTTCACAAAACTCATACACAAATTACTGTTTGAATGCAATTTTTTTGTTGACAACCTTCGTGTAATTGACATTTGTCAAATATTTACGGTCGATACTGACACATACCAAACCAAATAACACTTCCATTCTAGATGTAGTGATAAAGAAATTGACAAGTCATGTAGACACAAGTGTATATCGGAAGAAAACACATATCAACAGATATCTTCACTACACCTCAAACCACCACACAAGTGTCAAGAAAGGTATAGTAAAATGTATTTACGATATAACAAAAATTGTATGTAACTCACAAGAAAAAAACAATGAAGAGATAAACTTCAGCATTTAAAGAAAATGGATATCCAGAAAATTTCATAGAAAAAACTCTCACAGAAATTGAAAATCCGAACACTGTCAAAAATGAAGACATACAACCTACACAAAATACACAACCTGTATCAAACGATATACCTTATGTCCCTCGTTTGTCTGAAAAGATAAAACGAATCGGTAACAGGTATAATGTTAGAATAACATTAAAAACAACAGATACTTTAAGGTCAATATTGACATATACCAAACCAAATCACACAAAACGGAAAACACCAAAAATTGTATTCATCAAATTCCTTGTTCATGCGGTCAAAAATATATCGGTGAAACGTTTCGACCATTGGAAGTGCGAAAGAGTGAACACAAGATGTAGGTACATCAGGATCAGACAGATAGTTGGTTCTAAATTATCAGAACACATTCTTACTGTTCATGGAGATCACACAGTAGAATCGAATGACACTTAAATTATGACCAAAGAGAGCAATCACAGGAAACGAAAATAAAAGGATTCTGCTTTCATCATGCTGTTTGGTTAAGAATGCATATCTATGAGTTCGCTTGATATGGATCGCGGATGGCTGTTTCTCCTGAAGGACAAAATACTATGTCAGACTTGAACTATTTGACAAATGTCAATCAAGAAGGTTCCCCAAAAGAGATATTTGCATTTGAACAGGAATTCGCGTATCAATTTTGAGAATAAAATCGGATTTAGTTTCCGAAACGTTAACGATAAGTTCATTCATATAGTAGTTCTTACTATTTTTTTGATAGGCAAAATTCGAGGTAACGTGAAGTTGCTGACTAATTGGACTTGTTCTATCCAGAAAGAACTGTTTTTCAATAGACGAAACAATTTTCCGGGGTAGATTGAAAATCTGCCCTTCTACATTTGTATAGATTCCAATATCAGTTCTTATTTTTTCAGATTGTGGTAGTTTACAAACCCATGAAACAACGAAACAAATCTTCAAAACATTCTGTTTCTCATCCAACTCTCTTGAGAATGTGCCTGAAAGGCCGAGCTAGTGTGATCAATGGTCAGCTAATTACTTTATGTACCGAACCAATCTGGGCATGAAAACAATATTACCTGAAAAATTGTTGACATAGAGGATACAACTGCCAATATTCCTTCATAATTATGACTATTCTGAACTACATATGAGAGTAGACCATATTGGACGAAAAGGCAAACCATCATACTTATCCAATAAACTAGTTTTTTTCTTTTTTCACTATTTGAATCGGGCCACATGGAGATCGACTTCAGCATCAGTTTTGGTAACCACATAGACATCAGTGAATAGTCTTGTGTATCGATTACTTTATCTATGAAGCCTGAAATAGATCAATCTGAATAAATTACTGAAAAACAATGGAAAATTGTCAGTTCATCTATAAGAATCATTCATATTATTTTCAACCACTGACATCCACCATTGGATACGAACGAATACTTCTCGTATCTAATATTTCGGATCGAAAAAAAATATTTGTTGCAATAGTCAAAGAATTCTACTCCATCCGTTTTTAAAAAAGAATTTTCCAAATGAGTACCCCAGTAGTATTTACAGTGATGTTATTTGAATACTCACGATTGAAATTCATCTTGCCTGATATGTGGTTATATTAATATTGGTGATAGCACTTCTCATATACCAAGTCGACTATCGTACTGATTACGTCATTGGAGATCATATTTCGTTAATTATTTACCATAGCTTGTCTAACAAATTGATGCAAATTGCAACGAACAAACTCAAGAACTTCGCAGAAACTTCGGAAATACATGTACGTCGTCTTCGAAACATTCAATTAATGATTCAACTCGTATAAGATACAGCTATGGCATAGTTCTATCTCCATAGAAAATGATGGAATCATGCACCAATTCTTTGAAAAACTCTCACATTCACCATTTTATAACTAGCAATCAAATTTAGATAGCCACCATATTGATATAACTATTTTTTTTCCAAAATCTGATTCTATTCTCCTTAGTAGTTAGTATTGGATGTTCCCAATATGAATTCTCATCATAGTAAGAATAACAGAGTACAGGCGGATTTAATAATGATATCTATGTGGTACGTAGAAGAGTCACTGTCCATTAATCCAAATAAGACAGGGGTGGTATTTTACCAAGAAGAAAAAGAAGAAAGTAGGACTGAGGACGCTCAGTCTCTTCAATTCCACAATAAGCTTTGTTGAAAAGATCAAATACCTCGGCGTTACCCTCGATAGCAAGCTAACATGGAACTCATACATACCGCAAGTCGGATCTGGGACCTATCGCCCAAGGTCACCATGTGAATCTATGCGGCTATCACAAGACCAATGCTGCTAACATATGGCCCAAAAACTATATCGAATCAAGAAGTCAGCATGTCCCCTCGTTACAGGAACCATGAAAACCACAACAACCAAGGCAATAAAGATTCCACTATGTCTTAGTCCTCTTGACATTTACATAAAGGATGTTGGGAATTACCAAATTTTATTTTATCGCCCTATGTTTTGAGTTGTTGATAGAAACAATGTCAGTTTTTTGAAAATAAAAAAGGCTCATACTGTCAATCCGTTTTGAGTAATTTCGACGCAGTTTTATCCATTTTTGAGCATATAAACAACATTTGGCGACCGTGACAGGACACATTATAGGAAAATGTTATTTCGCACAAACTACACATCTTACGTATGCTCGACAGTTTTCACTAAGATGATTTTGTTTCAGACAGGAAAAACAACCCTTCTTGCTCGTGATGAGGTTTCTCCTCTCTTCAAAAGTAAGTTTTTGTGCCTTCAAACAATCTTGACTGTTGTGAGGCTTCTCGCAAAACAAGCAAATTGGAAATTTCTTACCGCCTTTCTCTCCTTTAGAACTGGTAGAATATAAAGCAGCCGCTGTATAGAGTTCACTATGAGAGGGTATTTGATGAATGAGAGTCATTGGGGATTATTGAAAGAGTGACTGAAAATTCCGAAAAACGAGATGGGGTTCATTACTTGCCACATCATGCGGTTTTCAAAGAGGCAAGTAAAACTACAAAAATACGCCCTGTCTTCGATGCCTCTGCAAAAGACCATGCAGGAAATTCTTTGAATAATTGTTTGGAGAAAAGTATTAATTTATTAGAATTGATTCCTAATTTATTGAACAGATTCCGTTTAAGATCTATTGGAGTAATATCAGATATAGAGAAAGCTTTTTTGCAAATAAGTATTGAAAGGATAGAGACGTTTTAAGATTTTTATGGTGGGATAACTTAGAAGCTGAAAACCTCAAAATTTATAGACACTGTAGAGTGGTGTTCGGTTTAGAACCAAGTCCATTTATGTTGTCAGCAACTATAACTCATCATCTCAATAAAGTTCCTACGCAATACAAAGAAACAGCTGAAAAATTAAAAACTTCTTTCTATGTCGACAACTGTGTAACGAGTGTCAGTAACGAAAAGGATCTAACAAAATTTATAGACGAGTCCAAACACATAATGTCAACAGCTAAGTTCAATTTGAGGGGGTGGACTCACACTATTTCATCAGGAGACGATACTTTTCACGAGGACACTGTTGTTGGGGTTTTAGGTCTGCTATGGGATTATAAAGACGACACCCTATATTGTGATATCAATTCTTTATCTTATTTAGAAAGTATTCCACGCACAAAACGAGGTTTATCATCCACAGCTAACAAAATTTTTGATCCTATTGGATTTTTATGTCCAATTACTTTGATTCCTAAATTACTATTACAAAAAACTTGGCAGTTGAAGTTAGGCTGGGATCAGGTTTTGCCAGAAGATATCATTAAACCATTTGAAGTTTGGTTAAAACAGATTAATATAATAAGTCTTGTGAAAATTCCAAGAACACTCGGTAGAAATCTCATCCACTTAACAATTTGATATTAGTTAAATTGTTAAGGGGGGGAGAATGTTGGGAATTACCAAATTTTATTTTTTTATTTTATCGCCCTATGTTTAGAGTTGTTGATAGAAACAATGTCAGTTTTCTGAAATTAAAAAAGGCTTATACTGTCAATCCGTTTTAAGTAATTTCGACGCAGTTTTATCCATTTTTGAGCATATAAACCACAAAGGAGGCAGATCCCAATGTAGTCAATGTACTGCTCAAAAAACGAAACAAGCTGCAGGAACTGGCATTTATTCCAGATCCCCGAGCCTAAAACTTGAATGAGTCATGCATAGACAATGAAGTATAGTGTTTTCTGAAATTATAAGCATGAGCAAAGAATTAACCAACAGGAACATCACAGACAGGAATGTACATATCTATACAGACTGTCGACAAGCACTATAAGCCATGGACAAGCCACAAGTCTCTTCAAGTCTGATACTGGAATGCCATCAGGCCCTTGCGAAAGCTGAACAGAGGAATGTGTTCACCCCCAGCTCGATCGAGGTCCATGGAAGTTCAGAAGAATTTAGAAAGACTAGCCAAGAAGGCGGTGATTCTCCGGTATGCCGAACCTTGTCCTTTCAATAACCCGAGAATATCTGTGGTAAGGGGTCTCAATTGAAGAACAATCTCACAAAAAATTTATAGCAAGATGGGATGACACAACGCACCACAGACTTGCCAGGGAGCTTTTTCCATACCCCAACAAGGAAACTGTAGGAAAAGTATCAAGCAATGACCAGATAAAACCACCGCTTACTGGTGGGGATTGCAACTGGACATTGCAAACTGCGCAATCATATTTTTTGGATAGGACAAGTTGACAGGCTTTTGTGCCGGAGATGTGAACAAGGAGATGAGATAATGGAACATCTACTTTGTGACTGCCCAGGCTCCTTTCAAATCCTTGGTTACATGTTCGGCGAGTACTGGCTGTCACTAAACGACGTCAAAGAAATTCTACTCAGCAACGTCGTCGCCCACTTCGAAAAGGCAGGCCTGAGGCTGAGATCTTCTATATTTTCTTAGGGAGATGTACAATGGACCTAATGAAGTCTAAGTGCTGGCTGAGCTTGTGCCCACCACTTCATACTTTCCAGATTCAGAACCGGGTAATGTTGATTACATGGCAAGCAGCCTATCCACTAGGCGATCTGGTTAACATAGGTACGTTGTGCCAAATATTGACATATTGCTTATATGCAATCGATTCATTTTCTATTGTAGGATCTGAAAAATTCAGAGTCTCGAAAAAAAATATTCATTGCAATCTGGCCTAAAAATTTTCTTTCTGAAATCGCTCGCCTTCAGAGATATTTCGTTATCGAATAGAAATTCTACAGTGACGTTTCGAATCAGGAGAATTTCTACTTTTCAATCTTGAAGTTAGATAGGGTGACTTATAGGTGCATCCGATTATCTCTATAGCAAAAGTTCTGGATATCACAATTCCAAGAATTCGAATCCTCTTCGAAACAAACTATATCAGTTCTCATATTCCATGCCAACTGACAACGTTATTGGAGCCTATATTTCCTCAATTATTCATCATACAATGTTTCTCAATTATATTCATGCCAATTACAGTAGACAAACTTATCAAGAACTTCGCATAAACTGTGGAAATACATATTCTATCGATTTGTTCAATGTGCATTACAAAATTAGCTGAGATGTACAATATCGCTATTTGGGAAATGGAATACTTCACCATTTTTTCAAAAACTTTCGGATTCATCTTTTCATAGCTCGCATTCGCCATATTTTCGAATATTGGGAAGCTGCCATGTTCTTTGAATTTTTTATCCACCGAATAATTCTTTGGAAATTCCAAAAATTCTTCTTAGGAGTATTATATTCCAGATCGCATCAACTTCCAACATAGAAAGTTACTTCGATCCCAGAAAGAACACAAACTTTTATCGTGAAAAAAATAGCAATCCATTGGTACAAAAATATGAGTATGATAAAATAATATTCAAAATATCAACATCGACGATTCGCTTAAACCAAATGCATCATATAATCGGTAATTCATCCCGAATAAAAAAATCAATAAAGAAAATGTCGAAAGTAATACCACAAGACCTCAAAATTTTAACGATAAATTTTCATGTATTAACGAGCATGATAAGTCCGTAGGATGAGTGGTTCTATCTATGGCTGGTTGCTCTACTGATATTACTGAAAAATGACACAGTTTGAGTTGGAAAAAATGGACATTCATCTGAATAAAAATTTTTAGATCGTAAAGATTATTTCCTGAAATGTTCACAGCTGAAGGCATCGATCTGAGAACAAAATATAAATTTTTGAAAACACTTGACATAGTCAGTGGGCATACTTGAAGACTGGCGTTAAATCAAATCATCTTTCGAGCAATCTGTTCAGGCCAGTCTCAAATTACCTACACAGTAGGTTTCGGCTGGCACCTGTCAGAAAACAACTACTCCCCTGGCTAATACCACGAAGGGCATTGAATTATATCCGACCAGGTGCCAGTGCAGGTTTCTTCACAGAAGTAAATCCTGCATTTGCTTTCGTCGACACAAATGAAGGAATTGATTTTCAATTATAGGGACGGACACACATGCAGACCGGTTTCGGGCTATTTGGCCACTCGTCAGTGCAAGGCAGTGCCATCATCAACATAAAGTCGATGATTTCCCATAATTAAAAATCAAACTCCTACACGAGTATCAAGCCCCGGCCAAAGCTGATGCGAACAACGAAGTTATTACGCCATCTACCAATGGACAAGGTATTCCAAAAGCAAACCGAATTCGCCCATTCCTCCTCCTTCATTTGTATCGACGAAAGCAAATGCAGGATTTACTTCTGTGAAGAAACCTGCACTGGCACCGGTCGGATATAATTCAATGCCCTTCGTGGTATTAGCCAGGGGAGTAGTTGTTTTCTGACAGGTGCCAGCCGAAACCTACTGTGTAGGTAATTTGAGACTGGCCTGAACAGATTGTTCGAAAGATGATTTGATTTAACGCCAGTCTTCAAGTATGCCCACTGACTATGTCAAGTGTTTTTACATTTTCCTCGCAGGAGGAATGGGCGAATTCGGTTTGCTTGATGGCGTAATAACTTCGTTGTTCGCATCAGCTTTGGCCGGGGCTTGATACTCGTGTAGGAGTTTGATTTTTAAATATGGGAAATCATCGACTTTATGTTGATGATGGCACTGCCTTGCACTGACGAGTGGCCAAATAGCCCGAAACCGGTCTGCAAGTGTGTCCGTCCCTATAATTGAAAATCAATTCCTTCATTTGTGTCGACGAAAGCATATGCAGGATTTACTTCTGTGAAGAAACCTGCACTGGCACCTGGTCGGATATAATTCAATGCCCTTCGTGGTATTAGCCAGGGAAGTAGTTGTTTTCTGACAGTTGCCAGCCGAAACCTACTGTGTAGGTAATTTGAGACTGGCCTGAACAGATTGTTCGAAAGATGATTTGATTTAACGCCAGTCTTCAAGTATGCCCACTGACTATGTCAAGTGTTTTTACATTTTCCTCGCAGGAGGAATGGGCGAATTCGGTTTGCTTTTGGAATACCTCGTCCATTGGTAGATGGCGTAATAACTTCGTTGTTCGCATCAGCTTTGGCCGGGGCTTGATACTCGTGTAGGAGTTTGATTTTTAATTATGGGAAATCATCGACTTTATGTTGATGATGGCACTGCCTTGCACTGACGAGTGGCCAAATAGCCCGAAACCGGTCTGCAAGTGTGTCCGTCCCTATAATTGAAAATCAATTCCTTCATTTGTGTCGACGAAAGCAAATGCAGGATTTACTTCTGTGAAGAAACCTGCACTGGCACCTGGTCGGATATAATTCAACGCCCTTCGTGGTATTAGCCAGGGGAGTAGTTGTTTTCTGACAGGTGCCAGCCGAAACCTACTGTGTAGGTAATTTGAGACTGGCCTGAACAGATTGTTCGAAAGATAATATAAATTTTTGAATTGATTCCTTCATCTGAATGAAGAGAAATTCTAACATGAAAACTCGATTGGAAGTGCAATTATTATACGTAACTAGCCTACTTGAATTTTCTAGTAGAAGAAATACTCATGAGTATTTTCAAAATTTCACAAAATTGTCATCAATAAAATTGTTTTAATATCGAATAAAAATGATAAATGAGATGTAGATTTGATCAGTGCAGTAACATGACCACGTTGGTACTGATCAACAATATGATTTCATCGTTAAAATCTGTCGTACCTTGAAATGTTGAAATTATCAAGCAGACAGCGGTAAGCGAATTTGTTTTATACTATGTAGTCATGATGTGATCAGAAATACACTAGAAATTTGACCTCCGTTGAAAGGGAACAGAATATCATTCCATGAGATGACTTCTCCAGCATATATAACCATAATCTGAAAAATGAAAATTCAAATTCTTCAGAAACATATCAGATGTCGATATGTTATCCTTGAATATATGAAAAAGAATTGAATTTGTTCTGTACGTCACAAGTAGACAAGGAAATGAATATATTTTATGCAAAGTCAATCCGAACAGCTATATGAAACACAAGTGACTGTCTGATGACTGTACTAGTTGATACCATATAATACCTCCCACATTAAAATAATGATAAGACCTTAGAAATATACCACGCCGCCCATGCCATACAAAGAAACTGCCGACGTTCGGTACCTATTTGGTTTTTATATGTCATCCGAATCGATCTTGCAGAGACACATATTTTCAATACCAATTTTCAGATTCATTATTCTAATCCGCTCCAGAAGTTTTTTTCTTGGAAATGTTTCTTTCCAACAGATCACCATGCAACGGAGTGTATTATTTTCGAATTGCTAATAATTAGAGTTTTATCCTTCACCCAAGGAAACGGAGAATGATATCGACCATCATGATCATGAACTGAATGGATATCCTAAAAACACGGCTACGAATTTTTATTTTTTTTTATCGGAATGGTTCTTAGATAATGCTCGACATGAAGGATCAATGTGATGTGCCTTTCATTATTTCATCCTGCTATTATTTTATTATGTATTATCTTTAATTATTCTCATTATGTGTAGCGATTTCTTCTCCTTATCCGTATTTTTTCACAAAATACTATGATTTACGAGATAGATAATATATTGTGTATATATTCATTTGACCACAGTATGAATACAATTCGGGGATTTCAGTTTGATAAACTCTGATATCCAAGATCGAGTGTGTTGCCTGAAAAAAATATTTTTGATCAAAACTCATGAATACTTGTTAACATCTATACGTCATCATGGAAAATAAATCTTCAGCACTGTATATTGTCATTGTTCGTGAAGGATTGAATATTTCGATTATTCTGGAATACTCTGTTTCAAAAAACACAGTTCTTGATCGCGAGATTATATTTGAGTAATCCAGCGGATCACAGATGACCATTTAGTGGCAACATCAATTAATTGCCAACTTATATCTATCGAATAACAGGTGCAAAATTCAGAATGCAATGTGAACGTTCCAATGCTCTTATATCGTCATGGATGGCGGAAAACAATTCTGAATTATATCATTTTTAGGCTTTTATACCCAAAACATACTTACCTATCTTCCTCTCTGATTAACAACCAGCAATATTGGTGAGGGAGAAAGAAAGAGAGAGAGAAGAGAATACAAGATCGCCAGGAAAGGCATGTGATATGTAACTCATTTTGTATGCACTTATTGATGAAATACATGAGTTAGCCCCTTGGATCAACGTCAACTTTTTTTTTCTAGCAATCATTGTCGAATATTGAAGACATCGTAAATGATTAATAGTCCAAGAGACGGAGTAGAGGTCGACCTTCACCCATCTGTTCACAGGATGAAACATACTTTGATAGACGATCGAGAGTAAACTACCCTGAATGTGATTCCAAATTTGAATATTGTTTTCAATTATAAGCAACATCTCTGAATGAACTTTTTGATTATGTCAAAAATGATATGTGGTTTACATCTGTTCAAAATTCCTATTTTGAATCGCATTGTATATAGTCTGGACAACATTTTGATAGGCAAGCCATTATAGGCCTATAAGCCTATTTATGAAACCCTGAAAGAAGTATGTTTCACCCGGTAAACAGATGGGTGAAGGTTAACCTCTATTCCGTCACTTGAATTATAAGGAATAATATCTTCAAAAAGCTGCGAAACACTCTCCGAACTAAATAAATTCATTTTTCGTCAACTCATATATTTATATCATATATATATAATCTACAAAGGAGTATTTCATTTACTAGACATTGTTGATAGAAGAGTGAAACCCGAAAAGGATACTTTGAGAATCTGAAAAGCAAAATATATATCAGAATATGCATACAAGAAGATTTTTTTTAACGCAGATTAGGTCCAAAATTCATTACAACATAAACTTGATATAAGATTATACCACTCACCCTGAGGAAAAGAGAAAGGTCCACACTGTAAAGATTATAAGTGGTCATTTCCAAAATCTCTTGGGATTTTGCCAAAACAAACAAAAGATCTTTCTTTGAGGCCTCTGAAGCCTCAATCCAGTTGCTGAGATAAATATATTGCGGCAAGTTACTGGCCTACAAAAAGCATTGCTCATTGAACGAAAATTTATGATGGAGCTCGATACCTGATATTTTATCTCATTTGCGATGCCAGAATATATCAACAGTTGCAACGTATTTGCAAAAATAAACATGCCTACTGCTGCATATTCAGATGATCTTGAGTGTTCCTGCAAAAATATGTTGATGTAGCTTCGGATTGAAATCATTTTGTGTATCGAACGAGATCCCCACAAAATTCCCCTAATAACAGGGCACAAAATAACGTGATTTATGCTACGCAAAATGAAATGGCATGACTTAAATGATTCGTACTAAAAATGAGGATCTCAAAAATTGAGAACAGTAACAAATCTGATGCCTACTTATAGTTTCGTAGAGATATGGGAAATTATGTCAACCAAGCTACAATTGCCAAAAAAATACCCTTTCAACACATCAACTATTCCCATCATATCTCAAAGGGATAAGTGTTCTCTGGAAAGTCTTTGAAATACTAGAGATGGTCTTTTGAGTGCAAGTGAACACATATTTGGAAGAACGCTAATTATTGTCTTCGATACAATCGAGATTCAAGAAAGGTTTCAACTGTAAAACATTCCCTTCAAATATCACTGGCGATATAATTCGAGCAACATATTGATGTTATTGTACAATTTTACTATGACTATGGAAAATGAGTGTTATTCTATTCAGTCCTAATAACGCTAAAATGGCAAAATCACTCAGTGACATCAAAATATACACAGAAGCTCATGACATAATTCACTTTTTCAAAATGAAATATGAAGAAATGAAATACTTCATTAATGAAATCAGTAAATAAAATAAAAACGGAGGTGTTGAGCCTTACGTAGATCCAATACTTCTAGAAGTGCATTGTTCACAACTCGGATGTGATCGGCCATTTCGAATAGTGGTTGTTCACTTGAAAGTGGATTCATTCCACTCTTTTGGCAATTTGCAATGAATTATAAAGCCTGGGAAGTTAATACAAAGAATATATTTCAGCGAGCATATTGTCGCATTAGCTTCGAAGACGCTCGTGTTTGAAATAAGGCATCATCATGAGCACAAACAAAGTAATTTATTTGCATCATGAATGCACGTCTGGTGAGTTCAGAATTCAATGAACTAGTTGCCCAAATCTAACTCAGTGGTTGGTTGAACTAATTTCAGTCAGAAAAAAAATCTTGACGAAAAAATTGTAGCGATTTTTTTCAAAAACGTCAGAATTATATAAATGAAATTCCAGTATACATAAAGAATTTCTCCAAGAATGAGTCATTTCATATATTACATATTGTTCACTTAATCTCCGCATCTACGTAAGTTCAGATATATTATTATTATCATTAGATGTACTTTATTGTTATAATTCCGAGGTTCATGATGATGAGAAAATTGATCAATGGAAAGACTGTAGTTTTGGTACCTTCGTCATATCGAACAGTCCATTACATATTGCAACTATACTGATACCAAATTGCAGAAACTCAGGTGCACTGAAACATTGGTTGATTTTTCTTGTTATCCTGGAAATGAACGCAAATGATGAGAGAAATAGTACAGAGAGAAAAAATATATTCTTCGTTTCATCCATACAGGGTGATTCAAAAGTACTTTGACAAACTTCAGGAGGTTATTCCTCACAATATTCTAATATGAATTGTCCAAATAAATGAATGTGCGGAAACGCTTCGTTTCCAAGATACAGGATGTTGAAGTTTTATTTTTATTTTCGTTTTATTCAAATAACTTTTGAAATACGGAACTTAATTGAACGAAACTTGGTAAGAGGAGGTTTCTGAGGTGTCGAATTCGAACCTGATGTTCTTGTTGCTCTTACTCGTAGGGGGCGCCACCTACACGTCTTTATCTTTTTTAAAGATTCATAACTTTTTTGGGCGTACTTCTAGCACATTTGTCAGTAAAAAATTCGATTCATGTATCACATCTACGTAAATAAGCTACCCTTGTTACTAGTCGCTATAAGCAACCGTTTTCTAAATATTTGGACTTGAAAACTTCAAGTCGATTATTTGATAATCGATGCATATTGAAGTTATTACGAATATTTTGCTTCTTTCACAAGAATGCTTTGGAAATGAATTTGACGTTTTACCCGTTTGAAGAGGTCATTACTGTTGGATACGTTACTTTATGACATCCTTTAGCGAAATAGTTATTTTTGTATCAAGGGTGCATAATCAGTATTTGTTTTTATAAAATTTGCAAGAAATGTCAATATTTCATTTCAGGAAATTTTGAATATGGAGAATTAACTAAAATAAACAAAACTAAATCGTATTCAAATAAATTGTTGGAAGTGTCTACCTTCAGCAAAGATACAGGCAGTCAGTCGTCTAGTCATTGAATCTCGTATCCGCTCAAAAATTATTGGTGTGTTTCTTATTGTTTCACAGGCGTCTACTATTCGGTTTCTTAGATATTCCTCGTTCACTACTGGTAGGAGTGTAGAAGAACCTAACCAGGCGTGGGCACCAAGGTCTCCAGATCTGAACCCGATAGATTTTTATTTTTGGGGACATTTGAAGTCACTAGTTTATAAGACTCCAGTAGTGAACGAGGAAGATCTAAGAAACCGAATAGTAGACGCCCGTGAAACAATAAGAAACACACCAAATCTTTTTGAGCGGGTACGAGATTCAATGACTAGACGACTGACTGCCTGTATCTTTGCTGAAGGTTGGCACTTCCAACAATTTATTTGAATACAATTTAGTTTCGTTTATTTTATTTTACTTATTCAAAATTTCCTGAAATGAAATGTTGACATTTCTTGCAAATTTTATTAAAACAAATACTGATTATGCACCCTTGATACAAAACGTCAAATTCATTTCCAAAGCATTCTTGTGAAAAAAGCAAAATATTCGTAATAACTTCAATATGCATCGATTATCAAATAATCGACTTGAAGTTTTCAAGTCCAAATATTTAGAAAACGGTTGCTTATAGCGACTAGTAACAAGGGTAGCTTATTTACGTAGATATGATACATGAATCGAATTTTTTACTGACAAATGTGCTAGAAGTACGCCCAAAAAAGTTATGAATCTTTAAAAAAGAAAAAGACGTGTAGGTGGCGCCCCCTACGAGTAAGAGCAACAAGAATATCAGGTTCGAATACTACACCCCAAAAACCTCCTATTACCGAGTTTCGTTTGAATAAGTTCAGTATTTCAAAAGTTATTTGAAAAAAACGAAAATAAAAATAAAACTTCAACATCCTGTATCTTGGAAACGAAGCGTTTCCGGACATTCATTTATTTGGACAATTCATGTTGGATATTCATGTTTTGTTTCATTGATTTTGTTTTTATCACTATGTATTACAAAAAAAGTTGTTGACGTCATTGTCAAAAAAAATTGATTTGAAAAATAAAGTAAAAAACTTTCAAGCGATTTATTACTGCGCAATATCTCTTCGAAAGTTACATGGCCCTTCGAGCTATTTCTGAACACGTTATGGATATCAGAAGTACTGCAAAATCTGATGATGATGGAGCTAAGATGTTACGTCGGAGTACGAGGTGCACAAAAGGAGTACCACCTAGAAGATATGCTAGAAGTGATATCACAAATATGGTTTCAACAGTGCCTGAAGCCTTTTCTGGTTCATTTGTGAATTCCGTTCCAGCAGTGCATGGTTCTTCATTCAATGTGACCTCTAAAGATGTACCGCTAGTAAAATCTACAACAGAACTTCATCATTCGGATAGATGTGAAAATTTCAATGGAAGAAGTCAGCATTCTCAAGAAAAGTCTGTTATCTCTAGAATTTCGAAAGCCTCGAAATTGAATCTTGAACTAGAAATTATAGAAGAACAAGAAAAGTTAGATCAAGAGGAAGCTGAAGAAAGATTGAGAACGATCGAGAAAAAACGAGAAAATTTAAGGAGAAAGATGGAGATAAGAAAGGAAATCATCAATACTGGATCAGTAATACAGGATGGAGTATCTGAATATTCTGATGATGATAAATTATACAAGAATTCCAATGATCTTGATCATTGGATCAGAAATGCAAGAAAATGTGCAACTGCAGATTTACAACCGGAGGGGAGTACTTTCCATTCAGATAACCCTTCTCAAGTTATTGACAACTCCTATTCGATGGGCAGCAGCAGCAACAGGACTAATGATATTCTTGCAAATATTGCTAAACAGTGTGCTGAAAATTCTGTTACTACTAATAAATTGCTGTTGCGTCACAAACTCCGAGACCTGAGCACGTTTTCTGGTGAACTGAGTGAATGGCCAATATTCATCAGTGAGTACGAACGCACAACAAACTGCTATCAATTGACTGATGACGAAAATCTCCTTCGATTGGACAGAGCTTTGAGAGGAAGGGCAAGAGAAACTGTTAAGGCTTTACTCACGTCCTCTGTTAATGTCCCAAGAATAATCAAAATGCTTCGAATGAACTTTGGCCGCCCGGAATGGATTATTTTCTCGCTCATAGATAAGGTGAAGAAACTCAATCCAATAAGAGAAGATAAGCTAGAAACTAGTATTTTCTTTTTGAATGCCATTTCGAATTTGGTAACAACGATCAAGAATATTGGATAAAATAATTATTTGCTCAATCCAGAGATATTATCTTCGTTAGTTGAAAAATTGCCACAGATTCAGAAGTACAGTTGGGCAAGAGTCAAACATCAACTCGAAAACGAAAAAGAGCAACGTTATACTTCACTCGAAGATTTTGTTGAGTGGTTCGAAGAGGAAGTAAATTCTGTAGCTTCAATTTCGAATACTTTTCAAAGAAATACACAAAAACCCATCCACAGAAATGATCATGTGTTGGTTTCCAAAAAGACGCCTTTCATACTGCAATAGTTCGAATCATGCCATTACTGAATGCGGAGATTTTCTTGAGAAAACAATCACCGAAAGAAGAGCTGCTGTTTTAGAACGAAAACTTTGTTTTATTTGCCTGAAATTCGGCCATTCAGCCACAAGATGTTTCAATCAGAAGATCAAATGCAACAAGAAAGGGTGTGAGGGTAGACACAACAAACTTTTGCACCTTGAAAGATCTAACACAGAACGACCTCCACCATCAACAGTTACAAAGGAAACTCGGGCTGAAGAATTCTGCGCCAATCAGAACATGTCTGTAGGGCAATCTGTATTACTCAGGATTGCACCAGTAAAAATACGTGGCCCAGCTGGAGAGTTTCAAGTTTTCGCTCTTTTCGATGAAGGATCGACTTGTACAATGATTGAAACTGAACTAGCAAATGGAATAAACCATTATGAAGATGATTCCAGAGTGGTAACTGTTGAAATTGCGGCTGTTACATCGACCCCTGTATTCTACACGATGAAAGAAGTTCGTACTGTGAACAATTTAGATCTTCCGCTGCAAAATATTGACGTGGGCGATGTCATGAAGAAGTTTCCGTACCTTGATTGTCAAATTTTGGAAGCCATCAAATTTGTCAAACCAAAACTATTAATAGGCCAGGACAATTGTGGATTAATAGTTCCAAGGCAAGTCATTCAACCAAGATTGAGTCAACCTATAATGTCGAAGTCAAAGCTAGGATGGACGATTCATGGACCACTGAAGAGGGATGGTATAAATACTATGGAGCACGTCAGTCTTTGTTGCAACCACTCCATGAACGATGATGAACTTCACCTACTAGTCAAAGACAGTTTTCGCCTGGAAGATTTTGGCCTAAAGCAGAAAGACAATGTAATCAAATCTTCTGGAGATAAAAGAGCACTAGATATCATAAAAAACACTATGCAGAAGATTGGTAACCACTATTCTATTGGGCACCTATGAGGAAATGAGCAAGAAACTTTACCTGATAGTCGATATAATGCTGTGAAACGTCTTTATTGCATGAAAAGAAAAATGGATAGAGATCAACGGTTCGCTGAACAGTATTGCAACAAAATAAGAGAGTATCTTGATAAAGGTTATGCCAAGAGACTCAATGATGATGAAGTTGCAGAAAATTCAAAAACGTGGTACATACCACACTTTGCAGTTTGGAATGTGAACAAGCCAGGCAAAATTCGACTTGTTTTTGATGCAGCCGCTAAAAGTTACAATTACAGTTTGAACGATTCCCTTCTGCAAGGCCCAAATTTGGTTCCTCCATTGATTGGAGTGTTATGGCGTTTCCGACAAGGCAAAGTAGCAGTGAATGGTGATATAAAGGATATGTTTCATCAAATTCTAATCAGAGAGGAAGATAGATGTGCGCAACGCTTCTTCTGGCGCGAAATGGATCGTGTTCGACCTCCAGATATCTATCAGATGAATGTCATGATTTTTGGAGCGGTATCTTCACCTGCTGTTGCCCAATATGTAAAGAATACGAATGCTGAAAGTTCAGAAACCCAATTCCCAGGTATAGAAAGAATCATGAAGAAACAACATTATGTCGTTGACTATCTGGATTCATTTCATACCGAGGAGTGAGCAGTGGAGCAGGTAAAAAACGTAATAACAGTCCATCTACAAGCTGGTTTCGAGATGACAAAGTGGACAAGTAATTCAGAGAAAGGTATGTCTTCTATACCCCCGAATTTGAGAGCTATTACTTCCGAAAATTTGAAGATCGATACCGAGCAGTATGAACGAGTCTTGGGTCTCTTCTGGTCTCAAAAGGCAGATAACTTTGTTTTCACTTTCAATTTGAAGAAAATAGATCCTCAAATTTGGAAATGCCAAAAGATTCCTACAAAGAGAGAAGTTTTGAGGGTGACTATGTCAGTTTTCGACCCTTTGGGATTCTTAGCACCAATCATGATAAAAGCACGGATTCTTATGCGAAATATTTGGAGGTGTCAAATTGGTTGGGATGCAGAGATCACAGAAGAACTTTTCAATATGTGGAAGATGTGGATTGAGGAATTGCAGAATCTTGTACCATTCTTGTACAAGTCTTCTTCTCTGGTACATCATGTGGATCTCCACATCTTCTGCGATGCAAGTGACAAATCATACGCTGCAATTGCCTTCTTGTGTTTGAAGGAAAATGAAACTTTACATACTTCTTTGGTCAGTTGCAAGTTCAAAGTTGCCCCTTTGAAACAACAAACTATCCCGAAGTTGGAACTGCAAGCTGCTGTTTTGGGAATAAGATTGGCAAAATCGATATCCTCTGAGCTTGAATACAACATTCAGGAAACTCACTACTGGAGCGACTCAGTGGTTGTACTCAGCCAAATAAGGTCGGAATCAAGATGTTTCCCTATTTTTGTTGCATGTCGTTTGGAAGAAATTCATGAATTCTCAACTTCGAAGCAGTGGCATTGGGTACCTTCAGCTCTAAATGTGGCAAATCTTGCAACTAAGGTAATGAAAACTAAGAAGTTCACATCGGACGGTGTATGGCTGAATGGGCCGGATTTTTTGAAACAGGGTGAGAAAAATTGGCCAAAAAAACCAGCCAATCGTTGCAAGGAAAAAGAAAATATTTCAGTAGCAACTTCTTCAGTAGATGTCAAACATTGCCAGACATCCAACGATTCTTTAACTGGAACCGACTCATCAGATCCACAGCCTGGGTATTCTATTTCACAAAAATTTTACAGATGAAGAGGAAAGACAGGCCAACTAGCTTGATGTTGAATTCGGACACGATATCTGAAGTAACGAAGATTTGGATTCGATTGAGTCAAATGGAATGTTTTGAGGAAGAATTCAAATTGTTGAAACTCAAGAAATGTCTACCAAAGTCTAGTCGTCTATTCAAAATGTCATTATATCTTGATGAAGATAGTATCCTGCGAGTATGTGGAAGAATACCAGAAGATGTTGAAACCGCAAATGATTCAAGGAACCCAATTGTCCTGGACTATAAACATAGATTCACCGAACTCCTAATTAAGCATCATCATGAAATAGCAGGCCATATTGGCCGTAAACAGTGGTAAACAATTTAAGAACAGAATTCTGGATTATCAAAGTTCGACAAGCAGTCAAGAAATGTTTTCGACTTTGTCAGGTGTGCAGAATGAAAACCTGTAAGCCGACCTATCCGGAGATGGGTAATTTGCCAAAAGAACGGGTAGAAAGTTACATTTACCCTTTCACTTATGTTGGAGTGGATTTCTTTGGTCCCATGAAGGTAGCAATTGAAAGAAGGGTTGAGAAGAGATACGGAGTTCTGTTCACGTGTCTGACAGTGCGAGCAGTTCATATCGAGATATCAGCATCTTTGGATACTTGTTCAACCATCCCAGCTATAAGAAGGTTTATGTGTCGTCGAGGTCAACCAAAGGAATTCATTTCTGACAATGGAACCAACTTTGTCGGAGCTGAAAGAGAACTCAGAGAATGGATGGAATCTCTTGACCAAGAAGAAATAGTGAATTTCTTGAGTTGCAAAGAGATAAAATGGAAGTTCAACCCCCCTCGAGCTTCGCATATGGGAGGAGTATGGGAGCGGATGATACGGACAGTGAAAGTTGCTCTCAATATAACTTTGAAGTCGATAAATCCCAGAGAGGAGGTTCTGCATACATTTTTGCTGGAAATTGAATATATCATGAACTCGAGACCACTCACTCATATTTCTATCGATCCTGTGGAGAGAGAAGCGATCACACCTAATCATTTTCTGTTACTGCGTCCCGGAGGAGTATCTTCCTGTGTAATTAACGAAAAAGTCACGAGGAAGCAATGGAGAATTGCTCAATCTTTGGCTGATTCATTTTGGAAACGGTGGATTCTAGAGTACAGACCCACTTTGATTCAGCGCTCAAAATGGTACTCTAAAGGAAATAGGGTCAAAATCGATGATGTTTTTTTGATCGTGGACGAGAAAGCACCAAGAAATGTATGGCAGCTCGGGAGAGTAGAACAAGTATATCCTGGGAAAGATAATGTGATTCGAGTCGTCGAGATCAGAACAAATCGAGGTGTTTATACCAGACCTGTTACGAAGATTTGCGTTTTACCAACATCTGGGGAATGATTATGGGTGAAGAGGAGATCTCTTCACGCGGTGGAGAATGTTAAATATTCATGTTTTGTTTCATTGATTTTGTTTTTATCACTATGTATTAAAAAAAAGTTGTTGACGTCATTGTCAAAAAAAATTTATTTGAAAAATAAAGTAAAAAACTTTCAAGCGATTTATTACTGCGCAATATCTCTTCGAAAGTTACAATTCATATTAGAATATTGTAAGGGATCACCTCCTGAAGTTTGTCAAAGTACTTTTGAATCACCCTGTATACCAATGAAAATGCTAGAATTTTTTTGATTCCAATTATTCCCAGCTCCTTACGTCAGTTTACAAATCAATTGTATGGACAAAATAAACGAACTGAAATAGTTATATTTGCTAACTAGATGTCATTGAATTTAATATTCAAAACTAGATGAAATTGATCAAGCAGTTCATCGAAGTTTAACATAAAACTCGTGGAGTAGAGAAGTGATGTCTGATATCAAGTCGAGATTATCTTAGTCTCATCATCGGCAAAAATTGGATACACAGAGTCTACCGTTTCTCGTGAACTCACAAAAATATTCTATTCAGGAGTTGACATTAATTCCTGAATAAAAGTAGCTTGGCCTAAATTGAGAGCGTTTTCAGTACGCTGAAATATTTCTATATTTATAGTAGAGATCATACGAAAGATTGGTGGAGGCAAATGCTTAGCATGCTTTCACCCACAAGTCCAACGCCAGTTAGCTGTGTTATCCAACCATGAATACCTTAAGCCATAGATTCAAAGGAGCTACCTACATCTAGAAAGTGTTTGTATGAATTTCATGCTGAAGTCATATGAAATGAATATACCATATATTAAAAATAATTACGGGGGTGGTTCACATCAGACCTGCCCCGGGCCTCAAAGAGTCTGAAGTCTATGGGCAGCCGTGTTGAGTGATTCCGAATCTCCTGGTACTCATGAAGCAAATATGTGATTTCAAAAAGGCTGATGGCGTTTTCCGTGAAGAAGACGACATCTACTGGACTCGATCGAGAGACTAATGGCCGGATGCACCAATTTACTCAAGTGTCTCTCTCATCTAAAGCCCGGCCCAGATTAATGTTCACGTTAGATTATTCAACATTGCACCACCAGATTCAACTAAAATCTTAACTGTGTATGCAGACAGTTTGTCAACGATGCATTGCTAGTTGCTTGTCATGATGACAAATTCAAAGGCGTCATAGAAAATGAAGAAACTAATGATCTTACACGGGGTCATAAAAACAGCTTGGGAAAAAATTATCGATGTATTAAATTCGCAAAATCGAGGAGTTCACCGTTCGAAACAAATTGTATTATTTGAAAAGGGCCCTTTGACAAGATATTGCAGATGAAAAAAGCTTTATAAAATTGGTGGTTATTTACCAGAAAGTAAGATCTTCGCAAGGCAGGGCATAGCCAAATTATGAGAGAAATACATACAGAGAGAGACAGGGAAAGGGGGAGAGAGAGAATATATTCCTCATTCCATCTATATAGAAATGAAAATGCTAGAATTTTGTTGTTTGTGGCACCCGTGAAACTTTCATCAAATGTTTATTTAACAATGAAATGTCACAATTTTACATCTCGTCTGAAATAACTATTATGTACCAAGGATGGGAAGAAGAAATATATCGCCTGAGGCATTCGAAAAAATTCAACAATCAAATTCGATTCCAATATTTTCATATAATGAGAGCGAATAATATCGTTGCTGTCAAAGACAGAAGTTTGAAATGCAGGAGACACATTGTGTAATCGATAACTCCACCATTAAATCACAATAACGAAAAAGTAATTCAAATACATAAGGAATAAACACAAATTCTTGTTCATTCAACAGTTTTGTGAAGTGAACGAACATATACTTGCCTCAACAACAAATGATGATGTTCAATACACCTGACTAAATATTTCTTCTCCACATTATAGTGAGGATTGTCTTTTTCGCCAAGTGTCTTGAACTTTTCGTTAATACTGAACATAGCGGGTGTATTGAATTTCATAAAACTGTATTGCAAAATTCTGTATTGCGCTGTGATGCATGCGCAAACAGTTAGTACCATATAATCCATTCCAACAGCCCCCAGCGTCATCATGTAGAGGAAGGTGACGCATTGGATCACGTAGAACAATTGGTACACTGGTGAAATAGACCAATCGAAGAAATACATTGATGGAAATGGTAAAGACCTTTCCGTTCCGAAAAGTAAAGGCGTTGGCAAAAAAGCTGCATTATAAATGAGTCCTGTACATAATGAGGTCGTCATCATCGTCAGTAATATGGAATATAATTTCTTCAATGATCGTTGAAGCTCTTCATCATCAAGGATATCATATGGCCAGAATCGATCCATGATTTCCTTTATAACCTCATTCAGATTCTTGGAATGGTACCATAGTATGCAAATTTTACACAGTGCCTAAAACATGTCGAAGGAAATGATTTCAGTTATTATTGGTCATTCCATTATAATACCAGTGGATGAGCTTTGAATATACTCACTTGACATGTCATAGTAAACATAGACATACTGTAGGTGGCCTTTGCGAAATCATTGATATTGAAAATGAAGTAAGAAAAAACTCCAAAATTGAGGAAGCTGCAGCAAGTAACGAATATCAAAATGACATACGTTTTCACTGTACCCGGCCACAAAAATATCATCTTGAGTATAACTTTTGGAATCCATATTGCCAACCTACTATAATCTTTGGTATTCAAAACTCTGAAAGCGACACCTGTAATACAAAGTTATTATTGCCTCACATTGGTCATTATTTCACGCATATCACCATCCAGAAACATGATTCACTTGTAGTTGCTCGAAATTCTGACTATTGAAGGTTGAGGTCTGAATTATATATGGAAATATCTTCGTTTTCGAATAGTCAGCTCTGGAATATGAAAGAAATAATAGATGCTGAAAGTCCATAATTTATGTAATGCGGATCGAAGATTTTGCATATTGAAATAAAATGTTAATTATTCAGTGAACGGTTCGGTTGTTACAGTTCATTGAGGTGCTCCTTCCCTTCGAATAAGCACATTGAGTTAGGTCAGTCTATTGGTACATTGAAATCACCAGGCTCCTATAAGCCATACGTATAATTTGTCATTTCATTCATTGGAGAACACAAACTCCATAAGAAAGATTACCAAAAACTTTTTTTATGTTTCTATATTGATAAGTCTTCCGTACTGTGATTGTTCCTCCAAACAGGGGAGTGATAGGACTAAGATGTCTATATACTGGTGTTTTTAATGTTGCGATATTGTATCAGACAAACCTGTGGACAAAGCGTGGTAGTTCATCAGTAGCCATGAATGAGCGCTGGTTATCAAAAATTTCTATTAATTTTCGTTATCACTCGATCCATGGAACACGCTGTTGCCAATTCTGATGTTTTTGTAAAAGGATAGAGAATTTATCGGGATTGGTTAAGTGAGGTTATTGAAAACACCAAAACGCGCCAAATTTGTGTTTAACTTTATGCGTTATTTATTCCATGTAGTTTGAAAATAATTTCTCAGTTGGAATAAATTTGCATTGTGTTTCTACTAATCTGGACCAGAATTAGCAACGACATGGCCACTTGGCAACACAGGACTGTCATCTCCACTCCAAGAGTGCCGGTACCTGGCGGATTTTTTGCAGTACTACTACGCCAACATCATCAATTTTTTGATCAAGTTGGCCATATCGGTCGTGTGATTTGCTGAAAACCTCTTATATGGAGTAAACACACCAGTATATAGCCACCTTAGGTAGGACTATATGAAAAAGCAGTGCTGCCTTTTCCAAACAGTGGACAACATGGCGGCAACAGCGTTTGAAAGTCGCCCTCCGCGCAACCGATTGTGAGTTTCAATTCGGTTTTATCAGCAATCGGCCGGTTCTTCTCCCAATAATTGAAATCAGAATGGTTGAGGCTTTCGCGGCCGAAGTTTTCAGTATTACTATTTTTCTTCGGGTTTGAAGGTCGTCGTTCTTTGGAATTTCTTTCTGACGTTTCGCTAGCGCGAGTGGCTAGCTTCTTCAGAGGCTCACTCATCTTGACTATTATTCCGATGACTAGATTTTTTTCTGACTGAACTTATTTCAACCAATCACTGAATTCGATTTGAGCAACTAATCCATTGAATTCTGAACTAGCCAAACGTGCATTCTATAAATCTATGATGTATCAGTGACAACGCTGAAATACGAATGTTGTCTGTGACATAGGTATTAGGTGATGCAACAAATGACTTTGTTTATGTTCATGATGATGCTTTATTTCAAACACAAGCTATTGCGACAGTAATCGGTCTGCAGGACTAGAAATCGGAATAATAGCGAAACGTCAGGAAGACATTCCAAAGAACGACGGCCTTCAAACCCGAAGAAAAGTAGTAATACTGAATTGAAAATCAATTACGGCATTTGTTTCTCCGAAAGCAAATGCATCGCGAAACGAACCTTCACTGGCACCGGTCGGATATAATGCAGAGCCGTTCTTGGTATTAGCCAGAAAATTTGTTGTTTTCTGGCGAATGTCATCCAGAAACCTACAATGTAGGTAGTTCGGACTGTTGAAGATAGACGACATTTACGAACCTACAATCTTTTATACACTTTGTATTATGTTCAGTTCATTTGCTGCTATGGTTATTATTGATAAAAAAAAATGATGTTGTAATTGTCAATTTTCAAGTATTATATTGAAATATAAAAATAGTTCAAAAAACGTCCAAATAGTTATTTCAGTATCTGCTAACAGGTTATGGGCCCAGTTGTCTTGTGATAAAGTAGGGCATAAAGTTAATAAGTGAAACTGTTAATAAAATGGACGTAACAAAGTTCAACATCGTAAGGCTCAACTGTACTAACTACCAGATATGGAAATACAAAGTTGAAATGCTGTTGTTAAAGGAAGAACTATGGAGCACAGTTACCGAGAACCCACCAGAACCAAGAAGTACTAGTTGGATAGCAAAAGACGGAAAGGCCAGAGCAACCATAGGTCTTCTCATCGACGATTCACAAGTTATTCATGTTAAAAACTGTAAAACAGCGAAAGAAGCATGGGAGAGTTTGAGAAAGCAATACGAGAAATCAACTCTCACAAATAAAGTTTTTCTGCTGAAGCGTTTATGTAAAACATCATTATCCGAGAATGGTGACATGGAAAAACACATTGCTGATATGATGGGTATCGTCGATAATTTGGTTACTTTGGGAGAAAATCTGGCAGAGAATCTACAGGTAGCACTTCTTTTATGCAGTCTTTCAGAAAGTTATGATAATCTAGTAACGGCCTTGGAGGGAAGAGCAGAAAATGACCTTACCTTAGAAATGGTGAAAGGAAAACTGATTCAGGAGTATCACAGACGGAGGGAAAATTCAGCAACAAATAGTGAGATGGCTCTGAAGGTTTTCAAGAAAGGGTCCACTAAAAAGACTTTTGAGCACAAACTTACGAAAGATGTAACATGCTATTTTTGTAAGAAAATCGGACATTTGAAAAAAGATTGCTATCATTATAAGAAGCAAAGAAGACATTCGAATGTTGCAAACGTGGTTTCGAATGAGAACAAAGAAAATGAAGAAAATACTCATATCTGTTTCAATGTCGGAGATAGTAAAGCCAATGAGTGGTATATAGACTCTGGAGCAAGCAGTCATATGACGAATAACAAACAATTCTTCCGGAATTTCAAGGATAGTATAAGTGAAGTTGAACTTGCTGATTGCAGAAGAGTTCGTTCCTATGGTGTAGGAAATGGAACACTGACATGTCTTCTCGATAATAATATGAAATCAGAGATAACAGTCAAGGATACCCTATATGTTCCAAATTTGGGTGCAAGTTTACTTTCTGTCAAGAAATTAACAAATCTCGGATTCAAAGTTGAATTTGACAAACAAAGTTGTTTCATCAAAATAAACGACAAAGTAGTTGCTCAAGGGACTCTGACTGGCAATTTATATAAATTAAACCAGATTAATACAACCATGGCAATATGGGAAGGCTGTAATGAAGGTTGCATTCATTTATGGCATAAAAGGTTTGGCCACCGAGATCCCACTGTTATATATGGAATTGCAAACAAAAATTTGGTTAATGGAATGGAAATGAAGAATTGCGGACATCATTTGACATGTGAAACTTGTATAAAAAGGGAAATGTGTCCCGAAAACCATTTCCAAAGAAATCTCTCACTAAAACGACCAATATCATGGATTTGATTCACACCGATCTTTGTGGACCCATGCATACTTCAACTCCTAGTGGAAAGAAATATATTCTAACCTTCATAGATGATTTCAGTAGATATTCTATTATCTATCTACTGAGCAAGAAATCTGATCTAGTGGAGAAACTTCGTGAATATGTCAGATTGGTTCATAATAAATTTGGCAGGAAACCTAAAATTATCAGATCTGACAGAGGAGGCGAGTACACGAGCAAAGAAGTTTCTGATTTCCTGAAAAATGAAGGAATAGAAATACAACTGACTGCACCATATTCAAGTCAGCAAAATGGAGTAGCCGAAAGGAAGAATAGATATTTAACAGAGATGGTCAGGTGTATGCTGACTGATTCTAGTCTTCCAAATACATATTGGGGCGAAGCCGCTATGACAGCAAATTATTTAGAAAATTTTGTACCGACAAAAGCAACCAACCGAATCCCCTTTGAAGTTTGGAATGGAAGTAAACCGAATGTGAATCACATCAAAACATTCGGGAGTACTGTTTATGCTCATATTCCCAAAGAAAAACGGCATAAATTGAATCAAACGGCCAAGAAATTCGTATTAGTTGGTTACGAAGCTGGTTCTAAAGCATACAGACTCCTCGACAGAATCACAGGGAGAATAACAATCAGCCGAGATATCCAGTTTCTAGAAGATGCTCATGGTGGATTTCATCGAACAAATACCGAAAACCACGAATACAGACCTGAAAATAATGAATGTCAGAATGACAGTACTGAAATCGAAATACTTTTCAGTGAACAAAGTAAAGATTCTGACGAAACTATTCAGTCAAACCATGATAGTTCAATGGAAAATGCTGATGAACAACCTGAGGAAATTCCTGATGAAGAAACTGATAGCCGTAAAGAAATATCAGAAGAAAATGAACTCCTGAGACGTTCCCAAAAAATGAATAAAGGTGTACCTCCAAAGAAATTTATGGAGAAAAGTTCAGATGAAGAGCTTTTGATCGAGCCGAAGACTAGGAACGAAGCACTCCAAAGAAAAGATGCTCAAAATTGGATCGAAGCTATGAATGAAGAGATATCCTCCATGATTGAAAATCAAACCTGGTCTTTAACAGAATTACCACCAGACAAAACGGCAATTGGAAGCAAATGGATCTTCAAATTAAAAACTGATAGCCGAGGTAATGTTTGCAGATATAAAGCCAGGATAGTCGCACAAGGTTTTACCCAGAAATATGGCTTTGACTATGATGAAGTATTTGCTCCGGTCGTCAAACAATCTACGTTCAGACTCTTTCTTACGATTGCTGGAAAAAGGAAGATGCATGTCCGTCACTACGACTTCAAAACAGCATTTCTGAATGCAGAGTTGAACGAAGAAATATATTTGAAACAACCACAAGGTTACATTGCAGAAGGACAGGAGCATTTAGTGTGCAGATTGCATAAAACAATATATGGATTGAAACAGTCAGCGAGAATGTGGAATTCAACAATAAATAATGTTCTCACAAACATAGGTTTCAGAAGGGGCGATCACGATCAATGTCTTTATACCAAAGGAGACAAGGAAAATCTTGTATATATGCTTATATACGTAGACGACATATTAATAGCTTGCGAAAATCTCAATCTCATCGAAGAAATTGCTGAAATAGTGCAAACATTTTTCAAAATGACAAGTTTGGGCGATATCGAAAATTACCTTGGAATACAAGTGAGGAAAGGGAATGATGGTGGGTATTATATTCATCAACAGAAATATATCTCCAAATTATTGAAAAATTTTAAAATGGAGTCTGCCAAACCTGCAAGTATTCCTCTGGATGTTGGATACTACAAAAATAGATCTTCAAATGATACAAAATTCCATAATGATGAAGTATATCGAAGTGCAATAGGAGCATTATTATATTTATCTGTAAATACAAGGCCAGATATATGTATTGCCACTTCAATTTTGGGAAGGAATGTAAGTAATCCCCATACATACGATTGGACAGAAGTGAAACGGATCATGAAATACCTCAGTGGTACAAGAAATATGGAAATTCAGTTGGGAAATATATCAGATGATGAAAATTATCTATATGGTTTCGCCGACGCTGATTGGGCTGGAGATAGGACTGATAGAAAATCGAACAGTGGTTATTTGTTCAAGTATATGGGAGGTATGTTCGATTGGCGATGCAAAAAGCAAACCTGTGTAGCACTTTCATCTACCGAAGCAGAATTCATCTCTCTGTCAGAAGCATGTCAACAAGCCATTTATTTGACAGGGCTTTTTCAAGATTTTCAAATCAACCTTCTTGATATCATCATTTATGAGGATAACCAATCATGCCTTAAAATGATTGAAAGTGGAAAAATGAGCGATCGGACAAAGCATATCGAAACGAAATACAACTTTGTGAAAGACCTGAAACAAAGCAATAAAATCAGTTTTCAGTATTGCTCAACGAGTTTAATGTTAGCTGATTTTTTGACAAAACCACTCGGACCAGAAAAGTTATCGACCATGAGAAGATTGATTGGTATGAAGATAGAAAGTTCATAATGTCGAGAAGGGGTGTTGAAGATAGACGACATTTACGAACCTACAATCTTTTATACACTTTGTATTATGTTCAGTTCATTTGCTGCTATGGTTATTATTGATAAAAAAAAAATGATGTTGTAATTGTCAATTTTCAAGTATTATATTGAAATATAAAAATAGTTCAAAAAACGTCCAAATAGTTATTTCAGTATCTGCTAACACGGACTACCTGCAAGGTATTACTTGGTCCATCATCATCTTCATCTATTGATTGCATCAATTATTTCTTAAACTAAATAGCTGGCTAAGAGGAATAGGTCCTTTCACACCAATTATTCATTTTACTTCTCTAGACTTTCGGATGCATCGAGTAGCTTTGCATCATGGACAACTTTGATCGGTCTCAGATAAATTTTTCATTAAAAGCCGATTGCACCGACTTTTTCTTATGGAAGCATTGCAGCACCGCAGCGATTGCACCATAGTTTAGATCGGATTTAGATTACTCAACTCCCATTGATAATTTTTTTCTTCTATCTATTTTTGTTTCCATCAAATATACTAAGGGTGTTGTACTGTTCGAATGTTATTGTGAATAAAGCAAGACAACTTCTTACCATTGCACTGTATTCAAGCTCTGGCATTCACAACACTCGGGAAGTGATTATTGGCTTTTCTACCTCCAAGTAAATGAAAAAATACAAATCTTCTATATATCATGCCATAAAAGAAGGACAGTGGCTGTTTTGGATAGACTTTCCCCCATTTGTGAAAGAATCAAACGTCTATGTGTAGATGAAATATATCAGCAGAAGGTGTACCTAGTTAGTTCATGATGTTTTTTATATTAAGGACAATACAACAACATATTGGTTGAAATTAGGGCATATGAAAAAGAATGTTCCTACAAGCGTTTGTGATTCACCCTCTACCCGCACGCAATTCAGTTTGGAAAGTGTCATTTTCCCACACTAGTGCGGGAAAATGGATTATTCATCTGATGAAGAACTTCCACAAGAAATCGTGCAAGCAGCTACAGATGCGAACCTAGAGTTATTGCCAACGAAATGAAATGAAATGAAAACACCAAATGAAGAAGAAGTATTCTTGGCTTATTTTCTAGAAATGTCTAAAACATGGAAGCCGAACACTTTATGGGCAAGATATTCAATGTTGAAGAGTGTATTCAAAGTAAAGCAAAATTTGGATATTAGCAAATTTTACAAAATAATTGCATTCATTAAAAGACAGAATGTCGGTTTTCGACCGAAAAAGGCCAAAATCTTCACTCAAGAAGACGTTTCAAAATTTATGACTGAAGCACCCGATGACATATACCTCATGATTAAGTTATCAGCAATTTTTGGATTAGCTGGTGCTTGCAGACGAGAAGAGCTGACAAAACTCACCATTGACGACATAGACGACAAAGAAAACCTGATAATTGTTAATATCGAGGATTACAAAAATCTTTCCTCTAGATCCTTCGTGATATCTGAAGAAGCAAATGGTGGTTATTTTTTGAACGTATACAGAAATTATGTACATTTACGTCCAAAAGAGACTCCTCACCGTCGTTTATTCTTGTATTACAAAAGTGGAAAATGTTGTGTGGGAAAAAATTTCCCGCACTAGTGTGGGAAAACTTTTCCCGCACTAGTGTGGGAAAATGACACTTTCCAAACTGAATTGCGTGCGGGTAGAGGGTGAATCACGCACGCTTGTAGGCAAAGTACTTTCCGCATGGCTATCAATAATCTGTCAAACCCTGAGTCGTGTAGATTTACAGATGTAATCATTAAATGCTTTTCCTTATTGATATTATCTACATAAAAAAATTATTTATACGAAACTAAGAAAATAAATAACGTGTTGACGCCAAAAATCGAATCCCCACCCTCGCGACTATCTTACCGGATACTTAACCAACTGAGCTAATTCATATTTGAAAATGTTATCAGAAACTTTGAAACTTTTCATAGAGATCAAACACCCTAACACCAAACTGATATTTTTGCACTCGACGAGCGTTTCGCTAACAAGGTTAGCATCTTCAGGATCTCTATGAAAAGTTTCAAGTCTTTAAACTGATTAATAATTTGATTATTGACCCACATATTCTGCAAAAACTCGATTTCGATGTACCTAGACTTACTTCTAGGATAGATAATTCTTTATCTACCAACACCGAGTACGAATGTTCTAAAACATTATTTTATCTTCAAACTGTTCCATCTCTGCGATTAGGTATTGTTTCTTCCTCAAAACTCATTGTGATTTTATTGTATTGTATTATGAATTATATCCCTGTTCTGTAGTACTGTAGAACAGTTCATAAATAAATGAATGAATAAGTCGATTTATTTATTAATAATTCTTTATTCAACGTCGGGCCATTTCCGCTACCAAAGCCAATCACCGACGCCGATGAGCACACTAGGGATCTTTCACGAGCCCAACATCCATAGACTCGGGGCCGCCGCCTTTACGTCCCCTCCGAAGGACGGCATATCCTCAATATATCTTGTGCTCATTGATATATTGCCTACGAGCTATGATATGCTATTTTGCTGCAGTCGTATGGGTTTTCGACGCGTTAGTTCCCTGCATGAGTCATCAGTCAACCTGAAGAGCTGGGCCGTGCCCCTAAGTTCATTTATATAAATCTAATTCGGATATTTCTTGTATTTTCATTTTATCAAAACATATTTCAGTTATTTTGCAACGAAAGCTCAAAACCCTTAATTTACAATTATTTCAGTAGTTGGTTTTAATACGAACTACCCGTAGCTAAGATAGGCAACCACAGAACCAGGCGCTGCACATATTGTTTACTGAAATAGGTGGTCGTAGAAAAAAATAGTGAACATTTCTTGTGCTTGTGATTTTTTGCACTCTGCTTTCGCCCCGTGCTACAACATTTCTCATTTGTGTGAAAAAAGTCACTTTCTGCACTAGTCCATATACTATATGGCTACATCTGGTGACGTAGAGATTGTTTTGCATTTTTACTGGCTTCCTTTAGCATATCAACAAAAAAATTTGGACCAATTTATCATGTTGGACTCCCTGTAGACGGTCAGCTGTAGAATATCTGAGGGAAGGTGTTATAATGAATAACACATGATTCTTTGGAAAAATTTACTTCCCACAGAATTACACTTGCCTGAGTCATCAGAGAAATCAATATAACAGTGAAAAGGTGACCTTTGTTTTTCATTCCATATCTGCATCGTACTATGGAGCAGTTGAAAGTCTTATAATAGAATATTGAAAATTGAAAACCAAAATGAGATTCAGCTTTATACTTCTCAGTCAGCGACTCTAGTTTTCACGGTCTTTGTTATGGATATCCTTACGCTATTGCTGAAGTGCAACCAATACATTTTTTCCTAGAGATCGAAACTTTTCCTAGAAATCAATTACCCAAACACAAAACTGATATTTTTGCACTCGTCGCGCGTTTCGCTAACAAGGTTAGCATCTTCAGGAGAAGAAAATTGATTTTAAGCTAGGGTTAGTTGTTTATATACTTAAAGTTTTTGTTCCGATATGGACTTTGTTTGTTACTGTTAATTATTCTAATCAATTTCTCGATAATGAACTCACTACCTGCAAGCTCCGTCATCTATTAGTCTTGATTATTCTGATTACTTTCTCAACAATAAATTGAGAAGCGGGCTGAAAGGAATAGGTCCCTTGTCACCATTCATGCTGTTTTTACATTTTGCTTTTTCTAGACTCTCACAAGCATCGAGTAGTCTTGTGTCATGCACATGCTTGATCAGTTTCAGATTGCTTTCACCAATTTTGTGGTCATTGTCTAGAGCGTGTTGGGCGACACCCAACCAATAAAGTGCAGCCTACTGAATGGAGAGGTCAGAAATCAGACAATAATCATGTTTATTCGAAGACAAATTTTGGCAAACAATTGTAAATTACATAAACCTGTTTACGCTGAAAAAACGATAGAGTTGCGCATAGGCAGGTGAATGTGTTAAGTAGCTGTATACACGAAAAAAAATATTTGCAGTCAAATATGAAGTATGACTAAAATTATATGTTATATAAATGTTGAGAGAAAGTTACCACACTGTATTTGTTTCAATGCTTGACTACTCATAATCAGTCCATTGACAATTATGCTCAAACGAGAAAAACAAACATACAATAATAAAATAAAACATACGAACAACGAATGTGGTATGAAATATAACAGTTGAAAAATAATATCAGCAGGATTTTGCATTTAATTAAAATTGGTATATCAATAATGATTCTCTGCCTGAATAAAAAGAATTTAAAAAGAGATGACCAATGTATGAATAAGTAATGATGCACAGAACAAAAAATCTCTTGCGAAAATATATGAATGAACATAGAGGGGTTTTCCTAACATTAATATCGCCGCCAGGCCACCGTGCTGGAAAATCGCATGTTAAAAGATAAGGCCTCGTTGATCCATTGCTCGCACAAGTTTCGACTTCTGAGGGATGACGTTCGTCAGCAGGTTGAATGAAACGAACAATTTCAGAACGAACGAACAATTAGATTATGAATATCCTCTTGCGTTGCACAATGGGGATTTTTTATTCAATTCTTCAATGAGCTGCAATTAGTGCGGATTCGTTCAGAATTTGAAATTTCGAAAATGAAGAAATAGGACATTTTTTATTGAAACGGTCACTTCAATGAATAATAATAATAATACATTTATTGCACGTTGTGAGATGGCTTTACAATCATTGTTATAAACAGTGTATTCATATAATGAGCAAAGGGCATCCAGTTCAGATCGCGAATTTGACTTCGCGTCTGATCTTCCACCAGCGCCATAGAAGTTTTGGAGAAAAATAAGTATCAGGGCGAAAAAAGGAAAAGTGAGTGAGTGGAGAAGAAAGAGAAGAAGAGAACAGGAAAGCGAAAACAAAAAAGCACAACTTGAAGTTAATTGATCATTTTTTTGGTGAAGTGAACAAAAGTGAGCGTATGAGTTTTTCAGGCCCCCGATGAGAATCCCCCACGTTGGTTCACCCAGTTATGGATTGTTGGAGATGAAATGAATGTTTCTGCATGCATTTGAATGAATTGGTTGTTAATTTCAGAAAATGTTTTTTCCAAGAATGAATATTATTTATTGTGGATGTAATGTTATAAGCAAAAGATCTCTTGAAGAATTCTTTATTATGTGTAGGAACCCCAAGAATTACTTTTCTACGTATGTTTAGATTATGGACGTCTGTTCTGTAGGAGTAGTGATCGCAGAGATGAGGAGGACATTTATATTTCAAAATTTTGAAAAACGTACACGCTGTATGTAAGCGTCTGCGGTCATCATGTTGAGCCAGTTCAGTTCAGTTAGTTTGAAAGAGATTCTAGATCGCCCTCTAATACCAAAAATAAATATCATGCAGGAGTTTTGAATTTTTTGTATTCGATTCACATCACTGCTGTCTAAACAGGGGTTGTATACGACATCACAATGATTAAAATGAGACAGAACCAGTGAATCGCAAAGCAGCTTTTTTACTTCAGTGGTCAAGAACTTCCTGTGAGGGTAAATTAATTTCAGGGATGCATATGCCTTTTTCAGTTTGTAGGTTATATGCTGTTTAAATCCAAGATTAGTATCTAGGATTAGACCTAAATTTTTGGCATTGGATTTAAATTCCAACTGATCTTCACCAATTCCCAATGGATAATTAATTACTTCCTGACGAATAGTTTCATTTCCGAATATCATAACGTTCGATTTGTTTGGATTGATTTTCAGCATATGATCTCTGGACACTTTGAAAAGTTCGTTTAAGTCAGTGTTGATGCGATTGATTGCTAGTGCAATATCTGTTGGTTCGAAGGAGAGGTATATTCGATAGTCATCAGCATAAAGGTGGTAATTACAGTAATTTAGTTTTTCAATAACAGTGGTTGTGTACAGGCTATAAAATAATGGACCCAAAATACTACCTTGTGGTACTCCTGAATTTATTTGCCTCCAACTAGAAGAAACATTATCAAGTTGAACTTTTTGTGATCTTTTATCGAAATAAGATAATATCATTGTTCTTGCTGAATTGCTGAAGCCAAAATAAGTCAAAATAGCTAATAACAATTTGTGATTGATAGTATCGAATGCTTTTGAATAGTCCAGAAGAACTAATATGGTTGCTCTGTTAGCATCAAGAGCTTTAATTATATTATCAGTTATTTCTAGTAAAGCTGCTGCACAACTATAACCACTTCTGAAGCCTGATTGTTTGACTGGCAAGATATTATATAGGTTGACATAAGTTCTGATTTGATTATTCATTATTTTTTCTAAAATCTTTGAAATGGTCGGAAGAATGCTTATCTATCTCAGGTCATTATAACTTTGTGGGTGATTGACTTTTGAAAGCGGTATAACTTTTGCACGTCTCCATGCGGTTGGAAAATGGTTTCTAACCAAACATTCATTTACAATATGAGTTAAAATAGATATTAGTAACGGACCACATATATTTATAACCGATATATTGATTCCGTCTTCACCGAAAGCTTGCGATTTTATCCCTTGAATTATTTCAGCGACTTCGATTCCATTAGTTCGAGAAAAAGAAAATAAGTCAGTGATTTCTTGTTTTCGGTTCGTTTTATAAAAGTTTTATAAAAGTCTTCATTCGGGACATTTTCGTTATGACTAGTTCTCACAAAATAATCATGTATTTCTTCGACATTTTTCAAAATATCAGGAATATTTTTATGACTGGATTTAGTTACATTTATTTTTTTGAGTTCCTGCCATTTACTCTCAGTATCAGAGTTCGATAGTTTGAAATTCAGGTAAGTTTTTTTTTCTACGTGAATAGCATTGTTTGTGAGATTTCTCAACTCTTTGTAATAAGCTCGGTGCTGTGGAAGTTTAGTGTTTTTGAATCCACGTAATGCCTTGTTTCTTAATTTTTGCATTATTTTATGTTATACGTAATCAATGTAAAATAGGTATGCGTTGATTTGGACTCTCAATGGTGTTTGTAGAAAAAATAGTGTATGATATACCTGCTAAAAGTGGTTTTATTTTGTTTGAAAATCACAAAATAAAATATCACTTCTAGCACCTATATCACAAATAACTAATTCCAGCAATCAACAATCCGCAACGCTAGAGGTTCCAGAAAAGATATATTCGCTGTGAACCTGGCTCGAAAAATATTTTGATGAGGAGGAATTTTGAAATCCGTAACGCCATCTTAGAATAATCTTTGGTCTCCAAAAATCTCAGAGCAACGGCCGAAAAACAACTATTGCCATTCTCAAACTCTACCCAACTGTGTAAGGAATTTCACCCCATCAAAAAACATTTGTAGGTACTGTAACGACTGCAAATGGTGTCTTAGACCATGAAATAAATGAGTTCTTCAAGTATCCAGCAATGGAAATATAAAGAATGACGTCGAGGTGTATCTGTAACTTATCAGCAATTACTTGGGAAAATAGATGATCATTCATATCCGGTCGCATAGAATAATCGAATATTCCATAAATAATTGATAGTCTGCAAGCTTGTAAAAAGAAGCTATCTTTCATCACATTTGTTCCTCTGTACATTACATGACTTTCTTTCTCTTTCAGTTGATTTTATTGTTTCATTACCCATCCGTTGAATTTTCGGTTATAATTGTACGAGTGCATAAAAATTACCGATAATTTTGCAAGAAAGCCTGATATCTAAAAATTGCAAGTTCGAAGGACGAGGGCTCTTTTACAAAATATGAAATTACCGAATGCAATTTGTATAAGATATCACGCTTGAATGCAAAATTATCTGGTCATTTTTATGAATGAATGTAATTCATTGGAATATTTCACGAATAAAGAAATTCTCAAGGAAAAGTTATTTTTTGTTCATGTATACTTTCCTCTATAGATTGTATGGAGCACTTACCAAAACGCGAAATGTTTTTCTATTTTTGAAGTCTATCTGACATTTCGTTGTGTTGTTTACTGACGTCTAGCGATACGGTTTCAAATGTGTTGTTATGGTGACTTGATACAATGCAATTACCGCTGTAAGTTTTCGATAATCGCATTGCTCTTATGGAACATTTTATATATAAAGGAAAATATTCATTACAACATTATCTTTTCGACTGTGATGGCTGCCATAGAAATAATTGATAGTCTGCAAGCCTGGAAAAAGAAGCTATTTTTCATCACATTTGTTCCTCTGTACATTACATGACATTCTTTTTCTTTCAGTTGATTTTATTGTTTCATTAACCACCCGTCGATTTTTCAATACAACATTATTTTTTCGAGTGTGATGGCTGCCATAGAAATAATTGATAGTCTGCAAGCCTGGAAAAAGAAGCTATCTTTCATCATATTTGTTCCTCTGTACATAACATGACTTTCCTTTTCTTTCAGTTGATTTTATTGTTTCATTACCCACCCGTTGAATTTTCATTACAACATTATCTTTTCCACTGTGATGGCTGCCATAGAAATAATTGATAGTCTGCAAGCCTGGAAAAAGAAGCTATCTTTCATCACATTTGTTCCTCTGTGCATTACATGACTTTCCTTTTCTTTCAATTGATTTTATTGTTTCGTTACCCACCCGTTGAATTTTCATTACTACTTTTTCTTTTCGACTGTGATGGGTGCCATATCGACTTAGGCTGTCATAATTATAACGGACGCTGCCCTTGTGTCGACAGGAAGGAAGAATGATGAATATCAATATCCTCAAAACAATATTATGGTTGATTTTGAGATAGAAGACTTTGGATGCTCGTTGAGAACAAGAATTTCTGACATTGCTTCAAATTACAAACCATCGCATTTTTTCATTCGATTCAGATGATGCCTTGAAAAATGTGCAATAGGTTTTATCTACCAGTTATTAACAAATCAAACTGTCAAAAAAAGTGGGGTCAGCCTTTCGTAAATAACTTGAATCTTGATCTCAGGCAGATTTCTCAAAGCGATTCTTGAAAGAGATGAAATATCCAATAGAGAAGTCTCAATCACCGAAACTCCATTACTTGTATTAATTTACTCATCGGAGTGAATTTCAAGATGAATGAGCCTCTGAAGAAGCTAGCCACTCGAGCAAGCGAAACGTCAGGAAGAAATTCCAAAAAACGACGGCCTTCAAACCCGAATAAAAGTAGTGATACTGAAAACCTCGGCCGCGAAAGCCTTAACTATTTTGTCGTACTCGTATTTTGTTCGGAGAATTACCGAGTAGATACGAGCTCAGAATTTGTTTTTGTTTGCTTACATTCCATTATACTTTTCTGTTAGATGTGTTCTAATGGCAATTTCATTGTTAAGATTCAGTGCCCAAAGTTAAATAAATAAATGATACCAGATGATAAAGTGAAGACTGATAATGTGGTTATGAGGTTGGCAGCCGATTGCACAGACTTTTTCTTATGGGAGCATTAGGCTAATGGGCCATTGAAGGTCATTTGAAACACTGCAGCGATTGCTACCATAGTTTGAGAGAATATCAAACCCTCACCCATCTTGAAGGGTTCCTTTTCTAATGGTCTCTTAAAAAAAAGTTGGATCAAATTTGATAGGATTAACCTATTATTATCTTCAAATTGTTTTTTTCTGATATTTTGCGAATGTAGATGCGAATATGTAAAAACATGCGAAAATCCGCGAATATTCGTTATATCACTAGTAGAAAGTGAATCTTTGAAAGGCATACAGTAGTTGATATACTGGAGAGACAGACCAGTCAAAGGAGTATCTGAAGAAAAGGGTGATAAATAATAGGGAAGCCCAAGCGAGGATTTCGGGATTTACTAAAGCGCGGCAGATCAATGTACAGGGGGATACCTTTGTCCCGGTTAAGTACCTCCACCATATATGAGCCCTATATATATGGCCGCCCTTCAAGGATAAAGGATCAGATCAGTAACGAAAAATTGATCATCTGAAATTCTCAAGCGCGTCAGATTAAGGTAGGGTGAGTTAGTTACATCCTGAAACGTGTATATTCCACTAATCTGAAAATTAGAGAGTGACCTGAAGAAGGAGTGGGGCAACAAAGTGATGCCTGTATTCCCCCTCTCCACGTTTCTATTTCTCTCTCACTCCTTCCCTATCTATTGCTCTCTCACTTCGTCTCCACTCTGGTTTCTGTTGCCATAATGCCTTGACAGTTGATCATACAGACTCGTTGGTGGCATGATATTGTTTACAACGAATATCCAACGTTTTGAAATATTAAACATTCAATTGCTCATAATTATTCCCTTATGAATACAAGTATTCTAATAAAAAAACCATATACTTTTTTCATTCGTATGCTATTCCCTGAGATTTTCAATCAATTAAGCTGAATGAAAAAAAGACTAAAAAAATTCAAATTGGCAGATAATCGTCAGATTATGACACTGCAACGTCTAGGGCATAAAGATGAACCATATATATCTCAATCTGACGCGCTTGTGTATTTCAAAATGAAAATGTTTTCCACATTCTAATAACGACCGCGAGTCTGCGTCACATCCAAACCGTCAGATTATTATATAAGAGCTTTTTTTTAGGTTCACTTAACATCACCCAGAAAATCTGACGCGCTCGAGAAAAAAAATCTTTTTTCATTTTCAGCCCGTACGTACGACCACCCCCATCATAGATTCAATCAGATTAACATACGTACATTTTCAAAAATATGTAGAACATAGATGATATCAATATCTGACGCGCTCGAGTATGGCCATGCAACATTTTTTTTTCATTCATGAAACTCTATAGCCGCTCCCCCCACCGATGAAAAGGTATACATTATTTAACATTTTTTTCCTTTTATCATCTAAACTTCGCAACCCAATAGATGACGCTCGAGTAAATCCCGATTTAGCATCGTGGGCTCTCCTACTATAAGGTTCTTTCTGTACAATAAACCAATAGCCCTCGTACGGTAATGATTAAATAAATAGTAATAGTGGTACTGAATAAAATCATTGTTTTTAGTTCTCGGAAATACATATTCTTCAAAGATTACCCGAGCTCTCCATCAGCTAGGATAGATATCATGACCAGAACTTATTTAGAATATCACAAATAAGCAGACGTAATTTTTTGGAATGATACCATACCATCTGAGGTTTATATATACTCTGTTCGAAAAATGATTAATTATATAAGAATGATTCATCGAAGCTCATGGCACTATGTACATAAGAAAATTATGATAGTTTTGATATATAAACTATTTTCCGTTACGAAGATACGATATGTGGAAGTTTCGAGAAGCAAATAATAAATAGTGACTGTGTAATTAATAGATTCATGATAGGCTTAGAATGATCAGAAGGTACTCACTTGACCAAACGATATACCAAGAGACAGAGAGAACCTAACCATTTTGAAATCATTGATATTGAAGATGAAATAATTTATTATTCCAACCAATCCAACGCAAGTGGTGACAGTAATAAAAACAGATATTCGCTCTGAACCTGCTCAGAGAAAAAGGTTGGTCTTAAAAATTCTGAGAGCAAATGCTAAAAAACAACCGTTAATATTTCCAAACTATTCCCAACTTTGTAAGGGAACACTATCAAGAAACATCTCGAGGCAGTGGAATCTGAAACTGTAACGTCTGCGAATGGGGCCTTGGTCTACAAAGAGAAATAACTTTTCAAATATTCAGAACTGAAATATGTAACAAATTACATTAAGGTATCTGTAATATATCCACAATGAATTAACAATTACTTGGGAAAATAGGTGCTCGTCATTATACCGTCGGATATAAATAATGCAATATTCACCAAATAATTGATATTCTGCGAGTCTTGAAACCTCTTTTCTGCTCTCATAATTAATTCAGAAGAGAACACAAACTATTCTTTTCTGACTAAGGAGTGTATTCTCTGAGCACTGTCCATTATTCCTTTCTTCACACATGTTCCCCTATACATTACATGGGTTTCCCTTTCTTCCGGCTAATTCTTTTTTCTCTCATCATACATACCCGTTGAATGTGTGGCTGCCATATCGGTCTAGGCTGCATAATGATAACGGACTCTGCCGTTATATCAACAGGAAGGAAGCACTATGAAAACCAGTATCCTCAAAACAGTATTATGTTTAAATTTGAAAAAAAAAGATTTCGGATGCTTATTGAGGACAAATATCCCTGACATTTTCTAGAAAAAAATAGAGCTGATTGAAAAGAAATAAAAATCAACAGACAATATAAACTGAAATCAAATTAAAAACAGAGATTCAATTTGAGAGAATGATTGAAACAAAATTGAAACAACTTGTCTCAATAATTTTATCCGCTTTTCTGAAATCTGTTTGATAATATCGATTTTCATCATCAATACATTTTTCGTTTGATTCCTGCTCATCTGTATTTTCTTCTTTTAATTAGTTCAGTTTCTCTTACTCGATCAACCGATAAAATTTTTCTGTTTATATGTATTGCTTTTTTTATTCAAGGGCAGAAAATTATTTTTTTAATCGAATTCAACTGAAAAACATTTTTCACCAGTATATCGTAGGATAGTTGGCAATCGATTGTGACATTTTCACTCATAATCACCCTAGCCCTTGATCGTGAAATATTTCCGGAGATTTTTTCAATTTGAATATTTTCTGAGAATAAATCGCAACTGATACAATGACCTCACCAATATTCTGCGATACCCACTGATGACATAATATCGAGAAATCCAGCATCAGAGTATTTTTGATAGTCCATCGTGTAGAACGATATATTTGATTAGGAAAAGATGAGTTCTGATGTAGAATGATATTTGAAATTTGCTGAACAGATTTTTTTTCAATGAAATCAATTTTTTGTACTGAAAAGTCAGATAGGGTCTTCATATTTACAAATATTTGCTGACTTCCTAAGCCATAAGACGCAACTTTTTGAATATCTATCTCAGATATTATATTGATCAATGATGTAGTTTCAGAAACATCAACAGCAAATTCAAATGCGGTATATGCATACGCGCACAAGTACATACGATGTTTTTGACTGGTAAACAGCAGATAAAATATCAATGCTTAGGATAAGTGTATATTTTATGAAGATATGACATGATGTGTAGTGATTTTCCATTATAACTAATAAAGATACTTATGTCTAGTATATGGATAGATAATAATGTAAGAATACTGTAAGCTTTGATTTTAGCACGGCAGTATTGGAATGTCCCCCATAGGAAGAGGATTAGGAGCAAGTGATATGGAATATTCTCAATTATCCATTCAGTCTCATCTTTCCTCAATTCAGTACATAATAATAAATTGGCTTTATTCATCTTGCAAAAAAATATAAGTTCACACATAATTACGTTGTGTGGCAATGATGAATGAGCGAAGTGTCAGCTGATGCTGTTTTACAACTTAACCCTTGGAAAAAAAGGGAAAAAATGAAAGAATTTCAACAGTGTATAGAAAGGAACGAAAAATACTACTTATAGCACTCTCTCAACGATAGAAGATAGAAATAATCAATCAATGGAACATGCATTGTCAGGGGGTATATCGAATAGGAGCGTTTCAGTCATATATTAGTTCTCTTAGTTTCTCTTTGAAGTTGATTATATTATAGTTCCGAGAATTATAAGGCCAAGTATTGTAGTACTTGGGAAGTGTATGAAAAACTCCGCTTGTGCAAACTGGTTTTGAATTTGGGAATGACCATGGTTTTTTTGTTTCGAGTTCTTGAGTGTCGAAATTACGGAAGTTGATCAATTTTGCAGCTGGCTATGTTGGTGTAGAAGTTGTTACTACTTTCTGTGTTAATGTTAGCAAATGAAGTTCCTCAGTTCTCCAATTTCAGCCATCCAGATTTCCTGAACTTTGCACTGATGTGACCATAATTCCGAATTCCGAAATCAAAACGTATGCAGAATGTGAAGAACGATAAAACTAGCAATGCGTTTTCACAACCCTTCTTCCTGCGTCCATCACCAACAAGGTAGTGGATGTGGAAGTCAGTTATAGGAGCGATAGTACAACAACTGTAGGACTGTTCTAAGTGGACGGGAATGAAAAATAAAACACGGTTAGGCATTTATTACAGATCTCTGAAGACACTTTACTGAAATCTTGTGGAGTATGTTGTGACAAGTTATCCTCATTAGTGTATTCTATTCTTAATATTACTTTTTGACCTATACAAATTCGACTCAAATAATCTACAATTCCTCGAAGTCCATGAGAATTCCTTGGTTATACAATGACTCAAGCAGTTGCCTACTCCAGATGAACTTAAAATATTTCAGGGACATTCACCCAAGGATTTTACCGTCTATTAGTAAGGACTCGAATCTCGCCCTCTGAGCAAAATGCTATCAAATTGACATCAAAATGAGACATAACATATTTCGTACCTCATTAATAAAACTGGTTGATTAACGAGTGATAGTTATATTCAAACAGATAAAAGAAAGCACAATATGACTCTAATGAGGACTGATTGCGATGGGGCTAATCACCCTCTCCTCCCACAAAATTTCAAATCAAATTCTACATAGTACTATTCAAAGATTAGCATCACGTGATACAAATCATCGCATTTTTATAGTTAATTTTTGAAACGAATATATTTACATTTCAGATAATTTTGACAGAAGTGTGTATCCAGAGAAGGAGACCTTGATGATCTGAAAAATGTTAGGAACTTATTTTATTATATTCTATTCAGGAAGAAAGTTATTTTTGTTTTGAAAGGAACAAATATTGAACATTATGATAGATGAAAGGTAAAGAATATGGATGAGGAAAAATTGACACTATCAATATGTTCTCGTATTTTTCTTGTCGAAACATATGTATTTTGGTTCTCTTCAATTCACTCAGACAGAAAGATGGCATTGTAAATGATGATGAATTTAATTATATGAGATGAACTAAAAATCAGTGAACGCTTATTCTCCTTCTATAATCAATACTGGCTTCTTCTTCTAAATATAATTTGAATACTTATGCCTTTCAATTTCATTTCAAATGGAAAATTTACCCTGAGAAAAAGTAGAAGATCCATTGTATACAAATCATAAGTTGTCATTTCCGATACTTCTTGAGATTTGGCCAGAATAAACAAGACATCCCCTTTTGCTTCTTCTGTGGCTTCATTCCAGTTACTGAGATAAATATACTGTGGCAAGATACTGGCCTGGAAGGAAAATGAATACTTAATAAAAATTCTTCCGATCTCTGTGCTCAATACCTGATATTTCAATTCATTTCCTATGCCACAATAAATCAATAGCTGCACAATATTACCAAAAGAATACAGGCCCAATAATACGTTTTCTGACGTTTTCCAGTGTCCCTGTTGCAGGAAAAAATCATGTAGTTGTATTAATAACAATACAATCCACTACCAGAACAAAGAAAAAGGTCTGAATCAGAAAAATCTTCATAAAATGAATTTCGACCCTGAGCTTGCAGTTATATAATCTGTTTCGAAAAACTTTTTTTTTTGAAAGACTTCCGAAATTATTGTTGGTGTTATGAATTAACATTAGGAATATAATAAAATAGGAATAATGAAAAGTTATATAAGAAATAGCAGTAGCTCATTCTCGCCCATCCCCAAAAAGATGATTTCTTAGACGAAAAACGCAATACTTTGAATATATATGTTAAACAAAAACCACTCACCAATAGCACATGAATTATTCAATTAAAAATTATTGATATGAATTTGTAGTGCACGACTTATTACATGTGCAGTTGATTGCCAAATAATATTGAGAAACATTTTAGGTCAAAGCCATTTATGATTCAGTGTGAACACAAAATACCAAGCTGCGAGGGATGTTAATAACACTAAAACTTCAGAAAGAGAATGTTGACAGTATCTTATTGCTTGTAACTTGTCCTATTATTCCGTATACAATGATATGATGAAAGTATTCCATTTTGCTTATTCTGCAGTCTTTTCTGTCTACGGCCAGTCTACTTGTGATGCCAATGATTTGCCAGTTTATCATTTGAAATTTTGAAAGAAGTATTGTACCTCCTACATTTAAAAATTATGGAGAATTCCGTTTTTGATGACTCTCATATCACTCCTATAGATATAGTTGACAAACAAACTGATACTACATTGTGAAATCTCACCTTTGTCATCTGAAACATTCCATTACAAATTCCAACCAAGCTACTACATAGTTGCAGAAGTTCTGTTGAACTGAAACATTCGTTCATATCTCTAGTTGTTCTGAAAAAAAAGGTTATCGATGCTTGTGTATAAGATAATATACGATAATATTCAGCATTACCGAGAAGTGTAACATTTAGTAGGTTGATGGACGAACACCTGTCAGAAAAGAACTACTTTTCTGACTGATACCATGAAGGTTGGTATTTTGCGTTACTTCTCTTGTTGTTAGCTTCATCGATTTTCGAGGTAGAATCGAGAAAAAGAATTTTTTTGTTGGAAACTATCGATTTCTGAGTTGATGGTGGGAACTACCTTGCACTGACGATATAAAAATTAGTCAGTGCAATTAGTTAGTTCAATATTTGGAAAACTACCAAATGTGAATTCCTTCATGAAATTGTCAAATAATAACAACTACCATATATTTCTCAAACCGCACAATATGACAAATGTTCTTCCATACAGAGTATTCAGTCAAGAGAGAGTACATAACATCTCTCCTCTTTTTCTTGAAGTATCTTCAGGATGATCTAATTGATGAGGGATCAGCTGATCAACATGTCTGTGGGCATCATGATCATCAGGAGTTTGCACTCTATATGATACTGAGCTCAAAGGTGCTCGAATAAAAGCTGGATTCCATTTCGGACCAACTCCATAATCTCGTGAGAACACAGCATCACAAATGAAGTCCGAAAGTTGTATCGCCAAATGCATATGCAGGAGTTTCTTCTGTAAAGAAATCTGCACTGGTAACAACCGTATATAATTCAATGCGATAAGTGATTTTAGCCGAAGGAGTAGTTGTTTCCTGGCAGATGTTACTGCATTACCCTACTGTGTAGGTAAGTTGAGACTGGCCTGGAGGAATTGTTTCAAGATGATTTGATATATGTCCAGTCTTCAAGTGTGCTCACCGACTACATTAGTAATATAAAGAATTATTCAATACTACTTCTGGAGAACTCACCTCAATATTAACCTATGATGTTTCATACATCTCACTAAAAAAGATTTCTCTTCGGTATAAGGTAGATATTTGTTTTCGCCTAGTTCTTCGAACTTTTTGTTTATGGTCAACATATCATCTGTATTGAATTTCAAGAAACTGTATTGCAAAATTCTATACTGCGCTACTATGCATCCGCAAACTGCTAATAACAGGAAATCCATTGCCAGAATCCCCACACATATAAGGCCGAATGTGAAGCTTTGAAAGGCATACACCAGTTGATATGCTGGGGAAACCGACCAGTCGAAGAAATACATTGTTGGAAAGGGCATGGTCCTTTCTGTACCAAAAAACAAAGGCGCTGACAGGGCAATGATAAAATAGATCATCGAAGCGGTACTGAATAAAATCATTGCTTTCAGTTGAATGGAATAAATTTTTCTCAAAGAATCTTCGAGCTCCCCATCAGCTAGGATATCATATGGCCAGAACTTATTCAGGATATCATGGATTATCAGACGTAATTTTTTGGAATGATACCATACCATCTGAGGTTTATATAGAGCCTGAAAATGAGTGAAAATTATGTAGATGTTACAAATAATATAATAATGTAAACTTTTTTCCCAAAAATGTTTGATTTAAAGAGAAGAAATGCTAGAAACTATCAAAGTTAATGGCTGAAGGCAAGGCACTGTTGAATTTTGTATCGAAAAAAGCGCAGTTTCATTAAGTGTCACCGACTATTGAAGTAAGATCGAAATTTCCAATCATTTCACGAACCGTAGAAGTGTTTCAAAATGTTTCATCAAAGAACTGTTTCATCCCAAATTGAACGAGCAGTTCAAAAATAACTTTCATTCAAGAGAAATATATAGGCTTATCATTTATTCTACAAGAATATCGATTTCCCTTTCCGTATCCATGCCACTGTTGAGGTTGAAGATTATTTCTTGATTGAAAACCATGAACATTTCTCAAGTATCACTCTCTACCAAGTAGTTTCGGAAATATTGAATAATTTCCCTTTTTTTTCATATCCTCAACACCTCGAATTTTCACAACGGAACATTTTTAGAACTTAGAGTATATAACAACCTGATATAACAACCTATCATTTGTTCCTTAGTTTTCTGCGTTTCTAACCCGCTACAGTCTGAAAAACGAAGGATTAATATTGAAATCTATACAAGTGTAGAAGGGCCGATTCTTAATCTACCCCGAAAAGTTGCTGCGTATATTGAAAAACAGTTCCTTCTGGATAGAACAAGTCCAATTAGTCAGAACCTTCTCGTAAAGCTCAAATTTTCTTAGCAAAAGAATAATAAGAACTAATATATACTGATTGAACGTCATTATTTTGTGGTGGATTAATTTCTGTTCCTTATCTTGAAACTCGGTACAGAAAAAACGAATTTTCAATTCGAAAATGATTTTTATCAACAAATATATATATCATCTTTCGAACAATCTGTTCAGGCCAGTCTCGAATTACTTACACAGTAGGTTTCGGCTGGCACCTGTCAGAGAACAACTACTTCCCTGGCTAATACCACGAAGGGCATTGAATTATATCCGACCGGTGCCAGTGCAGGTTTCTTCACAGAAGTAAATCCTGCATTTGCTTTCGCCGATAAAAATGAAGGAATTGATTTTCAATTATAGTGACGGACACACTTGCAGACCGGTTTCGGGCTATTTGGCCACTCGTCAGTGCAAGGCAGTGCCATCATCAACATGAAGTCGATGACTTCCCAAAATTAAAAATCAAAAACCTTCAGAGTATCAAGCCCCGACCAAAGCTGATGCGAACAACGAAGTTATTGCGCCATCTACCACCAATGGACGAGGTATTCCAAAAGCAAACCGAATTCGCCCATTCCTCCTGCGAGGAAAATGTAAAAACACTTGACATAGTCAGTGGGCATACTTGAAGACTGGCGTTAAATCAAATCATCTTTCGAACAATCTGTTCAGGCCAGTCTCAAATTACCTACAATCACCCTATAATTGAAAATCAATTCCTTCATTTGTATCGACGAAAGCAAATGCAGAAACCTGCACTGGCACCGGTCGGATATAATCAATGCCCTTCGTGGTATTAGCCAGGGGAGTAGTTGTTTTCAGACATCTGCCAGACGAAACCTACTGTGTAGGTAATTTGAGACTGGCCTGATCAGATTGTTCGAAAGATGATATATATACTTGTTGATAAAAATCATTTTCTAATTGAAAATACTTTTTTTCTGTACCGAGTTTCAAGATACGGAACAAATATTAATCCACCACAAAATAATGACGTTCAATCAGTATATATCAGTTCTTATTATTCCTTTGCTAGGCAAATTTGAGTTACACGAGAAGTTGCTGACTAATTGGACTTGTTCTATCCAGAAGGAACTGTTTTTCAATATAGGCAACAACTTTTCGGGGTAGATTAAGAATCGGCCCTTCTACACTTGCATAGATTTCAATATTGATTCTTTGTTCTTCAGATTGTAGTGGGTAAGAAACCCAGAAAACTAAGGAACAAATGATAGGTTGTTATATCAGGTTGTTATATACACTAAGTTCTAAAAATGTTCCGTTCTGAAAATTCGAGGTATTGAGGATATTAAAAAAAAATGGAAATTATTCAATATTTCCGAAACTACTTGGTAGGAAGTGATACTTGAAAAATGTTCATGGTTTTCAATCAAGAAATAATCTTCAACCTCAACAGTGGCATGGATACGGAAAGGGAAATCGATATTCTTGAAGAATAAATGATAAGACCGTATATTTTTCTTGAATGAAAGTTATTTTTGGACTACTCGTTCAATTCGGAATGAAACAGTTTATATATATATATATATATATATATACATATATATATATATATATATATATATATATATATATATATATATATATATATATACATATGTTACAGTGAAGGTTTTCACAGATGGTTGAGTATGCGAAATTGGTATTCTGGGAGTTTATCCGTTGATTTGTCGGTATTGACTTTCGACGTTTCGCCAACATCTCAGTTGGCATTTTCAAGAATGTTACTGCTCCTACTTGGTGCTAGCAACTGTTGTTTGAAAAAGTTTTTCAAACAACAGTTGTTATATATATATATATATATATATATATATATATATCAAATGCAAATATATATATATATATATATATATATATATATATATATATATATCAAATGCAAATATCTCTAGTTGACAATCTTCCGTAATTGACATTCGTCAAATATTTTCCTAAATAATTTTTCGTGTAGATTTACACCTTCGAATATCCGCATATGATCAAGAAATACCCTGTATATTATAACCTATTTCAAGGATAAGGCAGAGTAAATTGAGCTGGATTTGAGTTGAAGTTATTCTTGAAATATATTGTAAAACGTAAACTGATTTCGAAAAGTTTCGCTTTCGATATCGACTCCGAAAAAACTCCACCATTGTATCTGTTGTATATTTAAAAGAAATTCAGTTTGTCTCCAAAATCAATCACGATGAACTTCAAAAACGCCTTTTTTGATGGAATTTCGATTCTTCTAGCATTAGACTGGTCGATTGGAATAAATCGGAACCATCATGGCACACTGAAATGGAAAACTTAAAATTGAATTATTAAAATATTTGATGTTTGTAATGACACTTATGCGGTATTATTGGATTCAGAAAACTATGCAGATTTCAGAAATGTAATAATATACAGGATGTTGAAACAATTGAAAGTTGGTATCACTTCCGGCGCAACCGGGGGTTACAAAAAATCTGAACTCATTTGTAGGTCAGAATGTGCCGCTTATTATGTAAATGGAATGTCTCAGATTTCAATCAATTACCTTCTGAACTAACGGAAATAGAGGGGGTGGCTACTCTCGGTACATACAAGAATTTCTCGTCAAAATTTGATTAATAATTTATTTTTCGAAATCATCTTCTCTTGATCATTCATTCACTACGTCATTTCACATTCACTTACAGTACAATAACAGATGAATCTGAAGGACATTACTGATTGAAGGTTGGATAATCAAAAGCCAAAATGATTGAAATGAAGATTATTCGCACAACGTGAACTTCTGGAGAGGGGATATTGAAGTTCATGATAACGATTATGATATCCCTTGATATTGTCGCAATGGAGCTCACCTCCAACTTAATTTTGGAGAAATCGATTGACCCTGATAAGAGCAAGTAATAAAATCAAGTCCAGTTGTGTCCTTCTATTCGATAGCAGTGATGCTATTCTCGATCTCAAGCATATATCTTGGTAGTCATACTCATTTCACTGGTGTCTGCTTGTTTGGAAGCTCTGGATCCATTTGACAAAAGTACCGCCAGTGTCATATGAGCGTAATGTTCCAACAAGTAGATCGTGATTGACACAACCTCTCGAAGGAAATTATGGTCCCATTCTGGTAGGCAGCAACAGTTGAACTGGACTTTCAAACTCTAGGGATCACACTGGAGGAAAGGTCGAAAATTGCGGAAAGAAGGTTGGAACCAGCATATCCCTGCAACAGGTATGCCGAGACTCGCTCACGCGAGGCTGTCTTTCTCTTGGGATATGGCATAGATTAAAGAAAACAGGAGATAGAACATGGTCAACTGCGCACTCTGCCAATTTCCCCTGATATTCCCACTCCTAAGGTCCGCCAATCAAATCGTATATCCCCACCAACGTACCGATTTGAAGGATGTGCACGCTTGTCAAAGTTTGTTATTAGGTGTCAATGTCATGTGTTTCGTAAACTTTTTCAGCAAAAAATGTCACGGTGTGTTGTGGAGCGATGCAGATACTACTTCGGTTCAAATTATAATATTTTTGCCTTCTATAAACTTTGTAGTTTCTTGGGAAATAAAGTTATCAAATATATCAAAAAATATGAAATCTATTCATCTATTCCGGTAAGTCTGTTATGAGTGCGGTATGGTTTTGATGGGAGTGGCCAGGACACCAGGGCCGTAGTTGTTTCACAGTCGAAGTTGACGATAATTTGTTTTCCATACCCCGATGAATGAGACCAACGGGATAAATCGCGATGGTAATTCCATGTCGTTCGAATATTGCGTTTTGATTTCCACAAGCCATCTCAAATATTGCGAACAAATAAAATAAATAACGAGGAGTTCCATTAGTTTGCAAATCTGAATTGATTCAAAAGTGAACAAATAATCGATAACTTCATATTACATTCAGATAAAACGTAATGAGGTTACTCCTCTGCAAGTTTGCTCTTGGTTTTCACTCCCTGTGATAATAAAAAAAAAACGATGAAAGTGGTTATGTCAAAATTTCTCAAAATGGAGTTGGAAGTCATCCGAAAAAGAATGAACACGAAATCCCAGACAAATTTTAATACTTACGGCAATTTTGTGTTTGTTCTTTTTTGCATCTAGATATAACTGTTCTGCTAGACGAAATCATATCATAACATGACCTATTTCAGTTTTCCTAGCAATGTTGAAAGAAGAGAATTATGGAGGCGGGCTTTGACAATCGAGGCAAAAGGTCTGCAAGAATATTCTCGTGTATGTCAATTACACTTCAGCATGAATTATGAAATAAACTATATAATCCAATTTTGTGTATATGCTTTACTTTCATTCGTAATATTTTTGAATTTGCTGGCAGTAGCATAATAGAGGATTATAACATATAATTATCAATGCTTAGAAAAATCGGAATGTACCAATTAATCTTCAGTAGATTCAAAAATGAATTTGCAACCTAAGGTGAGTTTTATTTGACTTATATGAAATCCTATTCATTATGAAATTGCACGCCCCTGGTCGTGGGTATATGAACTATTCATTGTGAAAGTGTATGCTCCTGGTTATGGTTATATGAACTATTCAAAGTATATGAAATTTGGGAAAACCATTTTCATTCCAATGCAAATACGACTTGGGGCGAAATAACTGATATTTTTCCTGAATACTACTCTGTACCGCTCCCCACTCCTAGGCTTCAACTCTGAATATTTGGCAGGCTCAGCGCACATTGATTTGTATATTCATGTTCCATCTCCTGTTTTCTTTAATCTATGGGATATGGCTTAGTAAACCTCTCTTGATGACACTTCATTGATAGTTTGTACGAAGTATGTTCGAAGAATTTGGTGTGGAATAATATATTTCATATATACAGAAAAAAGACATTCGAGGAATGAATTTTCTTCATTACTGCCGTTTCATCCTTTTTTGAAGTATCTCAGGAAATTTACAACCATTAGCGAATCTCCAGAATGATTCATGCTCGGATGAAATGTTATGTTCATTCAATGTTAGATATGACCTTCAATACTTTTCATTAGACAATTTGCACCCTGGGCGACAATGAGAGGAGCATCAATAGTTCTTGTGATTGATATTATGTTTGCAACTCTTATGTGCTGCCTTCTTCGAGATACAATCTAAATATGAAATCGCAGTTACTTACTTGAACCACCACTGTAATCAGAGACAAACTAAATGTGGCTTTGCGGAAATCACTCAAATTGAAGATGAAATAATATATCATTCCGAACATCAAGAGTGAAACACATGTGGTTGAAAGCAGACACACACTTGCCGCTTCTGATCCAGGCCATAGAATCAATATTTTCAGTAAAACTTTGGGAAACCACAAAGCCAACTTACTGTAATCTCTGGTATGCAAAACTCTGAAAGCGATAGCTGAAAAATACTTCATTACAAAACATCGAATGTTTATCTAAAGGAGATTTTCACCGTCAAAAATCATAATGAGATGAGACAGTAATATCTTGTTATTTCTGTGAGTAGTGCTCTCGTTTGTGGAAACCAATTCCTACTGAAATATTCAGAAACGGAGTATATAACAGATGACGCTGAAATATATCCATAAACTATCAACCATGAATTAACAATGAGTTGAGTAAATAGATGCCATTAATGTACTGTCAAGGTTTCCAGGATCGATAAAATGAATTATATATTTTTATGAAACACTAGAAGTTGGACACCAATTTTATAAATATCCATTCAGGGATCGACTTTTCAATAGGTACAATGGGCAGTCGTCTAGGAGGACAACCTTCGAAAGGCGGCAGCTTGAAGATATTTCTTCCAATAAATTTTATTCAAATTCCACCAAGAATTTTTCTTTCAATTTCTTGCCTGGAAAATTATATTTCGCCACAAAACTATTAATTATTATTCAAAATCATTTATTTTTCAGTGCTCTTCTTAGAAAACGGCCCCAGTGAAAATATGCCAGTGACGGGACGATTGAATGATTCTTTTATATTTTGTTAAGAGTTTCCTTTCCCGTGAAACATAAAGGAGCGGCCATACGAATCGTACCTAGAGGTAATACCTTAGGTAAGTCCGCCTCTGTATACTGGATTGAGTCCATGTTAGATACATATACACATGTATAATTCAATCCTTCATTATCAACCATCCGTCAACAAGATAGAAAAATGGCCTCAAATATCACAAATATATCTGCTCTAATTACTCTTCATGTAACCGACTTGAGGTATCCTTTCTATAATCGCTACAATACATTAAATGAAAAAGTTCAACATGGTAGCCTGAAGTTTATTTACTTCTAATCTTCTGGTTTCTACCCTGATAGACTCCATGTTTTCTACAACCACACGTAGCTCCCTTGCACCCTTCTGTGCATCGATAACTAATTTGCCTCAACGTATCCTCAGGTAAAAGATTTTCGGTTGAGTAAACAAGCTGCAAACCATTTACAAATGTGAAATACATTTTTTTATTAGGTCAATATACATTTATACTTATTCAATCCTTCTACGAAACAATCCTATTTCAAGTCAACATTCACTTCCTATGTCACGACGTTATTAACTTTCCAAAAAATATATTCATTCACTAACACTAAATTTGCAGCATAAAAATTGAATTATTTGTGATTTGAGGGATTTCCGAAAACAATCCGGGCAAGCCATAGTGATATTCAATCATATCTCGATGCACTAGTACAAATTAAAAAAAATCTGTCCAGTAGTTCCCAAGATTACAGACAGCGAGGTCTTTTTGGGCTCTGATCAGTTTATTCCACACGATGGAATCGACGGCCGCTCTCTTCGGCTTCCTTCTCCATACGGCACGTGGAACGGTTCCAGAAGAACCCCCAATGCTCCTATCAATGAATATGATAAATAATTGTGGGAAACGAATCCTGCTGGTTTCTATGAATAATACAACTCTTGCTCTGTGCAGTCGTCAAGGTTTCGATGCTTCATATAAATAAACAAAGGGAGGGGAAATTGAATTAAAAAAAAGTGTTATCTCGGCTCCTCATTATCTTGGAACGAAAGTCAGGTTGGCAAAATTCGTAGAAAAATCGCAGCTTCCCAATGCATTTTGTCACATTTCGATACGACCATTTTTTCCTCATTGTTTTTTAGTTTGAATAAAGTTGTCTTTTTGACGCCATTTTTGAAGGTATCACATTGCAAAAATCGATTTTCTAGTAATGATTGTTTGTAGTTCAACTCTTTGACTATCCAAAACCGTTTTGTTCATTGCTCTACGATTATCCGTAGGGCAAGAAATTACAATCTAGTGGAACACTTTTTTTGGTAACAAATTAGATTGTTGCTAAGCTATTAATTGTTTTTCAACCAAATTGAAACTGTAGTTTTCACTAGTTGAAAGCTTCCCAAATTCACAGTTATAACCCCAGAATGTATTTCAGAATTCTTCAATAGGATAATGGAAAAAAAACGCCTTTTTTTTATTTCGATAAGGTCTTCAGAATAATATCGCGATTGATTTGTGCAGATGACCGTAGTGAATCTCATGTAGTTACACGAATATTATAAAGACAAAACGAATGAGCCTTCTCTCAAAGTTGGCACTTCGAAAATAAAATTTTAACGGAGCAAGACATCAAGTTCGAATATGCGCGGAAGGATATCCATCAGATAGGAAACGATACTAAGATACTTGTAATTTGATGTCTCTCCTCAATTTATTTATCATTTTTTTCCTTCAATGGCATGACATCACCATAAAAGTGGGCTGCGTGATCGGAGCGTTCCACATAATGAGTGTAAAAAATTAAAAAAAAAGTTGATGTCATGCCATCGAAAAAAAATATTTCGATGAGGTCTTCAGAATAATATTGCGATTGATCCGTGCAGATGACCGTAGTGAATCTTAAGTAGTTACACGAATATTATTGAGACAAAACGAATGAGCCTTCTCTCAAAGTTGGCACTTCGAAAATAAAATTTTAACGGAGCAAGACATCAAGTTCGAATATGCGCGAAAGTATATCCATCAGACAGGAAACGATACTCAGATACTTGTAACTTGATGTCTCTCCTCAGTTTTTTATCATTTTTTTCTTCAATTGCATTACATCACCATAAAAATGGGCTGCGTGATACACATTGAAATACAATGGGGTGCAAAAGGTGTAAACTCTAGTTGCTCTAAAGTTTTGACCGGTGCACGTGGGATGATATCGAACATTTAACCTATAAATGTTTTCAATTTTTCAGCAGTTGCAATAGCTTGTTAACAATTGCTGAAAGGACAGGGGACCATGACTTTCTCATTAGTAGAGGTTGAAGGGGAAACAGTACGAAACGAAAATGGGGATTTTCTAGTTCGGGATGACGGTAAGCATTTCCATTCATGGCATATTATTTTCTGTCGTTAGTCTACTCAAATCAAACACTTATTATTTTGTAGACAATGGTAGTCAGCTCTGGATACCAGCTAATCAGATCCACGTGGTCACGCAGGAGATAGGAGATAGGAGATCAAGGTGAGAAGTGGTCAAGTTCATGTGTTAAATCCCATGAATTATAAAGCTAGTAATAATCCACCGACGCATACAAAAGCTTATGAAAAGTTATCACAGACAAAAATAACTATTTACATATACTGCAATACTGCCCATATTTATGACGATTTGTCCATCATGTGGTTTAATTATTATGAATTCAGTTTTGTTACAAATCAATGTTTCATTTCAGAAGATAATGATCTTACAAACCTGAAATCTGAAGAAGATACCCATGAAGAGCCGGAAAATGTACGTAATACACAGTGGACAAAAAACGATACATCACTCCTCATTGATATATATAGAAGGGAAGGAAAATCTTTCGAAAACTACCTTAAAAAAAAGTGTATGGGAAAAAATTGCAAATGAAATCAATTTAATAACAGAGAGACATTTCACTGCAATAAATGTTGGTAATAAATGGAAATGTTTGAAAAGAATTTATAGATGCATTAAAATAAAAAATACCACCAGTGGCAGCCAAAGGAAATATTGGGAGTTTTTCAATGCTATGGATGGAATCTTATCACATAAACCATTGCTAATAGTTCTTCCGGAGTTGTCTCAAGAGCTTCAGATAAGGCAGATAACAGACAAGAACTATCGGATATTTCTAATGAATCCTCTGCTAGTGGCGGTCAAGGAAAGGAATTTTTCAAACGAAAGACTGCCCCCAATGTCGACGACAAACACAAGGAAAAAATGGCCCGACAAGATAAATTTCTACAAATTTTTTGAAGAGATGGTAAAAAAATGTGATTATTTTATATTTTGTTTTCAAAGTATGGGTTACTATCATTTTGTAAGTACGAGATCATTGTTGTGTTGTAAGTGCTGATTAAAACAAATAAGAGTAAAGAACTGATCTTTATAAAATATCTAACACAATAGTAAATTACCAATGTAAAAAATTCATTATGCAGCGATCTGAGGGTGGCTCAACAGCTGCAAGGAAATCTGCGACACAAGTTCATCTGAAAAGTTAAAATTATCAAATGGAAACTGCCCAAGACATCTGTTGAGCTGTGGTCAAAATCTACTCCTCAATCACAGTGATCCATGACTGCTTAAAGGTTAGAATCGGGGTGTTTCTAGTTCGATATGTTGTAACTAACGCAACGGTTCAATATTTAGATCTGCTGAGTCGAAAAAAAATGAATAAACACCAAGTAACATTGTTGAAACTACTTATTTTATCAGATATACAAATATTCAAATTGGCAATGCATTCACAATATCGATTCTTTTTATTTGTGCTTGGCGATTATTATTAGGCTTAATCTCAATTTCGACTGGATTCTCAGGGTTGTGTAATCTTTCAACTATAATTTCATTCTGGATAATGAGCATAGTCGCCACATAATATGCAAATATTATGTAAAATGGTAGCACACAAAACTAAGTAACATACGTGTTCAGGAATAATAGCCTCTATAAACTTCAAACGTCTGAATCGCCCTTTGAGTAGAGCAAAGGTGTGTTCAATAATAACTCTAGTTTTTGAAAGCTTAACATTAAAATTTTTCTGTCGATCATCTAAATGACCATTATTTTTGAAACCAGCATATGTTTCGTTAGTTTATATGCCAAGTCCCCTAACAAATGAAAATCATTATGAAAGTCTCCATCTGGTTTTCTTGAAATCTCTGATTTTACAAACACAGTATAGTCATGAACAGACCCTGCCTCTCCTATGTATACATCTGTGAAAAGCTTATGATGATCACATATCCCTTGAAGAACTATAGAATGAAATCTTTTGCGGTTTATATATGATGTAGGATCATTTCTGGGAGCAACAATTCTGATGTGGGATCCATCTATTATACCAACTATTCCTGAAAAAAGTTGATTAGGCTCTAGAATCCATAATTCGTCTGTCTGTCTGTCTGACTGACCTGGGATATGGTGTTTCTCGAAAAACTTGTTTGCTATTATTCGACTTCTATTCTGAGAAGGCCAATTAATAATCTTATATCGTTGATTGACTGCTTGCAGTGCTTTGCAGACTCTGATGATAGCACTCCCTGCAGTGGATTTTGAAACTCCAAATCTAAGGGCCAGCCCTCTGAAATTTTCAGTTTACATTAATGTTTAAACATATGTGAAAATTGGAAACCTGAAACTCTCGACATTGGACAAGGCAACTTTCTTCTAAAGAAATTTCTGGATGGCCCATTTTTGGAGCTTGGTACACTGTATGAATTTTGTTCAAAAGGTCCTCGAACGTTGTTGCATCCATTCGAAAGTGCCTTTTGAATTGTAATGTATTCATGGTTTCAATTCTATCCATGAATTTCTGAATATCTGTGTTTTCTGATTCTCTGTATTCTTCATCATCCGAATCGAGAAATATATCATTCGCAAATGAAATTAAGGGAAGAAATATCATTCCATTCATTATAACAAAGCAATTTTTTTTAAACCTGCATAATTCATTTCAGTATGCATAATAACAAACAACTGACAACTATACCGGAATGCGTTCGTTAATCTCATATCACTATTCACACTACGTGCACCGTTATCACGTGACTTTTACCTTACACCACACCGACTTCGCCCTACACCATCATTCCGAACTCAGCTGAGATCTTTTAGTTTCATATATCACCGTCAAAGTCAATTGAAGTCAAAAATTTTTCCTCTTTTATATTTTATATTTATTTATGATCTATATTGATCGTTTATATAATTTGTTGCTGCTCGAATACATACATTCCTTCATCCTAAAGAAAAAGTAAACTTGGCTCCAGCTATAATTTACAAAAAGCTTCAGTTGAGATGTCACAACACAAACCGTCAAAAAAAGGGCAGTCCACCTCCCTTCCTGACTCCGAAGAAGTTTTCACACGTGATATTTGTAGAAGGAGTTTCATGTCCAGAAGAGGTTTGAATATCCACTTGAGAAAAATGCACGGTTTATCTAACTCGATACTTCCATCAATACCGATTTCCTGCATCAATTTCAAGACTTATCTTCAGAAATTGTGAATGTTCATCTAGTCTTTCTCAAGGAGAACATATATGTAGTGAGAAGAATACCAAAATATGCTAGAATGGTTGCTACTGAAGCACTTTCCAATTGTATAGACGCACGCCTGAAGTTGAACACTCTGGAATCATGGAAACACTTGTTTCATTTCGCATATAAGTCCTTTCGATTACCATCTTTTTCTCAAGACCGCAAAGAATCGATAACTTCTATCATCAAGAATATAAGAGTCACATGATCCAAATTTTGCTGTAGGAGAAATTATTTTTCCAAAAGATTTTTCAAAATCCAAATCGATTCTTTCCAAACTCATCACAAATAAGGTATATGATGGTGATCTCAGTGCAGCAATTAGAATTATGACTTCAACTGACAGTATTGCACCATTTGATGATGATACTTAAGATGTCTAGAAGGATGGTGCTGGGACTGATGCGATATTGTTTAGAATTTTATGGCGACACTTTTCTGTCATTAGTGTCATTTTTACGTATCGTGGTGTGTTTCTCAATTTTATCGCTAGTTGACGCTAATTTAAAGTGCATAGTCAACCGATCGATCGACAAACTATATTCTTTGATTCGAGCAGTCAACAAAATGAGCAAAATCTAATGTCATACTCATAAAAAACAAAATCGAATGAAAGGAACACAGTTATAGGAAATTTGGCCAGTATTCTAAACGAATAATATAGGTTGTTGATCAGTAAGCGTCCAAAAGTAAAAGTATAGCCAGCCGTCAGGTCGGCCGTTTATACATTTCCTAGGAAATTTGTAACTCTTTTCGTTGCACACGCCATCTGAACTGATTTGATGTCGATGATGCTTATTATCATAGTAGGCATGGGTCGCCACTTAGACCCCAAACTTTCCCAGGTATAAATCCCTACACCAGGGTTTCTAGACATCTTAATGATACTTTATCTGAACCCCGATCAAAACATCCCGCTGTCATTTCTCCTATCGTTTCTCCATATAAAGTAAGTGAAAACGTGACTCTCCAAGTTTCTGAAATGGATGTTCTCCATGCTGTAAAATCTTTTCGAACCGGTTCCTCTGGAGGAATGGATGCTCTTAGACCTTCACACATTCAAGATCTATTATCACGAAACTCTGGATCTAAAGGTGGAAAACTTTTGACATCTTCAACAAATTCATGTAATTCTCTACTTAATGGTAAAGTAAACTCGAATATAGTTCCTTTTCTCTATGGAGCATCATTGGTCGCTTTGAAAAAGAAAACTGGTGGCATAAGACCGATTGCTGTTGGCACATTCTTCAGGCGACTCGTAGCGAAATTATCCTGTTCGAAAATGAAGGATTATTTGGGAGACTTGTTCCGGCCTGTTCAATTTGGTTTTGGAACTTCTTGCGGTTGTGAAGTAGTGGCTCATGCTGCCCGACTTTTTTTGAATCAACATCCGAAACCAGATTCTTCACTACTTTTGAAACTCGATTTCAAGAATGCTTTTAATATGATTCATAGAAACATCATTTTGGAAAAAGTCAGTGAAAAGTTACCTTATCTTTATCCTTTAGGTCCCGCTTTGTTTTGGTTGTGTATTAATGACTTAGCAAAGTCCATATCATGTGATTTCAATTGTTGGTATTTGGATGATGGATATATAGGTGGTAACACTTATGAAGTTTTGGAGCAGTTCAAAAATATTATTTCTGCATCTGAGAAAATCGGTCTGGAACTCAATTTCAACAGATGTGAATTGCTTCATTTGAAACCATTGAAGAAACAAGGTTTACTAGAATTCAACAAATGCGCTCCTGGTTTGAAGATTGTTAATAGAACTAATTGGTCACTACTCGGCACACCTCTCTCGAAAGAACATCTTGCTGAATGCTTGAATGAAAAAATTGATTATTTAAATTCAGCAGCATCTCGTATCGAGTCTCTTCCTTCACAAATTGCATATTTTCTTCTCAAAAATTGTCTGGCAATGCCCAAACTGATGTATATTCTGATAGTCCAACCTGGCGATGCCCTAAAGAACTGGATATGGTGTGATCCTGTATGACTTGTTGAAAAAGATTCTGGAGAATTTAGAGTGGTATTAGATTCTAGAAAATTGAACTCTGTAACCGTTCCTGATGCTTATCCTATGACTCTGATTGATTCAATCCTGAGTAAATTGAGAGATGCAAAATTCCTTTCCTGTGTTGATTCGAAAACTGCTTTTGCTATACATGGTAGAGGTCTTTTCGAATACACTAGAATGCCATTTGGTCTGTCATGCTCAAGTCAAACGATGTGTCGCCTGATGGATTTAGTTATCGGTCCATCTCTCGAACCATATGTCTTTTACTATATTGATGATATCATTATTGCAACTCCATATTTTGATACTCATATGAAAATTTTGCTTAAAATTAAACAAGCCCTCAGCAGTGCCGGCCTTACTATTAATTTGGAGAAGTCACAGTTCTGCAGACCATCTCTAAAATTCCTTGGTTATATTGTTGATCGACTAGGTCAAAGAATGGATGACTTTAAAATTTCCGCTATTTTGAACTATGAGAAACCTAGTACAACCACACAAATCAGGCGACTGGTGGGTATGGTTGGGTATTACAGGAGGTTTTTCAACAATTTTTCTGCTTCATGTAGTCCTATTACTGACATTCACGAGGCCGTAAAAAAGGTCAACCGATTGTATGGTCAGAAGAAGCTGACAAAGCTTTTGAAGAAATCAAAAGGTCAATAACTACCGCACCGGTTCTGGCTAGCCCAGATTTTACTCAACCTTCCATTATATACTGCGATGCTTCAAATACAGGAGTTGGTGCTGTTCTGTATCAGGAAACTGATGGCATTGAACGTCCCATAGCTTATGCAAGTAAAACACTAAATAAATGCCAACGCAAATATTCTGCAACAGAGAAGGAACTCCTTGCTGTAATTTTTGGTATTGAAAAATTCAGATGTTACATTGAAGGTACTCACAGATAGTGCTAGTTTGATCTGGTTAAATAATGTGTCTAACCCATCTGGTAGATTGACAAGATGGGCAGTTAAATTGTCGCAATTTTCATTCGATATTGAGCAACTTATCTGAATGGAAAATTGTTGTACCTACTGATAATAGGTTAGAAATATTGAAAATGTTCCATGACAATGAAACTGGAGGTCATTTGGGTATTTCAAAGACATTAGCTCGTATTCAAGAACTATATTATTGGCCTGGCCTAAGGAAAGGTGTATATCGTTATGTTCGTAAATGTTCTACTTGTGCCACATGCAAGCCATCAAATTTGCCTCAGGCTGGATTAATGGGTTCCTATAAAGACATAAATTTTCAGTTTCAATTGATATCAGCAGATCTATTAGGACCATACCCAAGATCCAAAAATGAAAGCCAGTATGTTTTAGTAGTAGTAGACTGGTTTACAAAATTTGTTTTAGTACAACCTCTACCTAATGCCACATCTAGAGCCATCATTGAATCCATAGAGAATGAAGCTTTTCTTATCTTTGGTGTACCTTAAATTTTCGTCTGTGATAATGGATCAGTTTTCACTAGTAAAGAGTTCAAATCTTTCATGTCTGAATACAAAGTTCAGAAGGTCTGGTATACAGCCAGATATCATCCTCAAATTAATGCCACTGAAAGGCAAAATGAAGTTATTGTCACTGCCATAAGATCATACATAAAGGAAAATCACAAAACATAGGATCTCTCAATTCACAAAATTTCACAGGCAATACATACCTCAAAAAGTGATGTTACAGGTTATTCAGCAGCATTCTTAACTTTTGGAAGAAATGTTCCAATCTCAGGTGATTATTATGGTCAAATTGCAGAAAATTCCAATAACATAGTCACAATTACTGAAAAAAATTCTAGGGTTGGCGACCTTCAAAAATTGCCAGAAATTTTTACTTAAGTTCGTGAGAGAATTCGGAAAGCTTATGATCAAAATGCTAAGATTTATAATCTCAGAAAAAGGGAAACTAAGTATAAACCTGGAGATAAAAACTCATTTTCTGCAAAATTCGCTTCAAAATTTGTTCCTAGTATTGTTGATAAAGTTCTTTCTCCTCTGGTGTATTCCCTCAGAAATGAGGATGGTACTGATCTTGGCAATTGGCATGTGAAAGATTTGAAACCTGATACTACCTTTCTTGATTCAGATGATGACCCCGAACCACAAACTGACCAAGATTCAGATGAAGAAGTAGATTTAAATATTTTAGCTGCGCAGTGTACGGCTAAAGACTATCGCTGTAGGGGCATATACCAACCTGTCGGTAAAACTCCGTCATTTGGCCACTATAAATGTTTCCTGAATCAATTTATAGCATTTTCATATATGAAAGACTGATTCAGCTCGTTCAGTTTCTAACATCATGACCAGTCTTCTTTTTCCAAGGAATTACCTCCATCAGTGCTTCTAAACAACCATCTGCACTAAGTTCTTAGGCGAGATCAACTTGGGTAATTGAATGATTCGAAGTCATATCTGTAGTGTATAATTCAATGTTCGTCGTGGGTACTAGCCCGGAAAGTAGTTCTTCCACTAAACATATGATTGGAATACTTAATTTTTGAATTTTTCACCTATGACTTTCAGTTTATCTCTTTAACAATATATATATACACCTTAAAAAAAACTATTATATACCGATTTGGATTTCTGTTTTCATCTCTGAATTTTGGATCAGTACGTTCTGACAAGTCTCTTCTCAAAAATGTCTTTGATGGTGCAGCATTTCAGCATATATTTTGAAATTTTAACTGAATATTACAGTTTGCATGTCTTGTAACGGAAACTTATTTCATTTTCTTCAATAAAATGAATAGGTATGTCACTTTTACATTTACTGAAACATTTATCTATGTGAAAAAGATGTGATTCAATTTTTTCTGCCTACTATTTTCCTATAGGAATTATCTTGTACATTCAATGAATTTTGAGTACCACTTTATTGTTCCAGTAACAATAAGCAAACTTTCATCACTTTTGAAATAATTCTCAAATTGAGTACTCAATTCTTATCAAGACATGTTATGCAAAATTGTTAATTCCTTTGGTCGGAACTTTTTTGGAGTTGCACAGCTTACTGAACTGATGATATCATGAATATCTTACTTAACCTTAACCTTGAGGCAGATATCTATTGGAACTGTCAAGTGTCATGGCAGTATAATTTATTTTTTTATATCACTATCTGAATTATGTTTTGTGCGGATCCTTGCAGCTAATTATCTGAATTCCTGAAATATATCTTGCACTTAGTACCTACACTTTGCTTATTGGGAGCGAAAGTTAATTCAGATAGTTGATGTTGATAAATTCTAACTACATTTGTTTACTGGTTTACTGATTCGTACTGTTTTACTCATTCACTAATGGCATACATACTAATATGAATTGCATGAAAATTCCATTATCTGCCTTGCGTTAAATTGTCAAACCACCGGAAATAGTTTTGATGAACAGTTCTTCGTTTCATAATGTCGTGCCTGAAATGTGTTTCCCTATTCCTTTCCCGAATTTTACTACATATCCCGCAATAGATACTAATGAAGGACTTATTTGGAGGTTTTTCCCCTTTCCTGAAAGGAAAAAGGATGCTTCTCTCTTAAGTTTTTTTGTCATAGGGACTCACTCTGGTGGGGGGTGAGCACCGCTCGGATGCGACAGCTAGCTTTCTAGCGGGATCCATGGAAGGGTGAACTTGGGGGATATTGTCTACGCTAGCGTGGAGGCCTAGGCCGGTCAGCGTGTGAAGCCGGCCTAAGGGCGGCTGGGCAGTACTACTGGGGAATCCTGAGCTCCATGGATCTGTCGCAGCTGAGGACTTATTCACAGCACCAGAGAAGAAATGAGGGTATCCCGATTTTTTCTCTCTTGTTTTAGTGAAACTTATTTTCACTATTTCAGTTTGGTGGTACTATATCTCACCCCAGTTGAAGGTGACAGCTGGTTGAAACAGTAATTTGTAATTGTTTCCTCACCACAGCTGCAGTGTGTGGGGATCTCCTTGTCGGGATTTAGAGTTGTTGGTGATCATTTCAAGTATTCTGAGGATGAGTGGATAGGGCTGTTTCTCAGTGGCGCCGCTACTAACACCTAGCAGCGACGAGGGCATCCAAACCAGATTGCTTGAGGTGATTTCTGGCTGTGCTGTCTCCTTGCCTGGGGGTTACCAGACATTGCATCTTTCTTTCTTTCTCTTCACTCATTCAACCTGTCTAGTGTTCAGGAAGTGACGTTTCATTATGGTAATGCTATAACTTACATTTTCCTTTCATTCTCTTCATTTTAATTGACTCATTATATTACTTGAAAAAAAAAATTCAACGCTCTGCTTTGAATTTTTTTGTGGAGAAAGGGGGATATGTAACAGTTAAACGTCACATAATTTATAATATATGAATTTATCATTCAAATGAAGCCATCATCAAGTGATCCAGATTGAAACTTCCACATTTAAATTCTCTTCGTAAATCAATAATACGGATTTCATACATACGAGAGCATCTACCAGAGGGTAGCTAAACCATCACGCAATGTTCGATCTCACGATTGAACATGATGAAATGCGCAAGTGCGAATTAAAGACTTGCTTGACTGGGCGAAGCTCGAAAATCGCTCTCTTATAATTTGACGATCGAAGAAGCAACATCGTTTTGAATTTTTGATTTTGATCACTGAATTTATTTTACGTTATCTTGATATCATCACATTATCTTCCCTTTTCCACATGAAAATTCAATGAAGTGTTTGTTGTTTCGAATGGAATATCAGGTATGTGTAAAGGGTTCTATAATTATCTTCAATTTAACGAATTTTTCTCTTAGTGAATGGTGGCGTCCATAGCTTCACGAAATCTTTATCTCAATTCATCTTCGTAATCCTTCAATTTTCAAGTGCTTTTCTTTTCTCTTTTTAATATTTTCAGGTTATTCATCGCCAGGGGCGTTTCAATTTTCTTTTCACAACCTCGTGAAACGAAAATTTCTCAATTTTAAGAATTTGACTGCGTTTTTATTTTTACAGCATTTGATCGTATGACGAATGAAATCCTGGAGGGAAATGAATTAATTTGTTCGGAATGGAGGCCCAAAGCTGTTTCCGTTGGAAAATATATACTGAAAATGCAGTTACCCACATGGTATCCTGTATATCAAGGCTGGAGATGATTCAAGGTGAGTATTGATGCACACATTTTTTATTTACCTTACAAATCTGTAATTGTGTGTTTTATCTCACCTCGAGTCATTTTCATTCGAGCCACAGGGCCCATTGGGCAGTTTTTCTCGAAATTTTGAAATTAATATCTTACATATATCTTTTCAAATCAGATATTTTTCTTCTGATTTATCTAACGTTCCTTTTCATTATCTTTATCTCTGAAAATATAATTTGAGTCGAATTGGTCGGACTCAAATATTCATATTATTATCACTTGATACTTGAATCACATGAGATTTCGTGAAAAAGTATTTCACCATCTATTTCTTTTTGGAACTCTCTTCACATTATCGGATATTTTGATTCTGTACAAACACTAATTGAAATTTTCAGACTATCTTTAATATCTCCATATCTCTTATGTTTCAATTCACTTTTAAAAATCAATTCTGGTAATTATTTTGTACACCATTTTTAAATTCATATCTTTGACACAACCGTAACTATACGTTATACGTTATCAACAACTCATAGTCTCAACAGTGTTAAAACACCATTTTTTCAATTCAATTTAGGACCTTAGTCATAAGAATTCATAATCATAATATTGTATATAACTGTATTTAGTATATAAGTTATACAATCGCTGAGAGACATTAGCTAGTTACCTCAGTCATCCAAGGTTCAAGTGTAGTGTATACATATCTGGTTCAAGAGATAACTTGGCGTATCGTTTTTCATGAAACAACTGGAACGGTGAGCCAAACCTGAGCTACTGACTTGCTTGCTGTACCTGATGGACTACCAGGAACACTAGGGTGAATCTATTAGCCCAAGAGTACATCCAAGCTGATCTACTGTGGTTCCAATCGATACCTGATAGACTACCAGGAGTACTAAGGTGAACATAGTAGCCCAACGTCTCCCAGGAACACTAGGGTGAATCTAGTAGCCCAACAGTGATCGTAAGTTACTCCAAGTACCTGAACGTCTCCCAGGGATATTAGGGTGAATATAGTAGCCCGATGTATGAAACCCTAGTCCAGCCACCAGCAGCTAGAGAAGGTTGAGTAGCCCACCATCAGTAATCACAAAACCGTTAACTACTACAGCAGTTACCAGACAAGGTACATCACTGAGTTTGAATTTTTATCCCTTTTAATTTTACAAAAAATTCTGGCGTCCAGCCAAAATAAATTCAAAAACCTAGCTTGACACCAACATAAATTTGAAACTGGCAAGTCAGTCCAAAGAACACCACGCCAATCTCCACTAAACTAGCCTGGCAAATCTGCAGTAACAGTTACATTACGTAACTTCGTTACAACTTGTGTCGACACTTTTTTGAAAACACATTTAGAAGCAACATCCAGGTCGGCAGGAGGAGCCGCTGAATCAGCCGAAAAATCAAAAATCAAAAAATATATATCATTACAAAATAACTACATTTTTCATCCCATTGCAATTGAAACTGGGAGTTTTTGGAAGCTACGCTTCAAAATTCTTCGAGTCTGTTGGTCAGAAACTGATGAAAATTTCGAATGAACCTAGGGCAAAACATTATCTGATACAAAGAATCAGTATCGCTATCCAAAGAGGGAATGCTGCTTCCATCCTTGGGACTTTTACCAGACCAAATCGTCAAATGGCCATGGATTCTGATGAACTAAAATTTTTCTCGAATAGTGCTTCTTCATCTTTCATTTTTCCCTCTGGACAGAAAAATATTTCGTCAACAGTTGTCCAATCTCTATCTGAAAATTCAAATTTATATGTTCCACCGATTCAGGCCAAAAATGCAGATAATCGAGCAACACACAATATTGGAAATATGCGTTATATGGACTGTGCTATCCAGTGTTTGTCTTGGGAGGGGTCTGCAGGCGATTCGTCTTTCGGTGGCAGATCACGCGACGACAAGGTTGGACTCTCAAATTTAGGCAACACGTGCTACCTGAACAGCGTACTCCAAGCGCTCTTCATGACGAAATCGTTCCGCAACGAGGTGTTGCAACGCGAAATTGGGCGAGATCACATTTGTTTGACAGGCTGCAGGAGTTGTTCGCCTCGCTTCAGTTCTTGACGAGGAAATTCTTCGCGCCTACCGATGTGCTGCGCGAAGCGAAGCCGCGAAATTTCGAGCAGGGCCAACAGCACGACAGCTCCGAGTGCTTGTGCATCTTGCTGGAGCATTTGCACGAAGAGGAGAGAAAGTACGGAGGGCCGAGAGAGGGGTCGACGCCCAAGCAAATGAACCCGGAAGGCGCTGAAGGTGAAGCGGCTTCTTCAGTAATGCCAACCTTGGTGCAGCAATCTTTCGTGGGCAAGACTTCAACCTTATCGCGATGCGTAGAATGCGGCACCGAAAGCGACAGGGGCGACAATTTCAGATAGCTGCAGCTGTCTTTCCTCAACCATAGGGATAACCAAACTGTGCAAACGCTCCTGGATGACTACCTACAGCCCGAGAAGTTGGTTGGTGACAACCAATACCGTTGCGACTTCTGCAGCCGATTGACGGACGGCGAGAGGATAACGAACATCGTCGAAGCTCCCGCGAGGCTGATACTTACCTTGAAGCACTTTAGGTACGATCCGGCGTCTCACCAACACATCAAGCTCTTGCAGAACGTCTCGTGAAACGAGCACCTCTACCTGAACAATTGCCGCTACGATGGTACAAGTTTAACGACTCCTTGGTCTCCAAGGCGACGCAAGAAGATCTAAGTCGCTTGTCGCCGTCAGATACACCGTACATACTCTTCCACAGCAGGAAAGATGTGTCAGATGTGGACGATCTGCCGTACGGTAGGTTGCCTCCCAAGTTGCATTTGCTACTTCACAACGACAGTTTGGAGTTGGAGCGCGAGACAGCGAGACCGTCTTTGAAGCTGTATGGCATCAAACAAAAGAATAACGTTGGAGGCGGGTTTTCCTCGACTTCGAGTGATATATTTTAATTTTGTTTTATATTCTGATTGTTTCGTTGTTTATTTGTATTTATAGAAAATGATTTTTATTCCACGGAAATCAACGTTGAAACCCAAATATATCTTCCTTTTTCGAAATCGATTATATTATAGTTCCGGAAAGTATCAGGTGAAGCATTGTAGTTATTGGGAGCCATGTATGAAAAACATCGCTTGTACAAACTGGTTTTGAATTTGGGAATAACCATGGTGTTTTTGTTTCGAGTTCTTGAAGTGTTGTAATTATGGAAGGTGAACACTTTGGCAGCTAGGTATGTTCGTATAGAAGTTGTTACTAATTTGTGAGTTGATTGTAGCAAATGAAGTTTCCCAAGTATTTCCAATCTCAGCCATTCATATTTCCTGAACTTTGCACTGATGTGATGATACTTCCGTAAGCAAAACGTATGCAGAATATGAAGAACGATTGACTCAAGTATAAAACTAGCATTGCTTTCTCACAACCCTTCTTCCTGTAAAGCGGCCATCACCAACAAGTAAGTGTATGTGGAAGTGAGTTTTAAAATCAATAGTACAACAACCGTAGGACTGTTCTGAGTGGAGGGGAACAACAAATGAAACACGTTTAGGCATTTATTTCAGAGCTCTAACGACTCTTTACTGAAAACTTGTGGAGTATGTTTTGACAAGTAATCCTCATTAGTATATTTCATTCTTAAGATTACTCTTTGACCTATTCAAATTTGACCCGAATAATCTTTAATTCCTCGAAGTCCATAAGAATTCCTTGGTTATACAATGACTCGAGCAGTTGACTACTCCAGATGAACGCAAAATATTTTAGGGACATTTACCCAATGATTGTACCGTCTATTAAAACTAAGGACTCGAATCTCGCCCTCGCAAAATGCTATTAAATTGACAACATTCGAATAAGGAAGAATTCCTTAATGGTAAGTTGTTTTTTCCTTGATAAAACGCGATCAAAATGAGACACAACATATTTCGTACCTCATTAATATAACTGGTTGATTACCGAGTGATAGCACAATATGACTCTAATGAGGACTGATTGCGATGGGGCTTAGCACCCTCTCCTCTCACAAACTTTCAAATCAAATTCTACATACTATTCAAAGATTAGCATCACGTGTTACAAATCATCGCATTTCTATAGTTGATTTTTGAAACGAATATATTTACGTTTCAGATAATTTTGACAGAAGTGTGTATCCAGAAAAGGAGACTTTGATGACCTGAAAAATGTTAGGAACTTATTTCATTATATTCTATCCAGGAAGAAAATTATTTTTGTTTTGGAAGAAACAAATATTGAACATTATGAAAGATGGAAGGTAAAGAATAGGGATAAGGAAAAATTGACACTATCAATATGTTCTCGTATTTTTCTTGTCGAAACATATCTATCTTGGTTTTCTTCAATTCACTCAGACAGAAAGATGGCATTGTAAATGATGATGAATTCAATTATATGAGATCAACTAAAAATCAGTGAACGCTTATTCTCCTTCTATAATCAATACTGGCTTCTTCTTTGAAATAATATTCGAATACATATGCCTCTCAATTCCATTTCAAATGGAAAATTTACCCTGAGAAAAAGTAGAAGATCCATTGTATACAAATTATAAGTTGTCATTTCCGATACTTCTTGAGATTTGGCCAAAATAAACAAGATATCCCCTTTTGCTTCTTCTGTAGCTTCATTCCAGTTACTGAGATAAATATACTGTGGCAAGATACTGGCCTGGAAGGAAAATGAATACTTAATAAAAATTCTCCCGATCTCTGTGCTCAATACCTGATATTTCAACTCATTTCCTATGCCGCAATAAATCAATAGCTGCAGAATATTACCAAAACAATACAGGACCAATAGTACGTTTTCTGACGTTTTCCAGTGTCCCTGTTGCAGAGAAAAATCATGTATTTGTACTAATAACAATACAATATACTACCAGAACAAAGAGAAAGGTCTGAATTAGAAAAATCCTCATAAAATGAAAATTGACCTTGAGGTTGCAGTTATATAATCTGTTTCGGAAAACCTTATTTTTTTTAAAGACTTCTCAAGTTATTGTTGGTGTCATAAATCAACACTAGGAATATGTTAAAATAGAAATAATGAAAAGTTATATAAAGATAGAAGTAGCTCATCCTCGCCCATCCCAAAAAAGATGATTCCGTCGACGAAAAACTCAATACTTTGAATATATGTCAAACAAAAACCACTCACCAAGAGCACATGAATCATTCAATTAAAAATTATTGATATGAACTTGTAGTGCACGACTTATTACATGTGCAATTGATTGCCAAATAATTTTTCGAAACATTTTAGGTCAAAGCCACTTATAATTCAGTGTGAACACAAAATACCAAGCTGCAAGGAAGGTAAAGAACGCTAAAACTTGAGAAAGAGAAGGTTGACAGAATCTTATTGTCTGTAACTTGTCTTATTATTCTGTATACAATGATATGATGAAAGTATTCTATTCTGCTTATTCTGCAGCCTTTTCTGTCTAAGGCCAGTCTACTTGTGATGTCAATGATTTGCCAGTTTATCATTTAAAATTTTGAAATGAATGTAATGTACCTCCTACATTAAAACATTATAGAGAATTTCGTTTCTGACGACTTTCTTATCACTCCTATAGATATAGGAAATGAATACAGTTGGAATATAAGAACTTTCATGACAACCAAACTGATACTACATTATGAAATCCCACCTTTGTCATCTGAAACATTCCATTGCAAATTCCAACCATGTTACTACATAGTTGCAGAAGTTCTGTTGAACTGAAACATTCGTTCATATCTCTGGTTGTCCTAACAAAAAGATTATCGTTGCTTGTATATAAGATAATATTCAGTTAACTAATTATAAATTTCAATATTCCAGCATTGTCGAGAAGTGTAACAATCAGTAGGTTGATGGACGAACACCTGTCAGAAAACAACTACTTTTCTGACTGATACCATGAAGGTTGGTATTTTGCTTTACTTTTCTTGTTGTTAGCTTCATCGATTTTCGAGGTAAAATTGGGAAAAAGAATTTTTTTGTGGGAAACTATCTATTTCTGAGTTGGTGGTGGGAACTACCTTGCACTGACGATATAAAAATTAGTTCGAAACCGCTGCAAGTGTGTCCGTCGCATATTATATCTTAATTGAGACTCAATGCGTGGGTTATCTTCATTCAATTTTCGGAAAAGTAATAAATGTAATTTCCTTTATGAAATTGTCAAATAATAACAACAACCATATATTTCTCAAACCGCACACTATGACGAATGTTCTTCCATACAGAGTATTCAGTCAAGAGGGAGTACATAACATCTCTCCTCTCTTTCTTGAAGTATCTTCAGGATGATCTAATTAATGAGATATCAGCTGATCAACATGTCTGTGAGCATCATGATTATATGGAGTTTGCACTCTATATGACACCGAGCTCAAAGATGCTCCAATAAAAGCTGGATTCCATTTCGGACCAAATTCATAGTTCCGTGAGATCACTGCATCACAAATGAAGTACGAAAGTTTTATCGCCAAATGCATATGCAGGAGTTTCTCCTGTGGAGAAATCTGCACTGGTAACTATCGTATATAATTCAATGCCCTCGTTGATTTCAGCCAAAGGAGTAGTTGTTTTCTGGCAGATGTTACTGCATCACTCTACTGTGTAGGTAAGTTGAGACTGGCCTGGACGAATTGTTTTAAGGTGATTTGATATATGACCAGTCTTCAAGTGTGCTCACCGACTACATTTGTATAATATAAAGAATTACTCAATAGCTACTTCGAGAGAACTCACCTCAATATTAACCTATGATGTTTTATACATCTCACTAAAAAAGATTTCTCTTCGGTATAAGGTAGATATTTTTTTTCGCCTAGTTCTGCGAACTTTTTGTTTATGGTCAACATATCATCTGTATTGAATTTCAAGAAACTGTATTGCAAGATTTCATACTGCGCCACTATGCATCCGCAAACTGTTAATAACAGGAAATCCATTGCCAGAACCCCCACAAATATAAAGACGTGAGTGAAGCTTTGAAAGGCATACACCAGTTGATATGCTGGGGAAACAGACCAGTCGAAGAAATACATTATTGGAAAGGGCGTGGTCCTTTCTGTACCAAAAAACAAAGGCGCTGACTCGGCAAGGATATAATAGATCGTCGAAGCGGTACTCAATAAAAGCATTGCTTTCAGTTGAAAGGAATAATTTTTCCTCAAAGATTCTTCAAGCTCTCCATCAGCTAGGATATCATATGGCCAGAAATTATTCAAAATATCATTGATAATCAGACGTAATTTTTTGGAATGATACCATACCATCTGAGGTTTATATAGAGCCTGGAAATGAATGAAAATTATATACATACAGGGTGTTCCATAATGATATGATTATATTCAAGCGTGTAAATCTACATGAAAAAATAATGAGGTTGATATATTATACTTTTTCCCAAAAATGTTCAGTTTCAAGCGAAGAAATGCTAGAAAATGTCGAAGTTATTAGCCAAACGCATCTCACTGTTGAATTGGAGAATTCGTTTTGTATTGTAGGACTGTTTCACCCCGAATCGACCGAGCAGTTCAAAAATAACTTCCATTCAAGAAAAATCTATGGGCGTTCCTTTTTTTTCCAAAATACGATTTTCCTTCCGATTCCCATGCAACTGTTGGGTTTGAAAACTATTTTTTATTGAAAACCATGAACCTTTATCAAATACCACTCCTTACCAAATAGTTTCGATAATATTGAATAATTTCCTTTTTTTATATCCTCAACACCTCGAATTTTCGCAACGGAACATTATTGGAACACAGTGTATATAACAACCTATTATAACAACCTATCATTTGTTCGGTAGTTTTCTGGGTTTTCAATCTACCACAATCTGAAAAACGAAGAATTAATATTGAAATCTATACAAGTGTAAAAGGGCAGATTTTTAATCTACCCCGAAAAGTTGCTGCGTCTTTTGAAAAACAGTTCCTTCTGGATAGAACAAGTCCAATTATCAGTCAGCAACTTGTCATATAACTCAAATTTGACTTGCAAAAAAATAATAAGAACTAATATAACGCAATTTTTGACGATATTTCGATTTTCTAGCATTAGACTGGTCAATTGGAAAAAATCGGAACCATCATAGCACACTGAAATGGAAAACTCAAAATTAAATTATAAAAATTTTGACGCTTGAAATGTCACTTATGCGGTATCAATGGATTCAGAAAATTATGCAGATTTCAGAAATTCGATAATATACAGGATGTTCCATTCAACAATCGAAAGTTGGTACCACTTCCGGCGAAACCAGAAATTAAAAAAATCATTTGTAGGTAGGAAAGTGGAACTTATTATGTAAATGGGATGTCTCAGAATTCAACCAATTACGTTCAAAACTGGGGGAGATACAGGGGGTGTTACACTCACACTCGGCATATACAAGAATTGCTCGTCAGAATAGAACGAATAATTTATTTTTCGAAACCATCCTCTCTTAATCAGTCATTCACTACAACGTCAGTTCGCATTCACTTAAAGTACAATAAGAAATGACACTGAAGGTAAAAGAATGCCGAAATCCTACAGTGAAACAAAGTGGCGAAACTGGTGCCAGAGAATGGATGCAAAAGTATGGGACATTACTGATGGAGTAATTACCCGTCACTTGAAGGTTGTATAATCGAAAGCCAAAATAATCAAAATCAAGATTAATCGCACAACGTAATATTCTGGTGAGAGAATATTGGAGTGCATAATGACGATTATGATATCCCTTCATATAGTCGCGATGGAGCTCACCTTCAACCTAATGTCAGAGAAGAGGTCTTAAGGAATAATCAACCCTGATAAGCGCTAGTAGTAAAACGAAATCCAGTTGTATTTTTCTATTTGATAGCACTGATGTTATTCTTCATCTGAGGCATATATTTTGGTTGTCATACTCAACTCACTACTGTCTGTTTGTTAAAAAGCTCTGGATCCATCTGAGGAAAGTACCACCAGTGCCTAAGAGCGTAAATTTGCAACGAGTAGATCGTGATTGACACAACGTCTCAAAGGTAATTATGGCCTACTTCTGATAGGCAGCAAGAGTTGAACTGGACTTTCGAACTGTAGGGATCACACTGAGATCTTAGGAAAGGTCAAAAATTCCGGGAAGAAGGTTGGTAACAGCACATCCCTTTCAGAGCGCGAGGCTGTTTGAAATATGGATAAGTAAACCTCCCTTAATGACACTTTACAATAACGTATATTGATAGTATGTTTGAAGTTTTCTCCATTATTTCTAGTACCAAAAGATCTTGTGATTGATATTATGTTTGTTCCTCTTATGTGCTGCCTTCTTTGAGATACAATCTTAATATGAAATCGGAATTACTTACTTGAGCCAGCACTGTAATCAAAGACAAACAAAACGTGGCTTTGCTGAAATCACTCAGATTGAAGATGAAATAATATATCATTCCGAATATCAAGAGTGCAACGCATGTGGTTGAAAACAGACATACACTTGCCGCTTCTGATCCAGGCCATAGAATCAATATTTTCAGTAAGACTTTGGGAAACCATAATGCCAACTTACTGTAATCTCTTGTATTCAAAACTCTGAAAGCTATAGCTGAAAAATACTTCATTTCAAAACATCGAATGTTTATATAAAGGAGATTTTCACCGTCAAAAATCATAATGAGATGAGATAGTAATATCTTGTTATTTCTGTGAGTAGCGCTCTCGTTTGTGGAAACTAATTCCTTCTGAAATATTCAGAAACGGAGTATATAACAGATGACGCTGAAATATATATCCATCAACTATCAACCATGAATTAACAATAAGTTGAGTAAAAAGATACCATTAATGTTTTGTCAAGGTTTCCAGTATCGATAAAATGAATTATATTTTTTTATGAAACACTAGAAGTTGCACATCAATTTCATAAATATCCATTCAGGGATCGACTTTTCAATAGGTACAATGGGCAGTCGTCTAGGAGGAAAATCTCTGAAGGGCGGCAGCTTGAGGATTTTTCTACCAATAAATCTCATTCAAATTCAACCAAGAAGTTTTCTTTCAATTTCTTGCCTGGAAAATTATATTTTTTGCCACAAAACTATTAATTATAATTCAAAATCAGTTATTTCTCACGGCCTTCCTTAGAAAACGGCTCCAGTGAAAATGTGCCAATGACGGGACAATTAAATTATTCTTTTATATTTTGTTAAGAGTTTCCATTCCCATGAAACATAAAGGAGCAGCCTTACGAATCGTACCTAGAGGTAGTGCCATAGGTAAGTCCGCCTCTGTACACTGGATTGAGTCCATGTTAGATACATATACACATTTATAATTCAATCCTTTATTATCAACCGTCCGTCAACAAGATAGAAAAATGACCTCAAATATCACAATTGTATATCTTTCACGAATATATCTGCTCGAATTACTCGTCATGTAACTGACTGGAGGCATCCTTTCTATAATCGCTACAATACATTAAATGAAAAAGTTCAACGTGGTTTCCTGAAGTTTATCTACTCCTAATCTTCTGGTTTCTACCCTGATAGACTCCATGTTCTCTACAACTACACGTAGCTCTCTTGCACCCTTTTGTGCATCGATAACTAATTCGTCTCAACATATCCTCATGTAAAAGATTTTCGGTTGAGTGAACAAGCTGCAAACCATTTACATATGTAAAATACATTTTTTCATTAGATCAATATACATTTATACTTATTCAATCCTTTTACGAAACAATCCTATTTCAATTCAAAATTCACTTCCTATGTCACGACGTTATTAACTTTCCAAAAAATATATTTATTCATTAACACTAAATTTGCAGCGTAAAAATTGAATTATAAGTGATTTGAGGGATTTCCGAAAACAATCCGGGCAAGCCATAGTGATATTCGATCATATCTCGATGCACTAGTACAAATTTGACAAAAATAAAATACGTGCAGAAGTTCCCGAGATTACTGTTATTTGCGTTAAATGTATAATTATTATACTAGTCGATGACTAAATAAAGGACATACATACATACAGAAGAAATAACAATCTAGTGGGACACTTTCTTTGGTGAAAAATTAGATTGTTGCTAACCTATCAATTGTTTTTCAACCAAATTGAAACTGTACTTTCTACTAGTTGAAAGCTTCCCAAACTCACAGTTGCAACCCCCAAAATGCATTTCTAAATTTTTTAATGGGATAATGGAGAAAAAAACGCCTTTTTTCAATTCCCGAGCGCAATTGATTAGCAACAAATTAGAATATCGAAATCGGGCCAACAGTAATCGATAGATTTTTCAATTACCTACAACTTTCAATTCAACTTTTATTCGATTCGACCAATAGTTTTCATTGAGCAAAAACAAAAAAAATATTCCTGACATTCAACCGCTAATTGTTGCTAAACGCACGGGCAGAATCTGGCGCAAACTTCAGAGAATAATAAGGACACCTGTGTCTGCCGGAATCCACAGCTACTTTTTGATTAGGCGAAAATTTTACGAAAAAAAATCATTTGATTGGATTATCAATCAGTTGAACATGTTATTAACTTTCCAAAAAATATATTTATTCACTAACACTAATTTGCAGAGTAAAAATTGAATTATTTGTGATTTGAGGGATTTCCGAAAACAATCCGGGCAAGCCATAGTGATATTCGATCATATCTCGATGCACTAGTACAAATTTGACAAAAATAAAATACGTGCAGTAGTTCCCGAGATTACAGATACAGACAGCGGGGTCTTTTTGGGCTCTGATCAGTTTATTCCACGCGATGAAACCGATGACCGCTCTCTTCGGCATACGGCACGTCGAACGGTCCCAGAAGAACCTTCAATGCTCCCATCAATAAATATGATAAATAATTGTGGAAAACGAATTCTGCTGGTTTCTATGTATGATATGACTCTTGCTCTGTGCAGTCGTCAAGGTTTCGTTGCCTCATATAACTAAACAAAGGGGGGGGGGAATAAATAAAAAAAGTGTTATCTCGGCTACTCATTATCTTGAAACGAAAGTCAGGTTGGCAAAATTCGTAGAAAAATCGCATCTTTTCAATGCATTTTGTCGCATTTTGACACGACAATTTTTTCCTCATTGTTTTTTAGTTTGAATAAAGTTGTTTTTTTACGCCATTTTTGGAGGTATCACATTGCAAAAATCGATTTTCCAAAAATGATAGTTTGTAGTACAACTATTTGACTATCCAAAACCGTTTCGTTCATTGCTCTACGATTATCCGTAGGGCAAGGAATAACAATCTAGTAGGACACTTTCTTTGGTAACAAATTAGATTGTTGCTAACTTATCAATTGTTTTTCCACCGAATTGAAACTATAGTTTCTACTAGCAGAAAGCTTCCCAAACTCACAGTTGCAACCCCCAAGATGCATTTCAAAATTTTTCAATAGGATAATGGAAAAAAACGCCTTTTTTTAATTTCCGAGTGTAGCAACAAATTAGAATATCGACAACGGGCCAACGCTAATCGATAGATTTTTCAATTATCTACAACTTTCAATAAAACTTTCATTCGATCCGACCAATAGTTTTCATTAGGCAAAACCAAAAAAAATGATTCCCGAAATTCAACCGCTAATTGTTGCTAAACGCGTGGACAGAATCTGGCGAAAACTTTAGGGGATAATAAGGCACCTGTGTCTGCCGGAATCCACAGCTACTTTTTGAAAAGGCGAACATTTTACGAAAAGAGTTTATCTAATCGGACTATCAATCAATTGAACACGCCATGTCAGGAGAATATCGAGAAGGAGCATTCCAGTCATACATTTTAGATCTTTTACTTTCATTTTGAAATTGATTATATTATAGTTCCGAAAAGTATCAGGTGAAGAATTGTAATTATTAGGAGCCATGTATGAAAAACTTCGCTTGTACAAACTGGTTTTGAATTTGGGAATAACCATGGTGTTTTTGTTTCGAGTTCTTGAAGTGTCGTATTTATGGAAGATGAACAATTAGGCGGCTAGGTATGTTCGTATAGAAGTTGTTTCTACTTTGTGAGTTCATGTTAGCAAATGAAGTTTCCCAAGTATTTCCAATCTCAGCCATTCATATTTCCTGTACTTTGCACTGATGTGATTATACTTCCGTAAGCAAAACGTATGCAGAATATGAAAAATGATTGACTCAAGTATAAAACTAGCATTGCGTTCTCACAACCCTTCTTCCTGTAAAGCGGCCATAACCAACAAGTAAGTGTATGTGGAAGTGAGTTTTAAGATCAATAGTACAACAATCGTAGGACTGTTCTGAGTGGAGGAGAACAACAAATAAAACACGTTTAGGCATTTATTTCAGAGCTCTGACGACACTTTAGTGAAAACTTGTGGAGTATGTTTTGACAAGTAATTCTAATTAGTATATTTCATTCTTAAGATTACTCTTTGACCTATTCAAATTTGACCCGAATAATCTTTAATTCCTCGAAGTCCATAAGAATTCCTTGGTTATACAATGACTCGAGCAGTTGACTACTCCAGATGAACGCAAAATATTTTAGGGACATTTACCCAAAGATTGTACCGTCTATTAAAACTAAGGACTCGAATTTCGCCCTCGCAAAATGCTATTAAATTGACAACATTCGAATAAGGAAGAGTTCCTTAATGGTAAGTTGTTTTTCCTTGATGAAACTCGATCAAAATGAGACACAACATATTTCGTACCTCATTAATATAACTGGTTGATTACCGAGTGATAGCACAATATGACTCTAATGAGGACTGATTGCGATGGGGCTTAACACCCTCTCCTCTCACAAACTTTCAAATCAAATTCTACATACTATTCAAAGATTAGCATCACGTGTTACAAATTATTGCATTTCTATAGTCGATTTTTGAAACGAATATATTTACGTTTCAGATAATTTTGACAGAAGTGTGTATCCAGAAAAGGAGACTTTGATGACCTGAAAAATGTTAGGAACTTATTTCATTATATTCTATCCAGGAAGAAAATTATTTTTGTTTTGGAAGAAACAAATATTGAACATTATGAAAGATGAAAGGTAAAGAATAGGGATAAGGAAAAATTGACACTATCAATTTGTTCTCGTATTTTTCTTGTGGAAACATATCTATCTTGGTTTTCTTCTTTTTCTGGTCGGAACATATCTATTTTTGTTCTCTTCAATTCACTCAGACAGAAAGATGGCATTGTAAATGATGATGAATTCAATTATATGAGATCAACTAAAAATCAGTGAACGCTTATTCTCCTTCTATAATCAATACTGGCTTCTTCTTTGAAATAATATTCGAATACATATGCCTCTCAATTTCATTTCAAATGGAAAATTTACCCTGAGAAAAAGTAGAAGATCCATTGTATATGTTACCGGCAAAGTGTAATATCAGGCATTGTATAGAATACCTAGGCATTCTATACATTGCCAAAAGTAAGCAGGCAAAGTGTGAAATTTTAAACATTTCATACTTTGCCTAGGCATTCTATAGAATGCCTGCTGGAGTTCAGGCAGAGTTAAAAATCTGTCTGTTCCATTGTTTTCAAGTTAAGGTTAACCTAACCTAACCTAACCTAACCTAAGCTAAGAAAATGAAAGCTAATTATTCACTAATATTTCACTTTTAAATTTTACCCTAGTAAAATATGAGGATTTTCAGATCCTATGTTTAATACATTTCATGTTTGTTATTTGCAATAAACAATTTTTAACAATGTTGTTCATTTTATACTTTGCCTGCAAAACTTTCGACATTCTATATAATGCCTAGGCATTATACACAATGCCTAGGCAAAGTTTGTACAATTGTTAAGAAATGAGTTTATTTCATACTTTGCCTGGATTCACTCGGCAATGTATACAATGCCTAGGTATTCCATACAATGCCTGAATTGTACACTTGCCGGTAACATATACAAATTATAAGTTGTCATTTCCGATACTTCTTGAGATTTGGCCAAAATAAACAAGATATCCCCTTTTGCTTCTTCTGTAGCTTCATTCCAGGTACTGAGATAAATATACTGTGGCAAGATACTGGCCTGGAAGGAAAATGAATACTTAATAAAAATTCTCCCGATCTCTGTGCTCAATACCTGACATTTCAAGTCATTTCCTATGCCGCAATAAATCAATAGCTGCAGAATATTACCAAAACAATATAGGACCAATAGTACGTTTTCTGACGTTTTCCAGTGTCCCTGTTGCAGAGAAAAATCATGTAGTTGTACTAATAACAATACAATTCACTACCAGAACAAAGAGAAAGTTCTGAATTAAAAAAATCCTCATAAAATGAAAATTGACCTTGAGGTTGCAGTTATATAATCTGTTTCGGAAAACCTTATTTTTGTAAAAACTTCCGAAGTTATTGTTGGTGTCATAAATTAACACTAGGAATATGTTAAAATAGAAATAATGAAAAGTTATATAAAGATAGAAGTAGCTCATCCTAGCCCATCCCAAAAAAGATGATTCCTTCGACGAAAAACTCAATACTTTGAATATATGTTAAACAAAAACCACTCACCAAGAGCACATGAATCATTCGATTCAAAATTATTGATATGAACTTGTAGTGCACGACTTATTACATGTGCAATTGATTGCCAAATGATTTTTCGAAACATTTTAGGTCAAAGCCACTTATGATTAAGTGTGAACACAAAATACCAAGCTGCAAGGAAGGTAAAGAACACTAAAACTTGAGAAAGAGAAGGTTGACAGAATCTTATTGTCTGTAACTTGTCTTATTATTCTGTATACAATGATATGATGAAAGTATTCTATTTTGCTTATTCTGCAGCCTTTTTTGTCTAAGGCCAGTCTACTTGTGATGTCAATGATTTGCCAGTTTATCATTTAAAATTTTGAAATAAAAGTAATGTACCTCCTACATTAAAACATTATAGGGAATTTCGTTTCTGGCGACTTTCTTATCACTCCTATAGATATAGGACATAAATACAGTTGGAATATAAGAACTTTCATGACAACCAAACTGATACTACATTATGAAATCTCACCTTTGTCATCTGAAACATTCCATTGCAAATTCCAACCATGTTACTACATAGTTGCAGAAGTTCTGTTGAACTGAAACATTCGTTCATATCTCTAGTTGTCCTAAAAAAAAGATTATCGTTGCTTGTATATAAGATAATATTCAGTTAACTTATTATAAATTTCGATATTTCAGCATTGCCGAGAAGTGTAACAATTAGTAGGTTGATGGACGAACACCTGTCAGAAAACAACTACTTTTCTGACTGATACCATGAAGGCTGGTATTTTGCTTTACTTTTCTTGTTGTTAGCTTCATCGATTTTCGAGGTGAAATTGGGAAAAAGAATTTTTTTGTGGGAAACTATCTATTTCTGAGTTGGTGGTAGGAACTACCTTGCACTGACGATATAAAAATTAGTTCGAAACCGCTGCAAGTGTGTCCGTCGCATATTATATCTTAATTGAGACTCAATACGTGGGTTATCTTCATTTAATTTTTGGAAAAGTAATAAATGTAATTTCCTTTATGAAATTGTCAAATAATAACAACAACCATATATTTCTCAAACCGCACACTATGACGAATGTTCTTCCATACAGAGTATTCAGTCGAGAGGGAGTACATAACATCTCTCCTCTCTTTCTTGAAGTATCTTCAGGATGATCTAATTAATGAGATATCAGCTGATCAACATGACTGTGAGCATCATGATTATATGGAGTTTGCACTCTATATGACACCGAGCTCAAAGATGCTCCAATAAAAGCTGGATTCCATTTCGGACCAAATTCATAGTTCCGTGAGATCACTGCATCACAATGGAAGTACGAAAGTTTTATCGCCAAATGCATATGCAGGAGTTTCTCCTGTGGAGAAATCTGCACTGGTAACTACCGTATATAATTCAATGCCCTCGTTGATTTCAGCCAAAGGAGTGGTTGTTTTCTGGCAGATGTTACTGAATTACTCTACTGTGTAGGTAAGTTGAGACTGGCCTGGACGAATTGTTTTAAGGTGATTTGATATATGACCAGTCTTCAAGTGTGCTCACCGACTACATTTGTATAATATAAAGAATTATTCAATAGCTACTTCGAGAGAACTCACCTCAATACATCTCACTCAAAAAGATTTCTCTTCGGTATAAGGTAGATATTTTTTTTCGCCTAGTTCTGCGAACTTTTTGTTTATGGTCAACATATCATCTGTATTGAATTTCAAGAAACTGTATTGCAAGATTTTATACTGCGCCACTATGCATCCGCAAACTGTTAATAACAGGAAATCCATTGCCAGAACCCCCACAAATATAAAGACGTGAGTGAAGCTTTGAAAGGCATACACCAGTTGATATGCTGGGGAAACAGACCAGTCGAAGAAATACATTATTGGAAAGGGCGTGGTCTTTTCTGTACCAAAAAACAAAGGCGCTGACTCGGCAAGGATATAATAGATCATCGAAGCGGTACTCAATAAAAGCATTGCTTTCAGTTGAAAGGAATAATTTTTCCTCAAAGATTCTTCAAGCTCTCCATCAGCTAGGATATCATATGGCCAGAAATTATTAAAAATATCATTGATAATCAGACGTAATTTTTTGGAATGATACCATACCATCTGAGGTTTATATAGAGCCTGGAAATGAATGAAAATTATATACATACAGAGTGTTCCATAATGATATGATTATATTCAAGCGTGTAAATCTACATGAAAAAATAATGAGGTTGATATATTATACTTTTTCCCAAAAATGTTCAGTTTCAAGCGAAGAAATGCTAGAAAATGTCGAAGTTATTAGCCAAACGCAATCTCACTGTTGAATTGGAGAATTTGTTTTGTTTTGTAGGACTGTTTGACCCCGAATCGAACGAGCAGTTCAAAAATAACTTCCATTCAAGAAAAATCTATGGGCGTTCCTTTTTTTTCTCCAGAATACGATTTTCCCTCCCGTACCCATGCAACTGTTGAGTTTGAAAACTATTTTTTATTGAAAGCCATGAACCTTTATCAAATACCACTCCTTACCAAATAGTTTCGATAATATTGAATAATTTCCTTTTTTTATATCCTCAACACCTCGAATTTTCGCAACGGAACATTATTGGAACACAGTGTATATAACAACCTATTATAACAACCTATCATTTGTTCTCTAGTTTTCTGGGTTTCTAACCTATCACAATCTGAAAAGTGAAGAAATAATATTGAAATCTATAGAAGGGCCGATTCTTAATCTACCTCGAAAAGTTACTGCGTCTTTTGAAAAACAGTTCCTTCTGGATAGAACAAGTCCAATTAGTCAGCAACTTGTCATATAACTCAAATTTGACTAGCAAAAAAATAATGAGAACTAATATAACGCAATTTTTGACGATATTTCGATTTTTCTAGCATTAGACTGGTCGATTGGAAAAATCGGAACCATCATAGCACACTGAAATGGAAAACTCAAAATTAAATTATTAAAAATTTTGACGCTTGAAATGTCATTTATGCAGTATCAATGCATTCAGAAAATTATGCAGATTTCAGAAATTCGATAATATACAGGATGTTCCATTCAACAATCGAAAGTTGGTACCACTTCCGGCGAAACCAGAGATTAAAAAAATCATTTGTAGGTAGGAAAGTGGAACTTATTATGTAAATGGGATGTCTCAGAATTCAACCAATTACGTTCAAAACTGAGGGAGGTACAGGGGGTGTTACACTCACACTCGGCATATACAAGAATTGCTCGTCAGAATAGAACGAATAATTTATTTTTCGAAACCATCCTCTCTTAATCAGTCATTCACTACAACGTCAGTTCGCATTCACTTAAAGTACAATAAGAAATGACACTGAAGGTAAAAGAATGCCGAAATCCTACAGTGAAACAAAGTGGCGAAACTGGTGCCAGAGAATGGATGCAAAAGTATGGGACATTACTGATGGAGTAATTACCCGTCACTTGAAGGTTGTATAATCGAAAGCCAAAATAATCAAAATCAAGATTAATCGCACAACGTAATATTCTGGTGAGAGAATATTGGAGTGCATAATGACGATTATGATATCCCTTCATATAGTCGCGATGGAGCTCACCTTCAACCTAATATTAGAGAAGAGGTCTTAAGAATTAATCAACCCTGATAAGCGCTAGTAGTAAAACGAAATCCAGTTGTATCTTTCTATTTGATAGCAGTGATGTTATTCTTCATCTGAGGCATATATTTTGGTTGTCATACTCAACTCACTTGTGTCTGTTTGTTAAAAAGCTCTGGATCCATCTGAGGAAAGTACCACCAGTGCCTAAGAGCGTGAATTTGCAACAAGTAGATCGTGATTGACACAACGTCTCAAAAGGAATTATGGCCTACTTCTGATAGGCAGCAAGAGTTGAACTGGACTTTCGAACTGTAGGGATCACACTGAGATCTTAGGAAAGGTCAAAAATTCCGGGAAGAAGGTTGGTAACAGCACATCCCTTCCAGAGCGCGAGGCTGTTTGAAATATGGATAAGTAAACCTCCCTTAATGACACTTTACAATAACGTATATTGATAGTATGTTTGAAGTTTTCTCCATTATTTCTAGTACCAAAAGTTCTTGTGATTGATATTATGTTTGTCTCTCTTATGTGCTGCCTTCTTTGAGATACAATCTTAATATGAAATCGGAATTACTTACTTGAACCAGCACTGTAATCAAAGACAAACAAAACGTGGCTTTGCTGAAATCACTCAGATTGAAGATGAAATAATATATCATTCCGAATATCAAGAGTGCAACGCATGTGGTTGAAAACAGACATACACTTGCCGCTTCTGATCCAGGCCATAGAATCAATATTTTCAGTAAGACTTTGGGAAACCATAATGCCAACTTACTGTAATCTCTTGTATTCAAAACTCTGAAAGCGATAGCTGGAAAATACTTCATTTCAAAACATCGAATGTTTATATAAAGGAGATTTTCACCGTCAAAAATCATAACGAGATGAGATAGTAATATCTTGTTATATCTGTGAGTAGCGCTCTCGTTTGTGGAAACTAATTCCTTCTGAAATATTCAGAAACGGAGTATATAACAGATGACGCTGTAATATATATATATCCATCAACTATCAACCATGAATTAACAATAAGTTGAGTAAAAAGATACCATTAATGTTTTGTCAAGGTTTCCAGGATCGATAAAATGAATTATATTTTTTTATGAAACACTAGAAGTTGCACATCAATTTCATAAATATCCATTCAGGGATCGACTTTTCAATAGGTACAATGGGCAGTCGTCTAGGAGGAAAATCTCTGAAGGGCGGCAGCTTGAGGATTTTTCTACCAATAAATCTCATTCAAATTCAACCAAGAAGTTTTCTTTCAATTTCTTGCCTGGAAAATTATATTTTTTGCCACAAAACTATTAATTATAATTCAAAATCAGTTATTTCTCACGGCCTTCCTTAGAAAACGGCTCCAGTGAAAATGTGCCAATGACGGGACAATTAAATTATTCTTTTATATTTTGTTAAGAGTTTCCATTCCCATGAAACATAAAGGAGCAGCCTTACGAATCGTACCTAGAGGTAGTGCCATAGGTAAGTCCGCCTCTGTACACTGGATTGAGTCCATGTTAGATACATATACACATTTATCTACACCCATACTCTAATAATACACTTATATGCCCACAACCCGTTTTATAATGAAATCCATTACGATACAGATTTTCATTACGATACAGATTTTCAACCAATAGAAACCCATTATTTTTCAATCAAGCATGATGTGCAAGCTTTGCATATTGACGTTTGTCAAGTCGAAATCAGTAGGTATTGAATTTTGGAAGAATTTAGTCAATTTTCGATATTCGTATGAAAATGTCTTATAGCAGTGATATAGAAGAATCACCAGCGACCCTCCACAGATGTCTTGGACAAGAAAAAAATACAATCGGAAGGATTATATTTTTTATTTGACAAATGCAACACATATGTTTTTATTTTCAACCAAATTATATGAGCTCTTGTGTCCGAGTGGTCAATGACGCCGGCAGTGATTAGTTACGTTCGGGTTCAATTCCTGACCACGGCAAAAAAAAATTTTCATTTTTTTCTTCTTTTTATTTCTCATTATTTTATTTTCCGTGGTTATACCATTAATTATAATTCTGTGGAATTTTTCAGAGAAATACGATTGATTACCTACTATTATTGTGTTCAATGTAAATACCTAATAATATAATATTTTCAGTTCTTCATTATTTATTGGGTGTAGATAAAATAGCGTATACAACTCTCATGTAAAAACACTTGACATGTGATGGTTACTAATACAGTCGCATAAACCATACGAAACTCACCTTCGGCTCGTTTCGTATCCCGGTTCATGCTCATGTATTAATAACCATCATTACACGATCGTTGCATAATATACTATCATAATTCGATCCTTCATTATCAACCGTCCGTCAACAAGATAGAAAAATGACCTCAAATATCACGAATATATCTGCTCGAATTACTCGTCATGTAACTGACTGGAGGTATCCTTTCTATAATCGCTACAATACATTAAATGAAAGAGTTCAACGTGGTTTCCTGAAGTTAATCTACTCCTAATCTTCTGGTTTCTACCCTGATGGACTCCATGTTCTCTACAACTACACGTAGCTCTCTTGCACCCTTCTGTGCATCGATAACTAATTTGTCTCAACATATCCTCATGTAAAAGATTTTCGGTTGAGTGAACAAGCTGCAAACCATTTACTTATGTAAAATACATTTTTTCATTAGATCAATATACATTTATACTTATTCAATCCTTCTACGAAACAATCCTATTTCAAGTCAACATTCACTTCCTATGTCACGACGTTATTAACTTTCCAAAAAATATATTTATTCACTAACACTAATTTGCAGAGTAAAAATTGAATTATTTGTGATTTGAGGGATTTCCGAAAACAATCCGGGCAAGCCATAGTGATATTCGATCATATCTCGATGCACTAGTACAAATTTGACAAAAATAAAATACGTGCAGTAGTTCCCGAGATTACAGATACAGACAGCGAGGTCTTTTTGGGCTCTGATCAGTTTATTCCACGCGATGAAACCGATGACCGCTCTCTTCGGCATACGGCACGTCGAACGGTCCCAGAAGAACCTTCAATGCTCCCATCAATAAATATGATAAATAATTGTGGAAAACGAATTCTGCTGGTTTCTATGTATGATATGACTCTTGCTCTGTGCAGTCGTCAAGGTTTCGTTGCCTCATATAACTAATCAAAGGGGGGGGGGAAAAAATAAAAAAAATTTTATCTCGGCACCTCATTATCTTGAAACGAAAGTCAGGTTGGCAAAATTCGTAGAAAAATCGCAACTTTCCAATGCATTTTGTCGCATTTTGACACGACAATTTTTTCCTCATTGTTTTTTAGTTTGAATAAAGTTGTTTTTTTACGCCATTTTTGAAGGTATCACATTGCAAAAATCGATTTTCCAAAAATGATAGTTTGTAGTACAACTATTTGACTATCCAAAACCATTTCGTTCATTGCTCTACGATTATCCGTAGGGCAAGGAATAACAATCTAGTAGGACACTTTTTTTGGTAACAAATTAGATTGTTGCTAACTTATCAATTGTTTTTCCACCGAATTGAAACTATAATTTCTACTAGCAGAAAGCTTCCCAAACTCACAGTTGCAACCCCCAAGATGCATTTCAAAATTTTTCAATAGGATAATGGAAAAAAAAGCCTTTTTTAATTTCCTAGTGTAGCAACAAATTAGAATATCGACAACGGGCCAACGCTAATCGATAGATTTTTCAATTATCTTCAACTTTCAATAAAACTTTTATTCGATCCAACCAATAGTTTTCATTAGGCGAAACCAAAAAAAATTATTCCCGAAATTCAACCGCTAATTGTTGCTAAACGCACGGACAGAATCTGGCGCAAACTTTAGGGGATAATAAGGACACCTGTGTCTGCCGGAATCCACAGCTACTTTTTGAAAAGGCGAACATTTCACGAAAAAAGTTTATCTAATTGGACTATCAATCAATTGAACACGCCATGTCAGGAGAATATCGAGAAGGAGCATTCCAGTCATACATTTTAGATCTTTTACTTTCATTTTGAAATTTATTATATTATAGTTCCGAAAAGTATCAGGTGAAGAATTGTAATTATTAGGAGCCATGTATGAAAAACTTCGCTTGTACAAACTGGTTTTGAATTTGGGAATAACCATGGTGATTTTGTTTCGAGTTCTTGAAGTGTCGTATTTATGGAAGATGAACAATTTGGTAGCTGGATATGTTCGTATAGAAGTTGTTTCTACTTTGTGAGTTCATGTTAGCAAATGAAGTTTCCCAAGTATTTCCAATCTCAGCCATTCATATTTCCTGTACTTTGCACTGATGTGATTATACTTCCGTAAGCAAAACGTATGCAGTATATGAGAAATGATTGACTCAAGTATAAAACTAGCATTGCGTTCTCAAAACCCTTCTTCCTGTAAAGCGGCCATCACCAACAAGTAACTGTATGTGGAAGTGAGTTTTAAGATCAATAGTACAACAATCGTAGGACTGTTCTGAGTGGAGGGGAACAACAAATAAAACACGTTTAGGCATTTATTTCAAAGCTCTAACGACACTTTAGTGAAAACTTGTGGAGTATGTTTTTACAAGTAATTCTAATTAGTATATTTTATTCTTGAGATTACTCTTTGACCTATACAAATTTGACCCAAATAATCTTTAATTCCACGAAGTCCATGAAAGTTTTTTGGTTATACAATGACTCAAGCACTTGACTACTCCAGATGAACTCAACATATTTTGGGAACATTTACCCGGATTGTACCGTCTATCAAAAGTAGGGACTCGAAACTCGCCCTCTGAGCAAAATGCTATTAAATTGACATCAAAATGAGACATAACATATTTCCTACCTCATTGAAATAACTGGCTGATTACCGAGTGATAGTTATATTCAAACAGATAGAAGAAAACACAATATGACTCTAATGAGGACTGACTGATTGCGATGGGGCTAATCACCCTCTCCTCTTCAAATCTTTCAAATCAAATTCTACATAGTACAATTCAAAGATTAGCATCACGCGATACAAACATCGCATTTTTATAGGTAATTTTTGAGACCAATATATTTACATTTCAGATAACTTTGACAGAAGTGTGTATCCAGAGAAGGAGACCTTGATGACCTGAAAAATGTTAGGAACTTATTTCATTATATTCTATTCAGGAAGAAAAATATTTTTGTTTTGGAAGAAACAAATATCAAACATCATGAAAGATGAAAGGTAGAGAATATGAATAAGGAAAAATTGACATTATCAATATGTTCTCGTATTTTTCTTGTCGAAACATATCTATTTTGGTTCTCTTCAATTCACTCAGACAGAAAGATGGCATTGTGAATGATGATGAATTCAATTATATGAGATAAACCAAAAATCAGTGAACGCTTATTCTCCTTCTATAATCAATACTGGCTTCTTCTTTGAAATATTATTCGAGGACTTATGCCTTTCAATTTCATTACAAATGGAAAATTTACCCTGAGAAAAAGTAAAAAATCCATTGTATACAAATTATAAGTTGTCATTTCCGATACTTCTTGAGATTTGGCCAGAATAAACAAGATATCCTCTTTTGCTTCTTCTGTAGCTTCATTCCAGTTACTGAGATAAATATACTGTGGCAAGATACTGGCCTGGAAGGAAAATGATTACTCAATAAAAATTCTCCCGATCTCTGTGCTCAATACCTGATATTTCAATTCATTTCCTATGCCACAATAAATCAATAACTGCATTATATTACCAAAAAAATACAGGCCCAATAATACGTTTTCTGACGTTTTCCAGTGTCCCTGTTGCAGAGAAAAATCATGTAGTTGTACTAATAACAATACAATCCACTACCACAACAAAGAGAAAGGTCTACATTAGAAAAATCCTCATAAAATGAAAATTGACCTTGAGGTTGCAGTTATATAATCTATTTCGAAAAACTTTTTTCTGTAAGACTTTTGAAATTATTGTTGGTGTCATAAATCAACACTAGGAATATGTTGAAAAAGGAAAAAAGAAAAGTTATATAAAAAATAGCAGTAGCTCATTCTTGCCCATCCCAAAAAGGATGATTTCTTCGTCGAAAAACTCAATACTTTGAATATATGTTAAGCAAAAAACACTCACCAATAGCACATGAAATATTCAATTAAAAATTATTGATTTGAACTTGTAGTGCACGACTTATCACATGTGCAATTGATTGCCAAATGATTTTTCGAAACATTTCAGGTCGAAGCCACTTATGATTCAGTGTGAACACAAAATACCAACATGCAAGGAAGGTAAAGGACACCAAAACTTGAGAAAGAGAATGTTGACGGTATCTTATTGACTGTAACTTGTCTTATTATTCTGTTTACAATGATATGATGAAAGATTCTATTTTGCTTTTTCCGCAGTCTTTTCTGTCTAAGGCCAGTCCACTTGTGATGTCAATGATTCGCCAGTTTATCATTTGTAATTTTGAAATAAAAGTAATGTACCTCCTACATTGAAGAATAATAGAGAATTTCCTTTTTGATGATTTTCACATCACTTTTATAGATATAGGACATAAATACAATTGGAATATAAGAACTTTCATGACAACCAAACTGATACTACATTATGAAATCTCACCTTTGTCATCTGAAACATTCCATTACAAATTCCAACCATGTTACTACATAGTTGCAGAAGTTCTGTTGAACTGAAACAATCGTTCATATCTCTAGTTGTTCAAAAAAAAAATATTATCGATGCTTGTATAAAAGATATTCAGTTACCTAATTAAATTTCAACATTACCGAGAGGTGTAACATTTAATAGGATGATGGACGAACACCCGTCATAAAACAACTACTTTTCTGACTGATACCATGAAAGTTGGTATTTTGCGTTACTTCTCTTGTTGTTAGCTTCATCGATTTTCGAGGTAGAATCGAGAAAAAGAATTTTTTTTGTGGGAAACTATCGATTTCTGAGTTGGTGATGGGACTACCTTGCACTGACGATATGAAAATTAGTCCGAAACTGCTGCAAGTGTGTCCGTCGCATATGAGATCTTAATTGAGACTCAGTACGTGGGTTATTTTCATTCAATTTCTGGAAAACTACCAAATGTAACTTCCTTTATGAAATTGTCAAATTATAACAGCAACCATATAATTCTCAAACCGCAAATTATGACGAATGGCCAGAGTATTCAGTCAAGAGAGAATACATAGCATCTCTCCTTTTTTTCATGAAGTATCTTCAGGATGATCTAATTGACGAGGTCTCAGCTTATCAACATGTCTGTGAGCATCATGATCATCTGGAGTTTGCACTCTATATGAGACCGAGCTTAAAGATGCTCGAATAAAAGCTGGATTCCATTTAGGACCAACTCCATAATTTCGTGAGAACACAGCATCACAAATGAAGTCCGAAAGTTGTATCGCCAAATGCATATGCAGGAGTTTATTCTGAAAACTACCGAATATATTTCAACGCCCTCAGTGATTTCAGCCAAAGGAGTAGTTGTTTTCTGTCAGATGTTACTGCATTACCCTACTGTGTAGGTAGGTTGAGACTGGACTGGACGAATTGTTTCAAGATGATTTGATATATATCCATACTTCAAGTGTGCTCACCGACTACATTTGTGATATGAAGAATTATTCAATAGCTACTTCGAGAGTTAGGCCAGTAGATAAAGACAGGATTTTTCCAAAATTTAACAATAATCACAAAAGTTTTGAAACTTCAGTAGAATGAAAAGTACGTTAGAATGATATTGAGTCTGATTTTGCAACTCTTTTTTCTGAACGGAAAATGTTGAAAATCACGATTTTGTGAATATTCGCATTATTTTTAAGGAGATATTTGCAAAAGTTCTGCAAACTTCCGAAATATTGCGAAATAGCAGTTTACATCTTCTGGTAAATTCGCAACCATTTGAACAAAACGGAACGTATCGTTTTATAAAAAAAAATTGGTAATAATCCTAATTTTCACAAAAAAAAAATCTGCAAACTTGCATAAATAACCGAAATAATGTTCTTGAGGAGTACTTAAATTTTCAATCTCTTGCGTTGAACTGAAAATATATTTTTGCAACAAGTTGTCTAATGTAATCAAAACAAGTTTCGAAATTTTCACAAAACTTTTAAATACGGGTTGCAAATGAAGAAGACCTCACATACTTTTCATAGATTTGTAACCACGTCTGCACTACGGAAATGAGGGTATAATCAAAATGAAAAATATTATGATATTTTTCCTCTACCAAAAAAAGCAAAAGTTCTGCAAATTTGTGAAGTGTGGAGAAATAGCTGTTTACATCTTCTGATTAATTTGCAACCATTCAAAAAAAACGAAACTGTTTGTTCAAAAGAGAATGTTATCAATCCAAATATTTCGAAAAAAAAAATCCAAAAGTTCTGCGAAACTTGGAAAAATAACCATAATCCATTTGTTGGGAAGTACTTCAATTTGCAAATTCTTACGTCAAACGGAAAATATATTTGCGCAATGAAATGTTCGTATTGATTGAAACAAGTGTCGAAATTTTCACAAAATTTTCAAATAGGAGTTGAAAATGGAGAAGTCCTCCAATAGAACATTTCCGTTGATTTGCAACCACGTCATTAACACGGAAATAAGGGTGGAAACAAAAGAAATATAATTTTGTTTGTACTCTTTCAAAAAAAGCAAAAGCTCTACAAACTAGTTAAGTGTTGAAAACTAGTAGTTAATAAAGTAGGTATACCACACACAACAAAACAATATCAAACACCGATACCTACGAACCGAGAATTCAGATACAATTAACCAATATAATATGTATTAGGCATAACCCGAATGATAATCAAGTATTTAGCTGGATAACTGTGATGTAAGTCCTTTCCTGGGGTTGTAAAAATGCCATTAGTATCTATTGAATAATTTAGGCTCCGTTTCAAGTTCAGGGTTGCGAAGTTTCATATCCACTGAGACCGATTTTATCTTCATTTGCAACCACTTATAAGAACTCTGTAATTATCTCAATGCTTGTGTGTACTGGACATTGCGGCGTTGAGGGAACAAGTTTGATAATACACATTCCGTTTTTCAGAAATGGTTGCAAATGTAAGTATGTTGAACATTGTTTTCATTCACTTATGAATTTTGCAAAATTTTGCAATTTTTTCAAACAAATTGCAATGGAAAACTACAACAAATGAGACAAACTATGTCTCCGTAACTGTAACAAAGTTGCAAACCAATGCATGTTGTAAAACAATATTACTAGCGGTATTCCTAGTTTGCAGAACTTTTGCAATTTTTTGTGCGAAAATAAAGCATCAAAACGTTTTTTCCATTTAAACAATGTTCCGTTCATTGCAGGTTTATGCAAAATTTTATAATTTGTTTTCATTTATACACTAACATACCGGTAGAGTTTGAAAACTTTTGTAATTATTCTGAATTGATTGTCTATATCTACTGGCCGAAGAACTCACCTCAATATCAACCTGTGATGATTTATACATTTCACTAAAAAATATTTCTCTTCGGTATAAGGAAAATACATATTTGCGCCTAGTTCTGCGAACTTTTCGTTTATGGTCAACATATCATCTGTATTGAATTTCAAGAAACTGTATTGCAAGATTCTATACTGCGCTACTATGCATCCGCAAACTGTTAATAACAGGAAATCCATTGCCAGAATCCCCACACATATAACGCAGAAAGTGAAGCTTTGAAAGGCATACACCAGTTGATATGCTGGGGAAACAAACCAGTCGAAGAAATACATTGTTGGAAAGGGCATGGTCCTTTCTGTACCAAAAAACAAGGGCGCTGGCACGTCAATGATAAAATAGATTATCCCAGCGGTACTGAATAAAAGCATTGCTTTCATTGAATGGAATAATTTTGCCTCAAAGATTCTTCGAGCTCTCCATCAGCTAGGATATCATATGGCCAGAACTTATTTAGAATATCATTGATAATTAGACCTAATTTTTTTGAATGATACCATACTATCTGTGGTTTATATAGAGCCTGAAAATGAATGAAAATTAGGTACAGACAGGGTGTTCCATAATGATAAGATTATATTCAAGCGTGTGAATCTACATGAAAAAATAATGAGGTTGTTATATAAACTCTTTTCCAAAAATGTTCAGTTACAAGAGAAGAAATGCAAGAAAATGTCGAAGTTATTGGCCGAACGCATGGCACTGTTGGATTGGAGAATTCGTTTTGTAGGACTGTTTGGGCGTTCCTTTTTTTTTTTTCCAAAATACGATTTTCCTTCCCGTACCCATGCAACTTAATGACACTTTACAATAACGTATATTGATAGTATGTTCGAAGTTTTCCCCATTATTTCTGTTTCATCTTTTTTTGAAAGATCTCGGAAAATTTACAACCATTAGCGAATCTCCAAAATGGTCAGATGAAATGTTATATTCATTCAATGCCAGATAAGACCTTCAACACTTTTCATTCGACAATTTGCAGCTTGGGCGACGACGAGAGGAGTATCAAAAGTTCTTGTGATTGATATTATGTTTGTAACTCTTATGTGCTGCCTTCTTTAAGATACAATCTTATTATGAAATTGAAATCACTTACTTGAACCAGCACTGTAATCAGAGACAAACAAAATGTGGCTTTGCTGAAATCACTCAGATTGAAGATGAAATAATATATCATTCCGAATATCAAGAGTGCAACGCATGTGGTTGAAAGCAGACATACACTTGCCCTTTCTGATCCAGGCCATAGAATCAATATCTTCAGTAAGACTTTGGGAAACCATAATGCCAACTTACTGTAATCTCTGGTATTCAGAACTCTGAATGCGATATCTGAAAAATACTTCATTTCAAAACATCGAATATTCATCTAAAGGAGATTTTCACCATCAAAAATCATAATGAGATGAGATAGTAATATCTTGTTATTTCTCAAGTAGTGCTCCCGTTTGTGGAATCCAATTCCTTCTGAAATATTCAGAAACGGAGTATATAACAGATGAAATATATATCCATAAACTATCGACCATGAATTAACAATAAGTTGAGTAAATAGATACCATTAATGTACTGTCAAGGTTTCCAGAATCGATAAAATGAATTATATATTTTTATGAAACACTAGAAGTTGGACACCAATTTTATAAATATTCATTCAGGGATCGACTTTTCATAAGGTACAATGGGCAGTCGTCTAGGAGAACAACCTCTGAAGGGCGGCAGTTCGAAGGTTTTTCTACCAATAAATTTCATCCAAATTCCACCCAGAAGTATTCTTTCAATTTCTTGCCTGGAAAATTATATTTCGCCACAAAACTATTAATTTTAATTCAAAATCAGTTATTTCTCAGTGCCTTTCTTAGAAAACGGCTCCAGTGAAATTGTGCCGATGACGGAACGATTAAATTATTCTTTTATATTTTGTCTAGAGTTTCTTTTCCCGTGAAACATAAAAGAGCGGCCATACGAATCGTACCTAGAGGTAGTGCCATAGGTAAGTCCGCCTCTGTATACTGGATTGAGTCCATGTTAGATACACATACACATTTATAATTCAATCCTTTATTATCAACCATCTGTCAACAAGATAGAAAAATGACCTCAAATATCACAATTGTATATCTATCTCAAATATATCTGCTCTTATTACTCTTCATGTAACTGACGTGAGGTATTCTTTCTATAGTTGGTACAATACATTAAATGAAAAAGTTCAACGTGGTTGCCTGAACTTTATTTACTTCTAATCTTCTGGTATCTACCCTGATAGGGGTATCCCAAATGAATTTCTCACCACAAGATTCAATATAGGTTACTGCACAGCAAGGGGATGCTTTAGAGGTTTGATCTCTCATTGATTTCTGTGTCCCTTATTGTAGAACTGAAAGTACAAAAACTTTTTATTGTCGACTGGCCAGAACCAAATTTTACCTCAAATCACCTATCTTCAGCATTTGCAATAATTTCAATTTATTTTCAAATTTGTGTGATATGAATTCTGATTCCCTAGAATATATTGTTGAAACAGCATATCAGTTTTCCATTGAGAATTATGAATCATGGCATAGTGTTATCAAATAGGTTTATATATTTTTTTGATTGCTCCTTTTTTTATCTTCTTTATTCTTCATTTGGTCAGCTAGTAACTTTGTAGTTATGAGCACCTATATTTCTTTTTGAACATTCGTAGTTAACCCTGTGAGTGTTTTCAACTGTTGGGTGATGACGACTATTATTATTATCATCCTCAAAGTATTTCCATTTCTCAACTTTATCGAGTACGATCTGTTTCCATCCACTCCTACAACTCTATTCCATTTCCTGGATGAGAGGTTTTGAACCCTTATTATATACCTGAATCATTGTATGTCTTTGTTCGGTTTTTCGCGATTCATGTATATTCGTTGCATCTTGCTATTCTTTCAAAAATGATTTCACATGTGACCTCATGGGAAGACCGAACAGTATCTGAGCAAGAGATGGACAATCTTTTCGTTTGGTATTCCTCCATTCCAGAAGGAGAGCACATTATTTTTTCCCATTCAATCGACCATTTTCCACACATTTCAATGAAAAGTGTTTCATGGACTCAACAGCAGCTTCTGCGTGCCCATTACTTTTGGAATAATATGGTATGGACGTTACATGTGTGATATTCCACTTTTTCAAAAATCTGTGGAAGTCATCTGAAGTGGAAACATACCCATTGTCTGAACAGAACCTTATAGGTACTCCAGTGTATGCGAAAATCCTTTGTAGTTGTTTCATATTTTCGAAACTATTCGGATCACTTGACCCAAAGTGACAAAGTATAGGCCACCCTGAAAATTTATTGACGTAGACTATGAAGTATTTCCCAGAACAACGAAACAGATCGCAGATACTTCTTCGAATGGGCATGTTATCATACATCATAGATTCTTTCTGCAATGGTGGACGTTCGTTTTGACATAATTCATAAGCTTCTATGATATTATTGATACCACGATTCATTGAAGGCCACAAAACAGTTTGCCGGGTACGACATTTTGTTATTTCAATGCCTTGATTGAAATCACGTAGACGATCAAGTACAATTTTTCTTGCACTGATGGGAATCAATATTTGACATCCTTTCAAAACCAACCATTTTCAACACTCAACTCATATCTCACGTTCCAGAGAGGTTTCAGTTCATTCTTGACACAGTTTTTTGACTTCGGAAATCCGGACTTTATCTCTTTGATGAGAGATTCATAAGTTTCGTTTCTACCAGCCAAGTCCTTCAATTTTATTTACAAGGAATCCTGCAGATGGAGATTTTCATCATTATCTCTTGAACAACGCTTCTTCTTTTCTGTTGGAATCAGAATCTCGACAGATTTTGGATTCCCATTCTGAGAAAATCAAGACTACCTAATAAAATCACGGCAGGTAGTGCGCCAACTGATACTGATGATTTTCCGGATTCGACCGAAGTAATTAACAATCCAGACTACCTGCATCAATATAAATACGCCTTATGGAATCGAAATGTCCAGTCATCGGAATAATAGTCAAGATGAGTGAGCCTCTGAAGAAGCTAGCCACTGGCGCTAGCGAAATGTCAGGAAGATATGTTATATTATGCCAACGAAAACTTCCCAAAGTATTCACAGCAGGTTAAGAATTAGGTAGAAATCATAAATTCCAAAGAATAATAGATATTTAGTATCAAATTCATAAAGAAACGAGAGAAGTTAGGCGGTCCGCCCTCTTTGGGCCGCTCAGCCAATCGGCGCGCAGAGCGGTCGTGGGCGAGACTATTTAAGAAACGGCAAGTCCAGCGCGAGCAGAGAGAGTTGAAGCACTTGTCTTCGAAAGGTCGAGCACTTGTTTTCGAGAGTTCGAACACTTAGTTTCGAGAGTCCGAGCGAGCATTTTAGCACTGAAGTTAATCTTTCATCAAAAGTTGGCTTTTAGTAAAGCATATATTCCAAGAGAGGTCTATAAGAGTAATTAAAGGAAGAATTCAGTAAAAGGAATATTAGCCCGGCAGTTTGAAGCTGATTACCCATATTTCTACACATTGAATACGAAGGATCGTATTATTTATTAATACCATTGAATACTTTGGAAGCCGAGTTGGCATAATCAGGGGAAAATCAAGAGAAACAACTTCAGCCAGCCGAAAGAATCCAATACCTGATTTTGGGGGAACCAAAATCCAGTTACATATGAATTCGTATCGAGCATAGACGATCCAGTCTGCATCCAGGACCCACGAAGATAACGCTGTTAAATAAAGAGAACCTTATCCCACTTCCTATTTCGCTACCGGGCGAGCTACCTTTCGTCGGAAGGTCGACGGCTTTCGCTTCTGGCTGCGGGCAGAACGGATTCCGAAGGCACGCCTACCACATTCCTTACGGAGTAGTTCACGTGAGCCACTCCATAACACTAGGAAAGTGCGGCTAAAAACGCTACCTCTGCCAACGGCCGGCAGACACGGTGTTAAGGTACGTGTCGACTAGCAAGTTATTTGCGACAGTTCTTGCGAGAGCAGCTCTCTGGACTAGTGTAAACACGCCGGAGAGTTGATAGGCAAGCTCGATATACTCGCGATAGTGACTATCAGCAAGTTTTTGCAGCAACAGGTGTATACGCTTGGTAGTATAGTGTCCGAGAGGAAGTTCAACTTTCGGAAGCGTTTCGAAATTTGTTGCGAGAGTACCGATATTTTACAAAAATGACGGAAAAAAGTTGTTGGACGAGGTCAGAAACATTTGAACTAATTTCACGTTGGGAATTGTGTCCCGAAATTTGGGATGTACAAAGTAAAGATTACAGAAACAGAATAAAAAAACAAAGTGCAATTCATGATTTAGCATGGGGCTGACTAATTCCAAGAGATAATTAAAATCTTCAATATTCATACGAAGGAAATTTGTAAGCGCTTTAGGATCTTCATCTCTTTATTCATTCAGCAATCTTCCACAAACACCTAGAGTGCATCGTCTTAAGATCCAATTTCGTACCCACACTTTTCTTTTCTTTGTTTTCTCTTTTTTTGGGACACCATTATTAGAGTAACAGTAGCACACCTAGTTGCAGTCGACATTTTCAATAAACATTTTCGCTTGCAGAAGAATATTTCACATTTCTAATGTATACATACCTGATAGTTATTGCGACAGAACATGAGAGATTTCTCTCGCAGATACTTGCAGAGAGTAACTTGCCTCAATATATGCGTTCATGTGGACACCCTTGTAGAAAGCACTTTCGCAAGAACTATCGCAAATAACTTGCTAGTCGACACGTACCTTTAGGGATAAAGTCGCGGTTAGTTTAACGATAGGATAGGGATCGTAAGGACCTCCTTGAGCCCGGCATTAGCCATCGTGGTGGCCTTGGTTGAAGAATCGGTCAGCTCCCAAGATTTAACGATTCACCGAATATTGTTGGATAGGAATAGGTACTCGAATAGGAAACCTTCTGGCTTACCATCCGACCCTGATATTAAAAATTACACGAACGAATCAATTTTCACTCCCTGAAACGCCGATAGGTCTCATTTCTGGCAACTATGGCGTCGTCCGACGCGGAAGAATTTAAAATTTCAATTCCCAATGTACCGCGTTCGGAACAGATATTCTAAAGAACGACGGCTTTCAAACCCGAAGAAAGGAAGTGATACTAACGACCTCTGCTGCGAAAGCCTTAACCATTTTGTCAATTTTACCTTTTCTCTGTGAAACGACATAAAAGATTCCCCAGGGGTTCTATTCTTGACCGTTTGAATCTTTCAAGATCGTTCGCATATCATGATTTTTCGAATGATATTTGCTTTTGGTATTTGTTGATTTTGGGATGGAATATACTCTTTGAAAAATTGAAAGAATTTTTACGTGTCTTAATGTTCGACTTTTCATTGACAACTTCCTTTTTTTACATATATGGTAACGAATCAATACGAACAAACTAATAGGAATAATATATAAGTTCCCAACAGTATTTTTGAACATTCGCTGAATGTGCGAACATGCGTGTTTTACAACGATTGATGTTTGGTGATCGCAAATGTCTTGCCTATACGTTTCAAAGACTCTCTCTCGATAGGTACATGAATATTACTGTATATCATCCAAAGACGTTTAATTCACTCACAAAGGGGCAGAAGTATTATATCTCAAACAGCTCCTACGTTATAATACAGTCAAATGTAAGTGATCGAATATTCCACAAATAATTGAATACTCTGTCTTCAATCCCCTCTACTACTCCAATATTCGATTCACCAGAAAAAAACAAGCTATTCCTGTTTGAGAGATGTATTATTTGAGCTCTGTCCTCTTCTTCTTTATTCACACTTGTTCCTTCGTACATTACACGAGTCACCCTTCCTTTCAGCTGATTCTATTTCTTCATCATACCTACCCGTTGAATTCTCATAACAATAATCTTTTCTTTCCCTCATTATTATAACAAATTCTGCCCTTATATTGACAGAAAAAATAATGAATTCCAATATCATCAAAACAATAGTATGGTTGATTGCGAAAAAAAAACTTTGGTTGCTTGTTGAGAACAAAAATTCCGGACAATTTTCGAAGAATAAAAATTGAGTTGATTGGGAAAAAATCACAATCAACGGAAGTTAGAAACTGAAAGTAAAATCAAATTGTTTCATTTTTATGTATTGCTTCATACAAGGGCAAGAAATTAGATTTTTTGATCGAATTTGAAAATTGAGAACCGAAGCATTATACAAGATCTGCCAACATCCAAACGAAAATCATGTTTTGTCGGTATGTCATACGCTAGTTTGCAGTCAACTATGTGTTTGACACGTATAATCGCCCTTGAGCAAAAATTAATTCCGGAAACTCCTTCAAGTTGCAAATTTTCTGAAAAAATCGCAACTGATACAATGACCTGACTATTGAAATGGCTTCCAGAGGAAGATGATTGAGAGCGAGTGATATGGAGATGTATTCCCCAATGTGATACTGTAAGGAAATGTTGAGAACGATTGATTCGAGTATAAAACTAGCACCGCGTCCTTCACTACCCTTCTTCCTGTAATGCGACCAACACCAATAAGGTAGTGTACATGAAAGTCAGTTATAAAATAGATGGAGGGAAATAATGAATAAAACACGGTTATGCATCAATTACTGAACTCTGAAAACACTTTACTGAAAGCTTGTGGAGTATATTGTGACAATTAATTCTCATTTATTACTATGTTTTATTTTTGACACATTTTGATCCATATGAATTCAACCAAATAATTTTCAATTTCTCGAATTTCATGAGGATTCTCACTCTTCAGGGTTATATAATGACTCATGTCGTTGACTACTTCAGATGAACTCAAAATATTATTGGAAAATTCACTCAGGGATACCAGAGATTTTAATCGTGTTGTCTATTGAAAAGAAGGAACGAGGAGAATTGCCATTCTTTGGATGAATGGCTGTATACGAACTTTCTGATACTGTTGTGATTTCCTCGATAAAACGCAATCAAAATGTGTCATTCAAACAGATGAGAGAACGCACAATATGGCTCTAATTATGACTAAGTGAAATGGAGCTGAGCCCCCTGACCTCTTACAGATTTTTGAACCAAATACTACATCACAAGATTAGCATCTTCGAGTTACAAACCATGGCATTTTTACAGTTATTTTTACATTTTAGATAATTTCGACAGAAGTGTATATCCAGAGAAGGAGACTTTGATGACCTGAAAAATGGAAAACCATTTCAATATATTTTATTCAAAAAGGAAGTTATATTCATGAGAGAGAGAGAAAATCATTTTATTTATAAGATAATTTTGAAAGTTGTAAAGAAAAAGGTTTCCACACGAACAAATGAATATTGAACATTATGGAAGGTGTTAGCATTCGAAATGGATATGGAAAAACTACCACTCTGTTTTCGTTTTTTTTTTTTTCTATAGACACACTTTTCCATTATGTTCAATTCACCCAGCCGAAAAAAATATAACGTGAACGATGGGGAATTTATTTTTCTACTGACAAAATGGTTAACGCTTTCGCGGCCGAGGTTATTAGTATAACTACTTCTCTTCGGGCTTGAAGGCCGTCGTTCTTCGGAATTTCTTCCTGACGTTTCGCTAGCGCGAGTGGCCAGCTTCTTCAGAGGCTTATTCATCTCCGATGACTAAACAGTTCGATTTCTCAAGGCGTATTTATATTGATGCAGGTAGTCTGGAGTGTTAATTACTTCTGTCGGGTTCGGGGAATAATCATCATTATTAGTTGCCGCACTACCTGCTGTGATTTCATTAGGTATTCTTGTTTTCTTCAGAATCGGATCCCAAATTCTGTTTAGAGTCAACGCTTCTTCCTTTCTGTTGAAATTGTTCGCATGTTTTTGGATCTCTATTGCCTCCCGCACCAGTCGGCTATGGTAACCCTGGTTGGGGGCAATCAGTGTGGCATTTTCGAACAGAATCTTGTGGTCGCCCTCACTCAATGCGTGTTCCGCCACCGCAGGCTGGGGCAAACCGACAAATCGGCGGTGGCGGAACACGCATTGAGTGAGGGCGACCACAAGATTCTGTTCGAAAATGCCACACTGATTGCCCCCAACCAGGGTTACCATAGCCGACTGGTGCGGGAGGCAATAGAGATCCAAAAACATGCGGACAATTTTAACAGAAAGGAAGAAGCGTTGACTCTAAACAGAATTTGGAATCCGATTCTGAAGAAAACAAGAATACCTAATGAAATCACAGCAGGTAGTGCGGCAACTAATAATGATGATTATTCCCCGAACCCGACAGAAGTAATTAACACTCCAGACTACCTGCATCAATATAAATACGCCTTGAGAAATCGAACTGTTTAGTCATCGGAGATGAATAAGCCTCTGAAGAAGCTGGCCACTCGCGCTAGCGAAACGTCAGGAAGAAATTCCGAAGAACGACGGCCTTCAAGCCCGAAGAGAAGTAGTTATACTATTTTTCTACTTTTATAGTCAATACTGGCTTCTCCTTTGAAATATTATTCAAATACATGTGTGACCCCCAAGTTCACTTCAAATGGAAAATTTACCCTGATAAAAAGTAAGAAATCCATCGTGTACAAATTATAAGTTTTCATCTCAGATACGTCTTGAGATTTGGCCATGATGATCATGATATCCTTTTTTGCTGCTTCTGTACCCTCATTCCAGTTACTGAGATAAATGAACAGCGGCAAGATACTGGCCTGGAAGGAAAACGGATAGTGAACGGAAAATCTGTTCATCTCTGTTCTCAATACCTGATATTTCAACTCGTTCCCGATGCCACAATAAACCAATAGCTGCCAAGTATTGGCAAAAAGATACAGGACCAATAAAACGTATTCTGACGGTTTCCAGTGTCCCTGTCGCAAAGAAAAATCATGTGGTCGTGCTAATATCAATGCAATCAACTACGATAACAGAGAGAGAGTCTGGAACAGTGAAGCGTAAAACATTATGAGTGAATAAGCTGAGATAGGTTTCCACAGTATTTTTTATATATGCAGATTCACACCAAAGGAAAGCCCTGTAATATTCAAAGAACACCACGTGAATCAAGGGACAGGAGATACGAAATAATTAGTTCTCAATAATCGTAGACTTCGCCTTGAATCGTGTCTAAAGTTTTGTGTTCGACGTTTCAGCTTTGATGCTGGAGCCATTTTCAAGAAAGGAAAGTTTCCTCTGAGGTCAAGCTGCCTACTTCTTAGATTGAACAGTTCAATCAATCCAATTTCGAACTATCAGAATATGAATCAGTGGGCTGATAGTTGTCACTGGTGATACTGATAAACATTTGTGTTCTTATTTATTCGAAATTTGGTTCTTTTTGACTTCAACACCATTTACCGAATAATGCAATACCTGGACCAGGTGAAATTATTGTCCAGTGATATTGACGAATCAATATCGAATCAGTACAAGCGCTTGGTTTTCTTTGCATCCAAACGTCATTAACCATAAAACTTATTTACTGACTTCAATGAATTCCTTAAAGAGAGAAAGGATATACGCCTTGGAGAGATATTGTCAAGGTCGAATTGACAATTTTTACTTAAATTATTCTTGTCTCGACTTCTCTTCATCCACCACATTGAAGAGGGAATCAATTTAATGAATACTTGAAGTATTCCATCTTGCTTATTCCGCAGTGTTCTCTCTCATAGCAGTGTCAAGGATTCGCCAGTTCATCATTCAAAATTTTGAAATAAAAATATTGAACCTCAGTAGAAATTCAAGAAGAATGTTTTCTACAGATATAACACAAAAGTGATAGAACAATGAATTTGAAACATACAATTGTATTCAATGTAATTTCCTCACCAGATTTAGTTATCATTACAAAATAAATCAGGTTTCAAATGGAATGTCAATTTGCAAGTATTGACAGTTCTATTCACTTGTTTGATTGTACTTGAAATGAAGATTTTTGAATGATATTAAATTCAAAAACTTCCATATCACGCCCCCAAAAAAGTAGGGCATAAATACAGTACACAGTTGGTATAAGAAACCTTTCATGACAACTGAACCGATATGACATTGTGAAATCTCACCGCTGTTAGTTGAAACATTCCATTACATATCCCAATCATACTACTACATAGTTGCAGGAGCTCTGTTGAACTGAAACACTCATTTATATCTCTCGTTGTTCTGGAAAAAAAAATTGCCGATGCTCATGGAATATAACATGACATTTTGCAAATAATTTACTTTTCAATAGTCCATAAAATGTAATATAAATAGAATGATTCTGGAACAATGCCTCCAGACCAATCCAAACTCACCTACACAGTAGGTTGATGGACGAAAACCTGTCAGAAAATCCCTACTTTCCTGACTGATGCCACTAAGTTGCGTTTTTTTTATTTTTTCTCGTCGTCAGCACCAAATGCATACAGAGTGTCCAGGGATGAAACCGACAAAACTTATGGGGATAAAGGGACTGACCATATGATTGGAAAATGCCATATAGAAATGTTCAGAACCGCTTCGTTACCGACATACAGAGTGATTTGTGAATTTAGACAGCAAATTCAATTCTCCATATTAGATGCGGGGATAAGTCGATTTGGTTTAAATTTGGTACATCGATTACACTGAGAGTCCTCAACAAGTAGCCCTTCGAACGAAATAAATATCGGACCGGTTTTTTTGTTCCATGTTAAGTTCTTGTAAGAATAACTCACCCTGTAGAATGATTATCACAAATCTGAGCTCAAATCCGGAATCTACGGAAAAAATTCCTACAGGAAATAGTTGAAAAAGTTTCTGGCGACATTCCTAGTAGGTACATTCTTTTTTCAATTAATTCTCTAAAAAAATTTATTGTTTGATGAGGTACCATCAAAAATTGTTAAATATCATGAATAATTACGGAACCAAGACAATAATATTATTATTCTCTTCAAAAAGTTCGCAGCTGAATTTTATAAAATACTTCAATTACCCAAAAAAACTGAAGCATAAATGAGCCGGAATGAGTCTTTTCATTTCAAGTTCTTTATCAAAACATTTTTGAGAGCGTGCCACTAGATGCCACTGCCAAAACTGAAGAATGAATTCCTATCAGTAGCTAATTGATTGTTTTAATACAGTAGGCTTGTGTCAGGACGTGTCAAATCCCGAATTTCATCATAAAGAACTGTTGTTTACTTTTGTTTTCTTGGTATTCATTCATTATTCTAGTTTTTTTTTATTTATACTACAGTTCTAAGTGTTTGTTCATAATGCCGTTTCATTTCACCAATGAGGAATACGCAGATATTTTATTTGTATATGGGCTGTGCGAAGGAAATGTTCAGTCGGCAGGAAGGGAATACAGACGTCGCTAACCTAATCGTCGCATTTGGCGCTACCTTGTATGCTTGTATGGAAAACATAAAAAAAAATGCTTTGCATCGATACCACAAGTGAAGAGGGTGATCATGTACCACGCATATTGTTTTCTAGATGGCGCTTAGTACATAGAAGGTCCATCAACAGAATTTCAGTTATCGACGGTAGCCAATTCACCAGGGATTAAATTAATAATCCTAGAAATGTGCATACTTGGGCAGACGAAAACCCACATGCCATTGTTCAGAAAAACTGCTAATACAGATTTCATCTCAAAGTTTTGTGTGGAATCCTTGATAAACATTTGGTTGGACCTCACGTTTTTGACGAACGGTTAACTGGAAGAATACTCTACCGGATGCTATATGCCAACTTCTGAATCGTTTCAATAATACGATCTGTTATGGGGTTGATATGGGATATTTTATTATCAAAATTTTGCGTCGAAAAATCTGTATGAAATGTCGTAGAGGATGCGTGAGCAAGAAAAATAACTGGCGTTAGAATTGAAAATGGAAGTAGCTATGCAATATCGAGATGTCTGGCACAGAAGTAGAAAGTGATTTATGAGAAAGAATATACGGCACTGACGCTTTGGAGTTTGGTTAGATCGTTTCCATGGTGATATTCAATTGGACAAATTTTGTGATAGGACTATAAGGGGAAATGAAGACTATTACTATAAATCCCTCGTCATTATTCCCTAAGGAAAAAATATATGTCATTATTCTGCAGAAACCATTAGTATAATACTTACATCGTGTATTAGTCGTAAATAAACTATTTTATCTATCGGTGCGAATAAAGTGATATTTCATTTACGCTCGCATGTGAATTGCGACTTATTTTTCTTTTTGAATTGAAAGAAAAACTCACTTCAACATGTGCTATAGATTCACTACTCACATCGAGATAACTCACCTCAATATTAACCTATGATGTTTTATACATCTAACTAAAAAAATTCTCTCTTCGCTGTATGGTAGATATTCGCTTTCGCCTAGTTCTGCGAACTTTTCGTTTATAGTCAACATGTCAGCTGTATTGAATTTCAAGAAACTGTGATGCAAGATTCTATATTGTGCTATTACGCATCCGCAAACTGTCAATAACAGGAAATCCATTGCCATAGTTCCTACATACATGTAGTAGATGAGACTGAAGCTCTGGAAGGCGTACACCAGTTGATATGCTGGGGAAACAGACCAGTCGAAGAAATACATTGTTGGAAAGGGCAAGGTTCTTTCTGGACCATTGAACAATGGCCCTGGAAGGGCAATGATAATATAGAAAAGCCCAGCTACACTCAATGATATCATACTTTTCAGTTGTATGGAATACATACTCTTCAAGGATTCTTCAAGCTCCTCATCAGCTAGGATATCATATGGCCAGAACTTATTCAGAATATCATTAATAATCAGACGTAATTTTTTAGAATGATACCATACCATCTGGGGTTTACATAGACACTGAAAAAGCATAATAAATAAATAATTATTATATGATAATACTGTATGAATATCATTATTTTATGGTGGTGTAACGAACGGTAGGGTTTGTATTGTTGTTTTTCTTTTATTGCTCTTCTAGGTACCCACAATAATCCCTCTATATTTTGTTTCTAACACTGTACCTCTATTTCAACCTATCTGCATCAATTTATGTTCACAGAATAGACAACTTTACAATTTACAATCCCACCGCTCTGTTACTAGTGTGGTAATTACTGGAAGGAGATTATTTTTTTATCATTTCAACATAATAATTTGCTTTTCAACACTTCTCAACTAGTTCACAATTAAGCAAAAATGATCCCAAAGCTAGATCACCAGATGTAACGACTGCGAGAGTTATTGTAACTCTGCATACTTCTAGTATCTTATTTCTCTTTATGCAAATCATTCGTCAACAATCACTTTATGCTTTCCTCAAAAAAAAATCATATATCAGATTACAATTCCTCTGCAAGTTACTAGATAATAATTGGATAAAGGCTTTTGAATTCATTAAGACAGCGGCTGTCACCAGACGAGGAGGGTAATTCCACGTCAAATTTTGGATGTCAAGGCTATTTCCGAAAGAGACATGAACTCGGCCCTTTGCACGAAGAAAGGGTCTTTAGTGAGAAACTCAGGGTCATTTCTGCTTCCTCGTATACTCTGAAAATCTGAAAATAGGGCGGCTTGTAGGAAATGAAATCCTCGATAACTTTGAGCAGTATATTAGCAACGAAATGAAAATAGGAACTCACAAAATAGATTAGAGAAAAAATATATATAACGAAAGAAATATGCAGTGAAAACAATTTATAACAAAAAGAAAATTACATTTGCCGTACTATTTAGTTTAATCAAAATATTGAAAAAATGAACTGAGACCGGCAATGGTCTTCTCTATGCATAATAATAATGAATATTCCACAAACAGAAAAATGTGTACTTAGAGCACAAAAATCTGATATACTTATATCTATAAATGCCTCTAAATTTGCCCTACTGGCTAAATGTATATTATAGGACGCCCAACGGCCCATCCCAATAGCTACTCGATGTCAGAGAGAGTCAGAAAGATTTCTCAACTTGTGATTCAACAACAGATATAAAATTTAATGATGGCTTTCTCTTCCCAATAGTGAATGAAATGGTATTATACGTTAACACACATCAAAATTGACATACCAAGTCTTCTGTCTATCTTGCATGGCTGTTTCCATTCCATTCCATAGAATTCTTGGTATTCCAAGATATGGCACTTTGCACACGAATTACTGATATTCTTATTTTTACTGATTGTAATTATCTTCTACCCCCGTGACTTGAGACGCGACCCCATAATTTAGGGAGGGACTACGAATCCCCCGCGCTCAACTCGCGTTTCCCGCTCGCGGAGATCTCTTGATCTTCTTTCTAGCGCGACCTACGTTTCACTACCTAAGAGCGACCTTTTCTCGTCCACTTTCATTTTTGCAAATTTTGCAAAAATCGCAATTCTCTCACAGCGTGCAAGCTCGCCCACGCTAGATGAATATAACAATTCGTCGGACTGATCCCACGCGTAGACGATGTTTTGTCTATCAAAAAGTTTACACATTGAGATCTCATATCTCGTCTAGACTAAAACAAAGACTTCTTTCATTGGGTGTTTCGTGAGAGGAATTCTCAAATGAATTTTGATACATTCTATATGAAGCTTCCATATACAGGGTGCGAATACTTATATTCCAGTTCACTTTAAAATACTCAGCATTCCCTGTTATATTAGTTGAACTCAAAGTATCTGTTGTTGCGAATGTTGTTCCACATTATACCTGTTGCCGATCCGTTTTATTTTTCCAGATAGTCGAGGAACATGTTACTTATACTATGTCCATTCAAGCAAAGGAGTGATCCAAAACATTATCATGCATTGTGCACGTGATCACTCAGACAAGGCTGCTAGTACAGAGTCGCAGTAAGGAACAACCGAAATTGTATTTATCAAGGTGCAGTTTTTTTGGTATTTTTTAGGTGGACTGTAGAGGTGTTATAATCAGTTTCTTCGGCAGTATCATTACTTGACATTTTAAAAATTTCAAAGCTCAAAATAACATATATTTACACACCACAAGCGTATGTTGAAACGTAACCGACTATTCCGACACTGCAACACGAATAACATTAGTCTTTTGTATTTGATTTCGATTGGCCAGTATGTGGTGATCACGCGTTGATCACGCATCTATCGCTGTTTGGTTTACTCTCTTTGTTGGATGGATATAGTATAGAATAGAACAGGTGAATTCAAAGCCATCCCTGATTTCTGTAGATGAGTCATTTTTGAATTTGAATCATTTTCTTCTGTGCATAGTACTAAAATGATAGAACTCTGATCAATGGAGAACGAGGATGCCATCCATAATGGATATCCTAAAACAAGTACATAAAAAACATATTTTCAATTCAAAAATGACTTTCATCTTCAAGAATTTAGAATGGCCCACATTTTTCTTCCCGAATAATATTTACATGCAGTTCAATGTTTCTTTCGTAGAAAATTATTCAAGTGGGACAAAAGTATGGCGGAGAAATGGTGATTTTTGATAAATGGAGTCATGGTTGAAATGAACTTTACATTTTCTCGAATTACTCTAACAAACAAGAAGAAACAATGAAGTTCACAATGGAAATCAAAGAGAACGATGAACTTCCTTTTCTAGATGGTATCATAAAGGAATCAAAAATTCATGTAGACCTCCAAGTGTATATCGATAGAAAACACAATATAGCTACAGATATCCTCCCATTATATGAAACTATCATTCAAAAATAGCATAGTAAATATATTATATATATTTGAAGGAAGAAAAATATCATACAATGGATGTGAATGAATATGTAGAGATTTTCAAAGAACATACATTGACTGAAATTGAAACGTGAAGACATAAAACTTTCACAAACGACACATCCTGTAACAAACATTATACCTCAGGTCCCTTGATCAACTGAAATGATGAAACGGATCGGCAACAGGTATAATATCAGATTCGACCAACATTCGAAAAAAAAATACTTCACTTTCGATACGTACACACACTTTACCAACTAGTATAACAGAAAACACAGATAATTTTATTTATTGAATCCCTCGTTAATGTGGTCAAAAACATATCGGTGAAAGGTCCGGACATCTGGAAGGGCGAGAGAGTGAACACAAGATGTACATCAAGGAAAGGCAGCTTGGGGGTTTTGAATTATCAGAACACATTTTTACTGCCTACGGAGATCACACAGTTGAATGGAATGACACTCACATGATGGCAGGTGAGCAATGGGAGGAGACGAAAGTTGGAGGAATCTGCTTTTATCATGCTGTCTGCGAAAACCCGCATCTCAGTTCAATTCAATTCAATTCTTCATTTTCCAATCGACAATTTACATTGTATAGGAATAGTAAAAAAAATGCTTGGGTCTATTCAGATAATGGAATTCACATAAATAGCCCAGACACAAACCAGAGAATACATCTAAAATTACAAATATTCTTCAATACCATACATACATTTCACAATTAAGAAGTCACGAAGGCGTTTTTTGAAAACATTCAAACTCTCAACTTTTTTTATTTCATTTGGCAACTTATTGAAAATTCTAGGAGCCATAGACTGAGGAGATTTGAAAGACACATTAAGTCTATTAAACGGTATAGGTAGGTAATTTTTTTGTCGAGTTTCAAATTGATGTTTGGTTTTGGATTCAAGTAAGACATCTTTCTGCTGAAAACACCATACTGACAATTCAAATATTAAAATAGACGGCACAGAATCTTATACTTTTGAAAAAATTGTTTGCAGCTAGTTCGACTTGATATGTTGAGAAGAGAACGTAGGACTCGCTTCTGTGCAACAAAAACATCTTTTGAGGATGCGACTAGACCCCAAAAATAGATACCATACCTCAATCGGCTATCGATTTGGGCGTAATATAAAGGAATTAGTTGACTGATGTTCAATACCTCTCTAAGAGTTCTAAATTGGTATGATATAGAATAGAGCACAGACACACTTACATATTACGTATCGTAAAATTCTTGCAAAGTATAAAAACACTTCTCAATCGAATAATTCTTCAGCGTGTTATTGAATTCATTGAGGTTTGTTATAAATTTTAAATACCTTGGAAGCTTATTAAAAATAGTGGGACCTACCACTGATGGACAGATTAATGTAGTTTTATATTGATGTAACGGTATATGGAGATCACGTTTCTGTCTAGTGTTCACATTGTGAATACTTCCATTTTCGGGAAATCTATTCTAATTTTTAAAAACATACTTTGAGAGTTCAGAAATATACATACAGCATAAGGTTGAAATTGTGAGTTTTCGAAATATATCCCTACAAGGAAATGCACTAGGAACTCCCTGCTACTATACGAATAATTCTTTTCTGTACAATAAACACATCTGAAGCTAGTGTAGTGTCACCCCACACACATACACCATATCGCAACCTTGACGCAACTTGAGCGTGATATAATGATAATAGTTGTTGATCTGTCGGAATGTTTTTGAGGTTTCTGAACATATAACACAATTATTCAAAAAATGAACAATTTGTTCAGGCCAGCCTCAACTCACCTACACTGTAGGTTGACGGACTAACACCTATTAGAAAACAACTACTCCCCTGGCTAATACCACGAAGGGCATTGAATTACATCCAACAGGTATCAGTGCGGAATTCTTCACAGAAGAAATTCCGCATATGCTCGTGGCGATACAACTACCAGAATTGATTTTCAATTACTGGGACGGGACACACTTGCATACCGGTTTCGGGCTATTTGGCCCCTCATCAGTGCAAGGCAGTGCCATCATCAACATAAGTCGATGACTTCCCAGTAATTGAAAATCAATTCTGGTAGTTGTATCGCCACGAGCATATGCGGAATTTCTTCTGTGAAGAATTCCGCACTGATACCTGTTGGATGTAATTCAATGCCCTTCGTGGTATTAGCCAGGGGAGTAGTTGTTTTCTAATAGGTGTTAGTCCGTCAACCTACAGTGTAGGTGAGTTGAGGCTGGCCTGAACAAATTGTTCATTTTTTGAATATTTGATTTAAAGCCAGTCTTCAAGCATCCCCATGAATTTTTGTGAAATATAACACAATGAATTCAGTTTGTTCTTGACGAGGGTGCAGTGTTTTTTCCAAGTCAGACATGCATCCATGGTAACCCCAGAAACGTTGTACCATCTGAACTGCTGAGTGTTTGCTCATTTATTTGAATTTGTACTTTTTCACACTGTCTTTGACGATTGTGGAAACTCACGAGTTGAGTTTTTTCAGCATTGAGGTACAAGGAATTGTTTCCGCACCAATTCACAACTGACTTCAGAGTACTTTCACACGTCTCAAACAGAAGATGATCCACATCACTGGACACCACCAAGGATGTGTCATCAGCGTACATCGTTATGAATGAGTCTGTGATGATGTTGTCTATTTCATTTATATAAAGAAGGAATGATATCGGACCTAGCACAGATCCTTGCGGTACACCCATCGTGACGTCCAAGCGCTCAGAATTGAAAGTAGTAGTGGTAGACCCACTATGATATTTAGAGCAAACGAACTGTTGTCTATTCTTCAGAAACGACAGAGCCCAGTCGTAGGCACCACCACGTATACCATACGAATAAAGCTTTGACATGAGTATCGGTCTATATGAAATCCTAAGAATATGATAGTGGAAACATGTGTTGCATTGTCAAATCCAAACACAATATTCTCGCATTTGCTATGAATCGTACCTAGCTACCCTTCTTGAAAGACGTTTGTCAAATCTCAGAATTTTGATATTTACGAAAACGAACCCAGAAATTTTTTATTTTATTTTTTATTTTTATTTTATTTTATTTATTGCCCAACAGAAATTCCAATTACAGGACAATGTACTAGAATAACAATTTCAAAAAGCTCTATATGTATGTACATAATCGAACAAGAAAGTACTATCAACAGTCATCACTACTATTGTTTCAAAACATAATACAAATCTTTTAAATATCAAGTTAGTTATGTCGTGGATTCGAACATAACATTGAACTTATCTAGAATTACAGAAATACTATCATGAAAGATATCACAATCCTCTGAAATGAGATTAAAATTTGAACACATAGTATACACAGGTGATTTCAGTAAAGCATTGGTTCTTGGCACACTGCAATGAAATGTGAGATGTCTGCGTGCATTCAGTTTTGGCACATGAAAGTTAATTTTATCCAATAAATATGGTGAGTCTATCTTGCCGTGTAGTAGACCAAATAGAAACGATAACCCTTTATTGATTCTTCTGATCTGTAGACACTGCATTTCGAATCGTTCGAGCAGTATAGATTGGTCAATTCCTCGATTAGGATATATATTAGTTACTCTAAAGGACAAATACTTGAGAAAACGACGCTGTACATTTTCAATAGCACGAATATGACTTTGATAAAAAGGGTTCCATATAATTACTGCGTATTCCAATTTGGATCAGACGAGCGGAAAATAAAGTGTCTTAAGAACATCTTGGTTGGAAAATGATTTACAATTCCTAATGGGAAAACCTAAATTTTTCATTGCAGACGACACTATATTGTTTATGTGGCTGGTAAATTCTAATTTCGCATCAAAAAGCACTCCCAAGTCTTTTACTTCCGTACATCTAGCTAAACTGGTATCGCCCAGCTTGTAGTCGAACGTGATGTAATTGACTTTCCGGGTGAAAGTACAAATCTTACATTTAGATACGTTCAAATGCAATTTATTCGATTCGCACCACCTGATGAGGATGTTAAGATTTTATTGTAATGTGAGACAATCTTGTGTGGAATTAATTTTGAAATAAATCTTCAAATCGTCAGCGAAAAACAAGCGTGCACAAGTTATTGAAGTAGCCAGATCCTTAATGAAATAGAGAAATAACAAGGGTCCCAGGTTGGAACCTTGGGGTACACCAGATGTTGCTTGGTAATATCATTGTATTTAGATTACATAGTAGGCTCACCTTATGGACTTATCATTGGAGGACGATGGAGGCGAAATGTAGTTGGCAGCACCGTCGAATGGATGCAGACGTTTATTAAGGTTGAAAATCGCTTGTTTTCGTTACACCCGACAGACTGGATTGTAACTGGACCGGCATCGGCTATTTCATAGCTTTACCGTACCTTTCACTTGGATTATATTCATATATTTGTTGTGTTTAATATCATTCTTGTTCACAATTTACGAATAGTTGATATTTATATGAAGTTTATTCACTTGGTTTTATTTATCAGAGAGCTACAGTATTGATTGACACCAATTTTCGGGTGTAGCTGAATTGCAGGTCAGCTAACACTTGAAGCATGAAAATGATGACTGAAGAGTTCTCAAATCGGAGGGAAAGCCTGGAAAATTTGAAAACCTTTATTGATGGTGTCAGTTTGATTAGATAATTGCTCATAAGTCGAAAACTAGAGAGGGTGCCACTTAGACATTTTCAGAGAATACGTGAAATGACATGATGATTCCGAAAAAAAAGCACGGAATTTTCAGATCGGACGGAAACCCTTGAAAAATCAAAAATCAATATGGATGGTGACACTTTGATCAGATATTGGCTCATAAGTCGAAAACTAGAGAGGGTGCCACTTGGGAATTTTCACAGAATACGTAAAAGGACATGCTTATTCCGAAAAAAAAAATAGCACGGAATTTTCAGATCGGACGGAAAGCCTGGGAAAAATGAAAATCATTATTGATTGTGTCAGTTTGATAAGATAATGGCTTATAAGTCAGTATAAACTGAGTATATACTGAAATTATTATTAAGAACATTATTTATTAAGTATTATAAGACTGTTTCGAAATCAATGAAAACTTGAATAGGTACTAACAATGTAAAATTATCAATCTCACAGCATAGTTGAATTTCTATTAAATTTTTTTATTATAAATGTATGTCTTTAAACCCTCCTCTATATGCACGCTTCGGTCTCCTATGCTTTCGCTCCGAGCACTCTATCTCTTCGATTTATTATAAACGACAGCTTGGGGCCAAGTTAGCGCTCAGAGCTCACAATAAATGACCTCAAGTAGAATTGTTCGATACACCTCAGGTCACGTGATCAAAAATCCTGATCCGAGATGTGATTGAAAAACTGAACTACAACATTTGTGTTCGGTATGTACTGATCTGTCAGGACTTCTGTTCGCTTACACCATAACGTGTTTGACAACTGTTGTTTATGACACTTCAAGGTAAAACACAATTAAATTTAATTTGAATAAACACAGTGTTCATAGTACATTCGCTTGAAAAAGATTCAGTGTATTGAAACATGTCGCGAAGGCATTACATTATGTGGAAATTTAATCGTGTTTCACCTTATAGTCTCACAACTATGGTTTCTTTCTAGTAACCGCGCCACCTCAATAAAAAATAGAACTGTTTTTTATGCATTACTTACATTCCAATATTCAACTACATATAATATGGATCTATTTACTCTAAATTATATTACTCAAATGGTCGACTTGGTGAAAATACATAAAAATTTCATTGAAAATCAATTGTGTGATTTCCACTAGACAGTTTGCCAAACCGCTACATGTGTTTCACTATAGAATATCTTCTGTAGGCCTGAAAAAGCTATTGTGTAGTAAAGCACGTGTAGCGGTTTGGCAAACTGTCTAGTGGAAATCACACAATAAAGTGTTTTTTTGATAACGTCAATTATATTATTAGTTTTGTCTAAATCACTGAATTATTCAGGTCAGATTTTTTTCATACGTATTTGTAGAAATATTCATGAATTAACACTCCACTCCAATGTTACGAATATGATTACACTATTTCAAGCGAAGAGTACTCATAGTTTATTAGTCAACTTTTTTGAATTAATTTGCTTACAATTTTTTCAATACGGGCCTGTCTCGACTCCACGTGCCGGTCAAAAAGATCGCTGTAGCGATGATATTTCTATCCAACGGTAAATACATTAGCGTTAGCCTACTAGGTAGTCTATATACAATGGTAATATGCAGATGCAAAACCGTTATATGCAACATATTGACGTCTGTTGTTCAGATATGACGAAAGCAAATTTTTCAGTCTGTAACTGAATCCAAACTGGTCAAGTTTTTTCAAAATTATCGGATGACTTATCTTATCGAAGGTCTTCGAGAAGTCAGTATGAACTACATCCATCTGCCCCTTACTGTCTAGAACCTCTGATATTTCTTGAGTTATCGCAACTAGATTAGACACCGTTGAACGACTTCGCATGAATCCATGTTGTGAATGAGATATAAGATTACTAGTTTGAGTATAAATGGAGGCATATATCGACATCTCGAAAACCTTCGCAAAATTGTCAAGAATAGATATTCCACGATAATTCTCTATGAAAGTCGGATCACCATTTTTCAAAATAGGACAGACTCTTGCAGTTTTCCATCTATCCGGAAATTCACCTGTATTTAATGCACAATTGAATATTTTTTTAGAGGCTGTACAAATACATGAGCTGCATCTCGAATTAGGAAACTAGGAATCATATCCTCACCAGCAGTAAACTTATTTGACAGTTTCCTTAGTGAAGTCAATATATCACTCTCGCTGAACTCCATTATATCTACATAAGAACAATCCGAATACTCCATATTCAAGTTATATGGGGGATCATCAGTGTATACACTTCGGAAGTAATTAGCAAATTCATTGACAATTGTGTTCGGTTTATCGAATATTTCACCATTATGAATCAATCGGCCTGGTACCCTTGTCACTCCTTTCTTTGTATGAACAAAAGACCAAAAATTATTAGGGCAAGAAAGTAAATCATTTTCCACCGACAGTAAATATTGCTTGTAAGAATCAGATATCAGTTGTTTCACTAACTTACGTACTCGTGAGAATTCTTCATAGATATGCGGTTCCTTCTGACGTTGATAACTTCGATGTAAACTATGTTTCAATTTTATGTTACGTATAATTTCGGCAGTGTACCATTTGGGATACCTACGTTTGCGCTTAATAAACTTGGGTACGTATAAATCAAAAAGAAAAAATAACTTTTGGTACACTGATTCACACATAGCATTTACACTCGCCAAATTGTCAAGGAATGACCAATCTATATATGTCAAGGCATTATAGAGTCCCAAGAAAATGGCCTTTTTGAAATTATACGATGTATTCAGTGAATTACTTCCAAAATAATTATCTTTACCAGCATTGACTTCAAATTCAATGCTTAGGGAAGGGTGATATTTGTCCTCGCGAAGCAGCGGTGAAAAATCTCGCGATATTGCACATTTCAAATCAGTTATTACTAAGTCTAACATTCTTCCACTGGAATTCAAAATGGTATTTGATTGTGTAAGATCGGTAAATTGCAAAAAGTTATGCAATAAGCGAGAGTTTTTATCTGTGAGATCATCATTCACATAGTTAGTGATGTTAAAGTCTCCAAGGACAAGAATGTTAGACTGGCCATTTACAATATTTCCGAATAAATCAAAAAATAATTCAAAATCCTCAGATGTAACATGTGGAGGTATGTATATGACAAAAATAAATATTGTATTGAAATTTATTGTACACTTTACTCCAATAATATCAATGGTATAGATCTCATTATGAAGATGATCAAGATCTACTGTTTCAACCGAAAAGTTACAATCATGATATGCCAATAGTACTCCACCTCCACATGTAGTGTTCGTCCTTATAAAATTGCGATCGCATCGTCTAACAATATATTCAGGTGGAAACATTTCTGAGCTAAGAACGTTTTCAGACAACCAGGTCTCAACAAAACATATTATGAAGTTGTAATCTGATGCCAAGATTGAAGTGTATAGTTCATTCATTTTAGTATTGAGTCCGCGCACATTTTGGAAGTAAACATTTATGGCGATATTTCTGTTGGGTTCAATCAGTTTTCCGAAATGATTTTGGGTACACCACGAATATGCCTGATTTTCAAACCTGTTTCACCATGAGCAGTTCTGTTCTCAAGTTCCTGTTTTAGCTTTTTGTAATACTCTATTTGTCGAGGGGTACGATCATATGAAATATTGATTCTCGATAAGGTATTATGAGTTTTAAGTTTACTGGCTCCCTTAATACAAGAACGAACATCATTTTCATCTTCGAGTCTAATTTTAATGGGCCTTGGTTTTCCGCCGTCATTAGTTTTTCCTAGTCGAATAGGTTTAATGTTTATAATAAAACAAATATTCATGGGGATGCTTGAAGACTGGCTTTAAATCAAATATTCAAAAAATGAACAATTTGTTCAGGTCAGCCTCAACTCACCTACACTGTAGGTTGACGGACTAACACCTATTAGAAAACAACTACTCCCCTGGCTAATACCACGAAGGGCATTGGATTACATACATACATTGCATTAAATCATTTCGTGGTATTAGCCAGGGGAGTAGTTGTTTTCTAATAGGTGTTAGTCCGTCAACCTACAGTGTAGGTGAGTTGAGGCTGGCCTGAACAAATTGTTCATTTTTTGAATATTTGATTTAAAGCCAGTCTTCAAGCATCCCCATGAATATTTGTTTTATTCGTATTTTCCTTGTACGAGGAATTGGGGCCATGCGGATATGCTCTTGGTTAGTACCTAGTCTACGGGCAGATGGCGCAACAACGGCTATTTTGCTAGTTGTTTGTATCAGCCTAGGTCTAGGGAAGATACTCTACTCGAGTATGATTTTTAATTATGGGAAGTCATCAGCTTATGTTGATGATGGCACTGCCTTGCACTGACGAGAGGCCAAAAAGCCCGAAACCGGTCTGCAAGTGTGTCCCGTCCCAATAATTGAAAATCAATTCTGGTGGTGTATCGCCAAGAGTATATGTGGAATTTCTTCTGTGAAGACTCCCACACTAACACCTGTTGGATGTAATCCAATGCCCTTCGTGGTATTAGCCAGGGGAGTAGTTGTTTTCTAATAGGTGTTAGTCCGTCAACCTACAGTGTAGGTGAGTTGAGGCTGGCCTGAACAAATTGTTCATTTTTTGAATAAATGTTTATAATATTGACTTCATCGGCGACAACACTCAACAATGAATATTTGTGAACGAGTTTCGAAAACGAAAGCTGATTTGGTTTCCGAAACGTTAACCATAAGTATTTTGATGAATATTAGTTCATATATTCCTTTGATAAGCAAATTTCAGAATGTTTTCAGGAAGTTGCTCACTAATAGAAATTGTTCCATCCGACAGGAACTGTTTTATAATTAACGCAGTAACATTTTGGGGTTAATTGAAAATCTGTCCTTCTGCACTCGTATAGATAAGAAAAATAATTCTTATTTTTTTCAGAATATATGAGAATGGTTCATCGAATCTCTCGGCACCATGTACATATTGGGTGTTTCTCAATGATATGCGAATATTCAGGGGTGTGAAACTACATAAACAAATAATTATAGCTTGCTATATGAAAACCAAAATGATCCGTTACGAAAATACGTGGTGTTGAAGTTCTAAGAAAAAAATTGAAGAAAATATCAAAGTTTGGCCGACCGCATGGTACTGTGGATTTGGAGAATTCTTATTGTATCATAAAATGTGCAGCTTCATTATGGATGCTGAGGTATGAGACATAACTGTCTCCCAAAGGTTGAAACATCAGAGTGAAAAATTATAAAATTCAAGAATATTGTGATCCTTACATAAGGTCGCAATGGAGCTCACCTTGAACCCAATGCTAGAGAGGAGGTCTGGACAATCAATTGACCCCGATAAGAGTTCAAGTAGTAAAGAACAAGTCCAGTTTTTTTTACTTCTTCATTTAACGTCGACCTATATCCACTACCAAGGCCAATCACCGACGCCGGTGAGCACACTTCCCCCAACCGGAAATTTTGCCGAACCCTCTGGTGCAGGGATCTTTAACGAGCCCAACATCCATGGACTCGGGACCACCGGCTTTACGCTCCCTCCGAAGGATGGCATATCCTCAATATATCTTGTGCTCATTGGTATATTGTCTGCGAGCTGTGATATGCTACTTTGCTGCAGCTGTATGGGCTTCCGACACGGTATTTCCCTGCATGGTCATCCATCCAAGTACTACCTAACCGCGCTCGGCGTTGCTCAACTTCAGATATCGAAAACTGACAGTCAACCTGAAGAGCTGGGCCATGCCCTAACAAGTCCAGTTATGGTCTTTTATTTGACAGCAGTGATGTTATTCTTATTCTGAAGCATAAATCTTGGTGATCATACTCAAGTCACTGGTTTCTGCCAATTGAAAAGCTCTGGATGCATCTGAGGAAAATACCACACATGCCATATGGGCACCATTTTTTTGTGATTGACATACCCCTTCGAAGAAAATTATGGTCACATTCTGGTAGACAACGACAGATAATCTACCCTTCACGAAACCATGTTGGTGATCTATTGTTATGATGTGTCCACATTGCCAGACCAAGGTATTCCAAGTAGTTTGGAAGTATATGACTATAAGCATATACCTTGAGTTTTTCACATCCAGATTTTCGTAAAATTTCTGTAAGGGGAACATACCACGATCTGAAGAAGGGTTGGGAATTTCGTTAAGAAGGTTAGTATCAGCGCTTCTCTTCAACAGGTATGTAGGGACTCCATCAGGACCATACGCGAGGCTGTCTTCCATTCGAGATACAGCTAAACCTCACTCTATGATACTTTGAAATTACGTATATTGATAGTAAGTATGTTTGAAGTTGAAATTCAGTGTGAAATAAGATTATTTCACTCAAACATAAGAAATACATAATGGGTATGAATTACTCCATTATTCCTTTTTGTCATCGTTGAGGAACCTTTCTTGAAGTATCTTAGGGAATGTACAACCATTAGAGACTCTCAGAATGATTCAGAGTCGAATGGAATGTTATTTTCAATCGAAGATATGTTCTTCATCACTCTTAACCAAACAGTTTTCACTTCGGGTGACGATAAGAGAATTTCAAGTAGTTTTTAAGATTAATATTCTGTTTGCAACTCTCATGTGCTGCCTTCTTCGAGATACAATCAAAATTTTAATTCGGAATTACACTTACTTGAACCACCACTGTAATCATTGATAAACAGAACGTTGCTTTGTAGAAATCACTTATGTTGAAGATGAAATAATATATCATTCCAAACATCACGAATGCAACGCATGCGGTTGAGAGCAGACAGACAATCGTCCTATCTGATCCAGGCCATAGAAACAATATTTTCAGTAAAATTTTTGGAAACCATAAAGCCAACTTAGAGTAATCTCTGGTATTCAAAACCTTGAAAGCGATAGCTGCAAAACACTTCATTTCAACACATCGAAAGTTTTTTTATGGAACATTCTCACCGTCAAAAATCATAGTGAGATAAGATGAATATCTTATTATTTCTGTGAGTAGTGCTCTCGTTCGTGGACACAAACTCCTCCTAGAATATTCAGAAATGGAGTGTATAACAGATGACGCTGAGATATATCCATAAATTATCGAGCATTAATTAACAATAAGAACCCATTACTGCCCTGTCAAATGCGAGTTATCCATTATTGAACAATTGAATAATACATTTTCATAGTACACAACAAAAGGGACACAAATTTTAAAATATATGAGAGCTCAATATGGTTTATCTGTCGTCTGTTCATTCAAGGGCTGATTTTTGAATAGGCATAATGGGCACAGACTTCCAAGGCACCAGCTTGAGTATTTTTTCACCGAAGAATTTCTTTCCTGAATTGCAAATAATTCAAAATCGGTTACCCAGTGTCTTTTTCGAAAAAAAAGCTTGACTCAACATGTGCATTTGACGTGGAAATCGAATTATCTTTCTATATTTAGTATGGATGTTTCCTTTTCCGTGAAACCTTATGGAGGGGCCAAACGTATCGAGCCCCTAATGCTCTAGGTTAGTCCGCCCCTGTATATTGGATTGAGTCCACTGTCAGATAGTATTTTGTTATCATTCAATATTCATTTGAACGATCTGCTCACACTGAAACCACAAGAAAACATTTTTTAATCGTTTCCAGATATATGGTCGGATTGGAAAACAACTGTCATCTCGAATGGTTTGAAGAAAATGTATTGGCAATAAATTTCGAAAAAAAAAAAGGATTCTCTTCTGTTTTCCATGAGAATTCATTTTCGAACTGGAGACCTTCGAAAATTTTCAATACTTAACATATTCTGGAGAGTGACTGTATCAAATACTTTGGCATAATGATTGATAGATACGAGGAATGGGATCTTCAAATGAATTGTGACGTAATGATTGTAAAACTTCATGACTCTTCAAATTCAAATACTTGAAAGAATTTTTGAAGAGACTTTTCATTCATTATCATTTCATCAAATCTCTACCACTTTTCGGATACATCCTCCCAACCACCCAGATCGAAATACCAAGTGATAAAGTGCGTGCTAACAGTGGCAGTGACATAAGTTCTGATCGAAAACTAACACAAAGGTCGATCTTTTTGATTTCACTCGCTTTTTTGCAACGGAATAGTCTACCGACTGAGGATTTCACCCAAAGGATCGAATCACAAGACTTTCAAGGTAAGATCTGGGCTAGGTTCATATTCATACATTCCGCTTTCCTTTTCTGAAGCTCCCATAACTGAATATTCCCCAAATCGATAAGTAAACAAGGCTTTATTTTGAGAAAAAGTCATCGCGGCTATGGAATCTTTCTTCGAAAGCAAAAAAACTTTCAATCAAGCCACCAAATAGAGAGCCCTATTTGATGTGGAGTTAATACGATATGTAAAACTATTGAAAATTATTTATTTCAAGAGGGTCTATATGCGTGTTGAACTGTAAAACTCCATACCAGCAGCCAAAGAATGTGGCATCATAAATTTGGACCTTCAAAAGGACAAACGAACAGATCGGGTAGCTTACCGCAAACATGGAAATGAGGTGGAATATCTCGACCGTTTCGGATATTTGAAACCTCCTCAGGGGTTGGTGCAATACCTGGGAAAAAATGTCGAAATATTTCTACATGATCGCTATCAAGATTTTAATGGCCGAATGGTGGACCCTTATGCTTGGAATTCCTCTATGAGAATGGTGTGCAGTACACGTTGGGGTTCAGTCATGTCTTTGATTGTCACGCTGACAAGTCGTACTCCAACAGCGAGTAGTGATTTGATCAACCCAATTTCCTCGGACCCTGATGCTGAATACGGTTTGGCATTCATTGGTTGTCACTCGTACAAGAGAATTCCGAACATAGAGGAGAGGAAGAAAAAGTTCTACCACTTCAAGAACGCTGATGAGACCAAAAGAGATATTATCAGTATTCCCATTCCTTCTTACGAAATCACTAACATTACCTAATTTTCAACGAAGAAAAAAAAACGAAAGATATTAAGAAAGGGAAGAAAAACGATGAAAGTGAAAGGGAGTGGGATATAGCTGATAAAGTAATTCCTCTGACAGCGAATCTCAGTACTCTAGAGTGTGGAATCTACAGCATCATCTAGAAGGAACCTTCTCACTGGATCCATACGGAAAGACTAAGGACCATCTAAATATCGAATTGAAGGTGAAACATATTTTCACTAATTATGAAATCCTGATGATCTTCTCATGATGATGGGAATTTTGTGAATTTTTTGCACTGACTACGAAAGAAATTTTGTCTGTCAAAACTTGTACTCCTTTGGAGAGTACTCGATATGTCATCACAATATTCCAAACAGATTGAGTGGACAACCTGCAATATGATCACACCCTCTTAGACAATATAGATTTCATGAATATTAGATTGACTTCAAACAGTGACATCCCACCTCATAAAAGTATGCGATTGGATTTCAAAAAGAATAATTTTGTTGAGGCTCATAGGGCCTCATGGTGGACGTGAGACTTGACATTGAAGCCAAATTGTTATTTGTATACTGAGGCCGCAAAATGCTTTTTCGTGTTCCGAGAGAGAGATTATCGTCGAAGCCGCTCCGACCGAGGCAAGATAATCGTGAACGCATTTTGCGGCCATTGTATATACAGTATTTTTTTGCAAGTATACTATAAACATTATGTCTTTTTTGAAACGACAGCGTTTTGACGCAAATACAGAAAATTAAACTGATGGCGTCAGTATCACAGTGTTTCAATGGAAATGAAATATGTAGCAATATAAACGTTCAGTTTGCCAGCAGTTACTCTGGGCAACGGCCGTAAGAAATCCTGCCAGCCATCACCCTGGATATCAGCCAAATGTCATTTTGCGGCTGCGAAATTTTTGTCTCGCGTCTGGTTGTACTAAAAATGGGTTCCCGGTCAACACGTGCCTATTGCATCATAATTGATGATTATATTATGGAACACCTAACTTTGAGTGAGATAGTTCGACATTTATCTTGAAGATATTTCAAGTAGGATGCTCAGTTGTACGAAAGACTCTGAAAATGAAGCTTTGCCATAACCAATGGGGTGCAAACGAATAATTTTTTGTCAAAGTCGCCAAAGCCATATTCACTTTCTGCTGTAGAGAAACGACAAGTGAGATATGTCGAGCAAAACGTGCATGGCTTGTGATATTTCAATGCATTCTTCGACTACTCAGAGTCGAATTTTATTTGGAAGAGGTTGGGAGAAGCTGATGTTATATATGTGGCGGGACATTTAAAATTTGGCATTCTCCAAAATTACTTTGCCTGATACACACCATAACAACCACCACACATTGTCATTTTGGAAAAATTTTATACTGAGGACGCTACAACAACAAGCAATCAGGCACCCGTTTTTTCCTCCAAGAAACCTCTGTGTATCATTCATATAGGTATAAAAGTGCGCTGTAGTTAGGTACACTGTTTCAAAATATGGAGGTGGATAACGTGGCCAACGTACAGTAGACAACCCTGGAATATCCTCATTAGCTGAGCAGATCGAGAGGCTAAGGTATCCATCACCGTTGGCAGCCCTTGGAACGATGTATTTTTCAATTCAGATGAATAAATATTCAAAAAACCTATACGTAGAATAATACCTGTACCCATTACCAAAAAAAATGAATAATCAATATGAATCATGGAATTTTCTTGTATGAATGTATGTGTAACTTGATTGAGTTCTCAAGTGTTTATTTGCAATGGCCGTGTTAAAGTCGAATTATATGATTTTCCTCCAGATGAAGTGAGTAAAGTATTTTTTGTTACCTTACGAGTAGGTGGTGGGGTCGGTAGTTTTGACTTTCATTATGCGGAATATCTCCAATTGGGCTATTTGTATATAACTTTTCTCGAAAATATGTTTCTCCTTCAAAATTCGGACCATATCACCAATTTTTTTTTTTTTTCGTCCAGTAGCAATTTTGATGAATCTATATGCAGTATTGGAAACGTACTTTTCATTGGCTTTCGTAACATCACTTGGTTTCATGTTGATAGTAACGATGTTTGCGTTTGTTTTAATTTTCCACGAGTCGAGACAAAATATCAAACCATTTGTAGGAGCCATTCGAAGGGAAATGTTTGAGTAGTTTTTTTCCAAAGTTCAAATCACACCATCGGCAATGGCGGCCTTTTTCATAGTATACGTACTATAGTGATTGATGTGGTTTTTCTTCATTGAATTTTGGAAACTTGAATTGTAGATCCCTTTTCCCAAATCTGATTGTGGATTTCCGGGACATCGTCTTCCATTTCCAAATGTCGGTCATTGCATTGGTGAAGTCTTCATTTTCACTTTTGGATGGTTCAGCACATATGTATTCGGAAAAGGTGTCGATAACAACCAAAATGTACTTATAGTTTGGGTTATTTTTGGCATAACTTTGAAAAGCGGCAGGGTTCATCTGCCAGAAGTCATCCAAACCCTTGATTATTGTCCAACGTCGTTGAAAGTTCTTGTGAGTTGGCCTACATAATTCATAGACCAACAAAATTCTCTCTTTTGTCCTTTCAGTCTGATACTATATTGAAATTATGATGATGCATCCACTACCACCGTATTCTACTCCTTGATTTCTTACTAGTAGCTTTCACCTCAAGTATATCTAAATTCATTTTAATGATATCATTGATGATTGTATTCATCTCCATTAAGATTATATACAGACGATAGAGTCTCAATAGAGCCTCAATCAGCTTATATTCTCTACTGAATTTTTGTTGGATTCTATTCACCTGATTTACCAAGGTGTCTTTCCCCTCCTCCAAATGTTGAAATCATTTGTGTGTTGTCCCACAAAATTCAAGCGGATATGGAAACGTAACTTGGCCTTCAAATTGGATGCCAATGATTCCGACTGCACTCTAGAACAGTTGCATGTACTGAGTGTCGAAACACCTAGTCCATTCCGATTCTAACAAGTTTAGACTTGTTCTTGAAGAGCGTAGTTATCATACACACACAAAACCATCCAAGCTCTGATTCGAGTCTGATATGAAAACGATTTCGGGGATGTTTTACTTTGTTACAGAAGTGTATCCCTGATGCAACTTTTCAAATTTTTGCACAGATATCTATTCAAATTCAAAGTGCCGAAGTATGAAGAGGGAGAGATTCAACGAGGACAATTATCAAGTCCAATACTTGTATGTGTGGCAATTTGCCTACAGACAATCAAGAGGGTAATTCTGGGAGTATTTTCCAATTGATCGAATGTGTTTTCAAAGACCCACAGTCGAATCATCCCGATCGATTGAAACTATTTTAAATCAATCTCATCCAAAAACGATATATGATGCAAGATTTCCATAAACTCACACATTTGAATTCGTTCAATGAAGAAATCTATTATAGAACTGATGTCATGAATGTCTCGTGATGGGTTGAACATTTTTGTTCAAGCACTTGCTTCATTTATTCATTATTAGCGCCTTCTTGACATCGAAAGAAATTTGGTCAATAGAATACAGTTTTTGCTGTCCTTTATATTTATTATCAGAAATGTATGTTTCCTGCTATTTCTACTTTGAAATCTAGATTTTTGGCATGTATCGCATTTTTGACATTTTTGTAACATGATATTCCAAACAAGGTTGTTTAAAACTAGTACCCGCACCATTTTGTGGGACTTCAACTAACGGAGATAGCATGTAAAGCCTTACAGGTATCGGAAAATGATCAGTTATGTTTATTGTCATTGAGACAAATCCCTTGATACCGGTTTTATCGAAGTCGGACGACCACATGTTGAAACCAGACATTGAAGATTTGAACTTGAGGAACACGAATATAGAATTTGTTTTGCTCTAGAATGAATTTTGGCACACCGGAAGTGAGTATTTTTCAATGAAACATGAAAATATATCATCAATATGAAATGTCCTTGTGGGCACCAGTACCTTCTTGCAGCGTTTCTTCTTACCCACCAAGATTGTGTCATTCATACATAGCCGAAACAGCTCAGTGGTTAGATCGCTGGACTGAAAATCTAGAGACCCTCAGTTTGACTCCAGCTTTCCGCAATTTTTTCGAAGGTACTTTTGGCAATTTTTGACATCGAAATCGAGGTCCCCAGATCAATATATGTGAGGCCAGCAGACAACAGCGTCGCCCCCCCCCCCATACGGCCACCAATCAGAGGGCGCCTCAGGCGACCAAACACAGAGCATCAGCAGCGCCGCTATGTTTTGCCCACAGGCGAAGCGTTCATCCCTGTCCCCTTCCGATTCGCAAAGAACTAACTCCCTATAGACAATAACCAACAGCCTTACAGCCGCGTGCCAGGTTTTTTCATCCCTTCTCTCACCCGATTCGAGAAGAACTAACCCCCATGTGCAACAACAACCATCGGGCAAAAACTACTATCTACTACTGTCTATCAAGCGGGAGACCGAAATTCCCCACCACGGAACTATCGTGCTGTAATTCACACGTTGAAAGTTAATGTCTCCCCAGTTTAACATGGCAATGCCATTAAGAAATTCAAAAAATTATCCGTTGAGTAATATCAAAGTTCAAAGTAGAATTCGAATATGTAATCGAATAAAAGGTGTTCTATCGATAGAAGCAAAAATTTTGTGCTACGCCTATACGGAACACCCTGTATATGTAAAGATGACATTGAATTGTAGCTCTTGTGAGATTTAACTTACCTTTTTGTCTTCGAGGATTCATTTTTAGTTATTTGTTCAAATATAGTGAACTCGTTTTTGTGATGTTTGTTTTTTGAATTCCTGGCTGACTCTACTGTCAGTCGATGCAGCCCACATTATATATGTTCATCAAAATTCACGTAATACTCACCATCTATTTTAGTCCTTTTTTCTATTTCGTTGAATTACAGATTGTCGCAAATATAGAAAGCGACTCGAAAATTCTATTTTTTTTATCGGAACAGAAGTTGCCTCCTATATTCGACAAGCTGGAGTTGTGAAAGGAAAAAACATTTAATTGGTTATTAACAATTTAATTAAAACAATAATGATAGTACATGAAATAATGATAACAATGATAATACATGTATGGAATACCACCACTTATCTACAAATGACTCGCTTCTAAAAAAGTTCGAAATTGTATCCTCCATGCAGATACGTGAGCTACTTCCTTTCAGTTACAGAAATATTGAAGCCTTCTCTTTTCTTCAAGATTATGTCAGCTTGTAGTTTGAAATCCTCCTCTCTTTCTGTTGAATTAATTTGGAATTTACGAAGAACACCTGCTAGCAATACTTTCAATTTCAGCATGGCATATTTCCTTCCTGAAATTTTTCAATAGGAAATGATTATACAGGGTGATTCTTGATTCCTCGAATTTCAATTTCTCCCAACAACCTTGCGAAAATTAATAGAATTTTCAGATAAAAGAAATCATAATTCTTTATACATAATCAAATATCCCTCGAACCGTTTGTTTCAAGTGTGGAACATTATTTTTGAAATCTCCTAAGATTTTTGAAATCTGACTTAATAATTCATAACTGTTTCAAATGTCTTTTTTGTTTGGTAGTCCTTGTTCTCCACCGCCTATATAATAAAATCATTCCGAATATTAATTTTTATTCAATTCCTGTTGATTCAGATTATGTTCAATATTCATTAGAAATTGTTGTTTCATTTTTGATCAATTGTTCGAATTAATTTTCTTTTCGACATTTATCGATTTCAATAGACTATATATATTTATATATATTATAAAGACGATGTTAGTATGAACCGATACCGTTCAACAAGAAGTAAACCCAATCACGAATGAACACCTTCTTTCTCGCTCTCGCAGCATTGAATAACATCCTACATGCATTTATGTACCAGATTCCAAACGAAGTTGTGCCTTGTAATTGAATTAATATATCTACTGCCATTTGAATTTTTTTCCATAATTCAAAGCTTTAGTGACTTTACTAGTGACATCAATACTTTACTCACCTACGCAACTCCTAGGACCTGCACTGAACGGTATATATGCATAATACGGCCTCTCCTGGCACCTTTCTGGCAAGAAGTTGTCTGGGTCGAACTTCAGTGGATCTTTGTAGTACTTCTTATTTCGATGAATCAATACTTGGCATATACCTACAGTCGTGCCAGCAGGAAGGATGTAGTTTCCTGTTGCTGTAATTTTCAAAGATGACGGTTATAGTAGAGATGATAAATTTAATATAGATGATGATCCATTGCCCGTTCCCTGGTGATATCACCCTCTACAATGAAGAGGACTTTCGAGTAAACAACAAAAAGGGGCTGGTTAGAGACTCGCAAAATCAGACCCGTTTGTACCTAGATCATGAGAAACCAAGCACTTTTCCTCAAAGCAATTGCTCACGAAGCAGCTCAACTTAATCTCTTTTTTTCTATATTGAACGTGATGACAAAACTTTGGCACCAAGCGTTGAAACCGCACAAAGATACATAACTTCTGAGATGGCACATGGCTAAGCTAGGTCAAGGGGTCTTCTTTAACAACATTGAAGACTTCGACTTGTCCATAAGCATCCCCTAAGAGTGGTGGGTTGAGGTTTGAGAATCTGCTGACAGCATACTCAACATATGTGGTTTATGCTCATATTCATCGACATGAAGCAGCCCTGATATTATGCATATTATTATGACTAATTAGTCGTTTGCTATTTGGAAGGAACAATTTTTTAATTACCGCAGCAGCTTTTCGGGGTAGATAGAAGTCTACTATTCTGTACTTGTGAATATTTCAATATCAAATCCTTCGTTTTTCGATTGTGGTAGGTTGAAAACCCAAAAAAACTACAAAGAATGGGTTCATTCACCACAAAATAATTGAGAAAAATGCGTTGATTTCGAAAAATACCACGAGAGGTCATTTGAAAAAGTTGATGCTTGAATCCGACATCAAGGCCTCCCACTCAGAATACTATAATTTCTTGAAAAATTTTCTACTGCAGGTATTCAGTTAATGACTATATTTATCTCATAACTTTGGATCCGCTCAAAGTGGGGTGGACTTGACTGGATCCATTCCACCTATCCGATATATACAGTTTTCGAATCGGACCACTTCAAGTCGATTCCATGGAATATAGGATTAAACCAAACTGAATACAAGTGTATTCTGAATTAATGGCGGCCGCTTCCGGATGGTTTGTTTCAAAACGATGGGATATGTAACATTTGACCTGATGAATTTGATCTCATGACTACATTCAATGACCAAAGAACCAAATTCAGAGAATTTTCGTTTGAAATCATTTGTAAAATTGAATTGAAAATGATATTTTCAGGTAATTTATTGTTTGGCAGTGTGTCTCTATACTATATCCATCCAACAAAGAAAGTAACCCAAAGAACGATAGATGCGTGATCAACGCGTGATCGAAGCGTGATTACCACATACATTTGCATCTATTGGGTAGAATAAACATGCCTCCTTATGCTGGCCAAACGAAATCAAATACAATCGTGTTGGAGTGGTCAATGTGGTCAGATATAGTAATGGGCACAATCGAGCTAGTCAGGGGTTCATCATCGTGAACATTGCCGCCCTCTTTTCATCAATTTTCAAATCATGCCACTTCCTACTTTATATATTTACTCGTGTTTTTCAGAAATTCATGAAACTAAGCATAGGTAAATTCTCGTTTCAATCCGAAGTCCATCATTACACCACTCGACATGCTAATTTAATTTCGACTTCATTGTACACACTCCAGATATCGCATAAAAATTCTCTGAACATACACTTATACAGTCCGTTTTTTATGTCGTACCGAAATGGCCCGTTTTCTTTTCTTTGCGCTGGCGCCTTCATTTTTAGGAATATGGAAATGTGTTCAATAGACTTTTTTCTCTATTTCAAATTTGCTTCAATGTGCTGTGCTTCGATTTTCAATACGACGTTCCGTTTCACGGGGGCCACCCTCAACTCTCTTTTTTCAAATACGGACCTGTATTTTTTCCAATGAATTTGAGTAGTCCTTGTCTTACCCACTTCAGATATGTATCTTACCTGATATTTATTTTTACGTTTCTGTCCATAAGTTCCATTATCAAAGTCCGAACAATGAAATCCTCCCCTTCGGAATACGGTCCTGATTTCATTTTTGATCTTATTTGAAATGATATTTGACTTCAGTTGGGAAAATGAACTTCAAAATAAATCTACTTCGAATGAATACTCTTTAAAACATAATACCAAACCTTCAGATAAAATCGAGATCAAATCCAATGAGATAGAAAATGGAAATTGAGAGGAATAACTAGGAATGATTGAAACATTCATTTCATAATTTTTTTTGTCAAATAGGCGAAAATCATTTTGCTTATGTGTCAAATCCTAGGCAAATTTTGAAGTTCATTCTCGCAACTGAAGTCAAATATCATTTCAAATGATTTTCATTGTTCGGACTTTGATAATGGAATTTATGGGCAGAAACGTAGAGATAAATATAAGATAAGATACATATCTGAACTACTCAAATTCAGGAAAAAAAGTACAGGTCCGTATTTGAAAAACTAAAATTGAGGGTGGCCCCGAAGAAAGAAACGTCGGATCGAAAATTAAAGCACAGTACATCGAAACGAATTCAAAACAAAGAAGAAATTTTTCCGAACACATTGCCATATTCCTAAAAATAGAGGCGCCAGCACAAAGAAAAGAAAACGAGCCATTTCGGTTTTCCCTGTATATCTCAGAAACGGTCCGTGATATTTTCGATTTGGAAACATCGTTTCATTGTTCACTAAAATAGACAACTTTTGTCTAATTTAATCAAGTTCGTATCAATTAACGTTTTCGAGATGCCAATAGTGGTACGACATAAAAAACGGACTGTATAACAGACTACATTATAGAATAAAAAGTTTGGCTTTCATTCAATTTAAAGTGGAAATAAAAAATTTTCTGATGAAACATTGTTTTTATAGTGTCAATGAGTATCTTGTTTTAAACAAGAATGAATTTGAATCTATGTGATGGACACTCCACACCTGAATGTTCATTCCTGATCAGTTACTATTTTGTCTCTGTGTTTTACATTTAATCTTGTTTGCTCTTGACGTTCTACTATTACATTGTATATGGTAGTGAAATAAAAACTTATACTTCTACTTCTAGTCTGAGAATCGAATGTTGAGTACCGCTTGAAGGCAAATTCATGCGAAAGATAAAGTAGTGATTGAATTGTTAAGAACGGACCATCTAATAGATGATTCAGTTGACACAAATCCGTTGATGATCAATCTTAATGATGATTCTTCTAGTATGAGTAATAGGCTACTTATCCTCCTCATTACTTAATATTCCATTATTGTCTGTTATATGATGAGTTGTTTCGCGAAGAGGGGAACAGTTAAGTTAAATTTGTTCAATCGGATTGAAGAATAGAATCTAAGATCCACTTATATATCGTGACATGAACTGAACGGCGGATTAACTAGACTATATACTATCGAATTTGAAGCGGATAGAGATTGTCGAGATAAATGTAGTCATTCACTCATGAAATATTCATAAATAACTTTAATTTAATTTTCATATAAGTAAACCGATGTTTGATTTCATTTGGTAATGTTGTGATATTCATTTATGTAAAAAAAAAACAAAAATCTTTCACAAAATTACAATTATTGAATCTGATCGGTCTTAGTCTCTGTTAATGACAATTAACAGTCAACAGGCAGTCAGTGGCCATGAACAGAAAACAGCAAGTAGAACAGTGCCCATCAAACTATAACTTATCATATGACACCTTCTCCTTTCAACATAAAGACAACCTTACATACTGTTGATTATTAATAAGTATTTCAATTCAAAGTCATCAAATTTCTTCGGAGGTTTGATAACCCTTTTACTTTTTCTAGTGCCCGAGTGTTTATTTTTTCTTGTTCAGAAAGCTTGATTCAGAGAAGGAGTCGTCACCGAGATCCATCAAGTCCTTTTAGACGAGATTTTTGGTCTGCTTGCTGCTAATCTATCATAGTAGGCTTCATACATCTCTCTATTTCTTTCTAATTTCCTTCTCTCTTATTCATAGTCAATGAGTTTTGGTTTCATCAGGTTAAAATTGGAATATTTGTTCTTAAGCACCTGCCCATTAGGAGCTGAGCTGGTGAATTGTCCAAACCAGTTACAGGGGTATTACGATATTCTAGTAGGGCCAAATCTAAATCTATGCACTTACGTAACATGTTTTAAGCTAGTTGTACCGCACGCTCTGCCAATACGTTCGACTTCAGATAGTGCGGGCTCGAGGTCACGAATTTAACATTCCAATTTTTTGCAAAATCTGCACATCTTTTTGAGCTTCATGGCATGTTATCAGCATATAGTTCAACAGGTAATCCCTGTGTTGAGAATACCTTTTTCATGGTAGCAATAACTTCCTGTGAAGTTTTTCTTTCTAATCTAATTACTTCCAACCACTTCGAAAAGTAGTCCATTGTGACTAAAAAGGAATTTTCTCCATAGTCCAGAATGTCACTTGCAACTTTCTCAAACGCTAATTTTGGAAACTCTCTTAGTATCATAGGCTCTTTGACATTGCTTTTCTGATATTTCTCACATATTTTAGATTCGCTTACAGTTTCCTTTATATCTTGATTAATTCCTGGCCAGAATAGTATTTGTCTTGCCCTTTGTTGCGTTTTTGTGATACTACTGTGCATTTCATGCAACAGTTTGAACATGTCTAAACGGAGAGAATTGGAACAACAACTCTGTTACCGAAAAATATCAAATCATCCAAATCATAGAGATTATTCCTCATACCTCGAGGCCACACGGAACTTTGGAAACATCATTAGGCCAACCATTAGTACAGAACTCCTTTAATTTTCTAATATCTTCATCTTGAGAACTTTGTATCTGAATTTTTTTTTTCCTCTGTCATATTTATAGTGTACACTACTTCTATGATAAACTCATCATCTTCTGGTCATGCATGTCCTTTCCGGGTTCATATCTGACATTCGAATTATATTTCAGAAGTATTACCATTATTCTCTGTAACCTTAGGGACTGAACTTCTGCAATTCCAACTTGTACCTCACGACCATATAAAAAATTGTGGAATTTTATGCAAGACCAAAGTATCGCTATAAATTCTTTTTCGATCTGGCTAAACCAAGTTTCAGCATCTGTCAGAGAATACGAAGAAAATGCCACAGGTTTACCATTCTGCATTAGGCAACATCCAAGTCCACTCTGACTACTACCTTTCTGAATTATCATTGGCTTTGATTCGTCAGAGTTTGCTAAAACAGGTGTTGAACTCAACACTTTTTTTATTCCAACTAGGGCATTACCTTGCCTTTCAGTCCAAATCCAAACATTATTGTGTTTAAACAACTCTCTAAGAGGAGACGTAAGAGTATCTACTCTTACGTTAGGAATGAAACTGAGTAGATGATCAATCATACCTAACATCCTTCGTAAATCTGTTTTGTGTTTTGGTACTTCAAGGCCCAAAATTACCTTGACTTTTTCCTCATCAGGTTTCATTCCTTCCCTGTTGAACTTATTGCCTAAGTATTTGACTTCAGGTACTCTGTACTGAATTTTTTTACTATTGAACTTAAGATTCAGCTGCCAAGCACGCTGTAAAACATTATTTGAATCCCTATCACGTGTTTTCAATGAGTCGCCAAATATTAGAAGATCATCAAAATATACTAGACAACCGTCTATATCACTGACATTTTCATTAATTAGTTTTTGAAAAAATTCAGGGGCACAATTAAGTCAGTGGCCATGAACATAAAACAGCAAGTAGAACAGTGTCCATCAAACTATAACTATCATATGACAGGTAATATGTTTTGTATGAATACCTCACTTTAGTACGTACTAGAGTGGAGTGGAGAGATTGTCAGTTTTTCACCAAAAGCTGTTCTGCATAATATCAAGAGAGAGATGTTTTTTCAATGATAATAAGAAAACATCTAGCATTATCAATCAGACTTTAACACTGATTCCGTACTACTCACCTAATTTAACGTCCTCGTTCACCTTTCTGGCAATAAGTGGTACTGGTGGGTACAACCTCAAGGTTTCCAGAATGACTCTCTCTAAGTATTTCATCTGAATCGTATCGTTGAATGTGATAGTTCTATCCATGTCGTCCTGGAAAATTTCCTTCAGTTCCTCGAAGACTCTTTGTTGGATATCCTGATGAATTCCGAGAAGGCATAAAACGAAACTAGATCCAGCCGCTGTCGTATCGTGCCCCTGCAACGGATAAACTTCACGGTGTGGAGCACAAAATACAGAAATAGGTAAAACTCCGTTAATCGGACTCCGCCTCGAAAAAAAAAATGGTGGAACTTACGTATTCTGGCCTCCTGAACAAAAAATTCCAATGCATTTTTGGGGCTCTCAACTAATTTCGGAGATATGGCCCCCCAAAGACAGGAAAATCGGGGTTGACGCATATGTTCCTTTTTAGCTGATTCCTCTCGAAATTCCTTCTTCTTTCTATCAGCACAATATCCACAACTGATTTCACTTCCTTCATCACTTTTCAAAAATGCTTGTGATATGGTTGAAAAGTGTTGAAGAAGGTGGAATCAGTTGTGTAAATTGTTCTGATAGAAAGAAGGAGGAATTAGCTGAAAAAGAAACATAGGTGTCAACCCCGATTTTCCTGTCTTTGGGGGGGGCATATCTCCGAAACTAGTTGAGAGCCCCGATAATTTCATTGAAAGTTTTCGTTCAGGAGATGAAAATACGTAAGTTACACCATAATTTTTTTTTTCGAGGCGGAGCGCGATAAACAAAGTTTTATCCAGATATAAATTAAGAAATATTACAGCCGCTTTCCCACGCAAAATTTGAAATATTTGGTTCTACGACCATCGGAGATGGTTATGGCGGTAGATTTATTCTAACACCCCGTTTCGACGATGCAATTTTGTCGCTGCAACTTCTCGCGGCGACTTGTCGCTGTGAGATATGTCATGTAGCTGTCAGTTTGCATTGCCAAAATTGAAAAATAGCACTGAATGTTACCAAGATGAACGTCTACATTATCACAACTGATATATAATTTCGTTCATTTCTAATAATTGATATTGTGATCAAATCACATTATTACTCAATTTGATTCCTCAAGTCACGAAAAATAATTGAAATGTTCAAAATCAATATTCTTCACAATGATGCCACCACATATTTGTGGTTTGCGGCAACAAATTCACCATAGAAATAACTAAGTCACTGCAACTTATCGCGCCAAAAAAGATTCATGCAACTCGAAAAACTTGCATGGACACATGCAATTTTCTGGAGTTGCAGCGACAAACTTGCATCGTAGAAACAGGCTATCTGGGAGTGGAGATACTGAAACGCAGACTCATATAGAGAATGTCACTTGATTTGACGTCCATCAGACATGCAATATAATTTCGGATACTGCATCAAATTTCAATTTATTTCGATTATTTTTCCCAATGAGAATAACCAATGAAAAGTTAAAGGCTAGACTGCTCTTACAGAGTTTTACAGCCATTAATCGCACTAGACCGGTTCAACAGATTGAACTGATTAAAATAAACCTGGATTTTGGCTCACTTTTCAGGTACTGTATTTTTCCTTTGTTCGATTATGAAGTTATATTTTTTGCTGGAAATAATCTCAACACCAAGCTCAGTCGACCAAAATGCGTGAACTTCCATAATTTTCTGATATTTTCTAAAGCAAGCGCTTTCAACATAAAATCCCTCGACCTGCGGTCTCGAGATTTTTCAGAATTATTATACACTGAAGTCATTTGCCAAAGGAAATTTCGAAAATTATGGATGTACACACGTTTCAACTTATCGACTCGGTGTTCTCAGGATATAACAAAAATTATCTTTGTGAGTTACGAGCTGTTCATCATTCTGATGAAAAATGAAAACCATATTCACACTGAAAAACCTCGCGAAAACCACCGAACTACAAAAATATCTTCACAGTCGAAATTCCAACCCATTATCTTGTTCGAACATTATTTTCCTTGACGATGCCACGATTGAAAGAGAACTCCCATAATGCTCCTATTTCGCTCGAAATGTTATGAGGTATGAGGTATTCAAGCCTTGAATACTGTATTGAAATATAATTGAACGTTGCAACTCTTTTCATGAGAATTCACTGAATAGCTAGATGGAAATTTATTGAGATGGAAATATTTTTCAATTAATGCAGTCTTTCAATACCGAACACGTGTACTCAAGAGATCCCCAATTTCCGAGTATTCATATGCCTCCTATATATTCGTAACAGACATGGTATGCTAATAATAGGAAATGTGAATCCAGCTCAGTGACCGTCAAACATACTATGGATATCCATCCGTTGGACATTATGTACTGAATATCCGGAGCTTTTCACTGAATATTCGTTATATCAGTTTGTTCCATAAATATTCCGTCCTCATATGAAGGAATATGTTATAAGTTTCTGGAGATCCTGCTGCAATTTCATTTTGGGAATCTTTATCAAATTTTATTATATATTAATGACCTCACCAAGCTTGATATTTCTGGAAAGTTCACCTTATTTGCAGATGACACAACCATACTTTGGAATAATAAAAATACTTGTGAGTTACATAAAATAATCTCTGCTGATTTGAAAAAAGTGAAAGATTGGTGTGATTCAAACATCCTATCTTTCAACTTAACTGAAACAAATTTAATATCGTTTAGATGCTCGATCAACGAACTTTATTTTGAAGACAGATCATTGGAATCTAAAAATAGCACTAAATTTCTAGGAGTGTTCATTGATCAGAATTTAAAATTTGTGGATCATGTCAAACAACAAACTAGCAAAGTCGCCTCTGGCTGTTATGCGGTTAGAGTAATTCGTAATGAATTGGGATTCGGCACTGCAAAGATGGCTTACTATGCACTCAAAGATTCTCACTTACGCTACGGAATACCGTTTTGGGGAGCATGCAGCCCAACTTTATTCAATAGTCTTCTAATTTTACAGAAAAGGGCAATAAGGTATATGGGAAACCTTAAACCAAGAGAGTCCTGTAGAACCTTCTTCAAAAACCATAATATCCTAACGGTAACTGCATTATTCATACTGGAATATGTGTGTTTAAAAAATAAGCATATATTAAACTTCGCCACATCCTCTTCCCATTATAACACCCGGAGCAGCATACACACTCTGCAACTCACAGTGCCAACTAAAAACATCACCAGAGACTCCATATTTTACAATGGAGGAAAAATGTACAATCATTTGCCTCTGTACATAAGATCTGCCAATATAAATGGCTTCCAATTCAGGAAGTTAGTCAAAAAATTTCTATCTGATAGACCCTATTATACTTTGAATGAATTTTATGACGATAACTTTTAACTGATTGACTAGCTCATGTTTTTTATCTTCATTAGGGAGCTTTTAAATGTTTACTTTCTATGTCTATTCTTATTTGACTTCCACTGTTTTATATATACAGACTTTTTATAATCACCATTTTACCATGTTTTGTATGTATTTTTATAGTTTTATTTTTGTTAGCTTTTGTATATATCGCATTTTTTAAGTAAGTAGTAACTACCCAAGCTTTGTCAACAAGATTATGTCTTATGATAATAAAGCATATTATTATTATTATTATTAAATAATTACATTATTATTAAAGATACACGAAGGTTACATGCTGAGTATTTGTGTGTTTCAGAATCAACAATACAAACATACATTTTTACATATATATGTATATATATATATATATATATATATATATATATATATATATATATATATATATCTCTTTATTTATCCCAGGAAACATTAATGTTTATAACAGGGACATAATAAAATAAATAATGTTATACAACATAGAAAGAAAACAGATAGATCAGTTCAAATAGTTGTGAAGATTAATCAATACTGACAAGAGAAAGGTTTTCTTGAAGCTTTAGAGTAGTAAGTAGAAAATGAAAAAAAAACATAAAATATCATTTTTTTCAGTTAAGAAAAAATCTTTGAGTGTTTGATATCTTTTAAGGCAAAATGGACAAATAAGCATATTTTCATTCTGAATATTTGATCCAAATTCAATAACTTCCTTGGCTTGTATAAATTCACAGTAGGCTCCGAAACATCTAATTTGAAAATACATTTTATCATTTTATTTTGTAAGGTTTTCAAGGGACTCAATATTGATTTGTTTGCTATTCTCCAAGCTGAAATTATATATTGCAGTTTTGAATGTATCAATCCGAAATGAATCTGTTTCGAATGTTTCAGTGCTAAATATTTTTTAATTCGATACAATACAACAATTAGTGGTGAAAGTTGTTTTCTCAAATGACCAATATGAGTTGACCATGAAAGTGTAGAATCTAAATGTAAACCTAAAAATTTAATAGAAATTGTATAATTTATCTCATATTTTTCGAACTTGATTCTTGATAATCTATTATCGATTATCATAGGTCTTTTTGAAACAAACACGACGGAAGTTTTCTGAATATTCAACGGTAATTTATGTCTAGCCAACCACGGGTCAATAATTTGAAGATCCCTTTCAATTTTTGACTTGATATCATTAATGTTTTCAGAAAAATATACAATTGTCTTATCATATGCAAATAATTTGATTCGGCCACATAGATCTAGTTTGGATATTGAGTTTATGTATATGAGAAACAATGTTGGTCCAAGAACTGATCCTTGTGGTACACCACATTTTATTTCTTCTCTTGAACCAAAACAATCTCCCATATATACAAACTGCTTTCTCTCATCTAAATAACTTGTGAACCATCCATGAATATTACCTCTCAAACCCATTTTGAACATTATATTGAGAAGAATTGAATGATCAACCGAAAGCTTTACACAAATCCAGAGACAAAAGTCCACACTTTTGATTACAATCCAGTTTAACCTGTATATCTGTAATCAAATCCAATACAGCAGACTCTGTATCACTGGACTTGCGAAAACCATACTGCTCTCATTTCAAATAACTTACTTCAAACATTATTGTATCGACCTCCTCTTTGATTTCCTCATCAGTAATATTCGTTCCCTGAGTATGACTTGCCTCAATCATGAAATCTAAGAACGCTAAACGCTTCTTCTCCCCTGAAACAGAACCCGTGTGATACATTTGCAAACTTGGAAATAGAAAATTTTCGAATGAAATCATTATATTTATCTTCTCTTGAAGTTTGTTGAAGAATCATTCATTTGAATGACAACGATGAGACTATATTCTCCTTACCAACATCGTTCTCATCATTTTCATCCAGATCATCTTTAATATAGTTGGTCATAATGTCCTGTGTGTTCTGGTTTTCCTCGAAGTCACCAGTTCTCACTGCTTCCTGGTACAAACTCTTCTCGCCGCTTCTCTTTCTCAAAATGTAGTTTTCCTTTTTCCTTTTAATCACCTATAAATGGTTAAATTGTTTTAGTTGACTATTCTGACTGTTATATTATATCAAGACCTGAATTTGCAGATTCACTGAATCTGTGCCTCAAAATTTTTCAAATGTTTTTTCATTTAATCAATGAAAAATTATAATTTCCCTTCATATTTTTCGAATCACATTTCAAATGATGATAACACTAATTTGACAATAACGAAAATTGAAAAATAATCCACTTCATGAGAATCGGAATAAACAATAAGTTTGAGTACGAAAAGTTTCTACCAAACCAAAAATATGGAAAATTTCGCTCCAAAATAAATCCAAAGATACCTCCATCATCATAATTTGTTTGCTGCCATACATGCAGATCTGATTGTATTACTCATTTTCAGGTCTTATTCTCTTATTGGTATTCTATTTATATTGTTGGGTGACATCAGTTTATTTTTTCCTACTATAGACATGTTTATGTTTCTTGAGAAATAAATCATTATTATTGGATATTTCATTAATTTTTTTTTGAAAATCAGTTGTTAATCTGAAAAAACTTTTCGTATCCCTATTCATTGGTATTCAAATGAGATTCGAATCCATGAACATTTGTATTTTTTACAGAAACGTCCTAAAATCCATTTTTTGGGTTTTCTGTCCTGTGAAAAAAAAAGGTTTGAATTCTCATAATATCTACTTTTAAGGGGAATTGTATATTTTTCCCGACACGCAGCTTCAATATTTCAAAGAAGCAAAATTGCCTATTTTGTCAGTTACATATCGAATTTTTTATAAATTTGAAGATTCAATCAAAAAATATATCGAAAATTGGATATATACATCTGATATAAAAACGCAAAAACAACGGGAGAAGACGGAAAATAGATAAGTCGAAATCAGCTAAACACGTCATACATGGTCGAATGGAATAATATTAATTCACTTATCACGGAACAAAAAGGAAACGCAAAGAAGATAGTTGCAAAAGGAGGCAGACCAGCTTTCGAAACGTCACCAAGACGAAGTATGTCCAATTTTCAATATATTTTTCAATTCAATCACTAAATTTATTTAAAAAATCTATACGTAATTGACAAAATTAGGTTCTTTTAAATATTTCAGTTCCGTAATCTGGCACGTATACCAATTTGCACGAGAAAGTGATATGATAGGATTTCCGAGCTTTTTTTTATTAATTTTCAAGGAAGGAAAGAAAACCCAAAAAGTTGTTTTCAGGACTATTACTGAAACCTGTATCGAAAGTGCTCACCCGTCTGGTCAAAGAGTGAATAGTATTGAGAAGGTATTTCTGTTGAGCGAACATCTTCGTCCATCTGAACACGAAATCAAGCCTCAACCATACTTTGTAGTGCCTCTGATGTAAAATGTTGCACATGCTGAAAAATATTTTCAAAATAAGATGTGATGAAAGTGCAAGATTCAAAGGTGCTTTCGGTGGTAACTTGAAGCACACTCACAAACAATGCAATAGTAACAGCTCGAGTTGAAATCAAATTCCACATATGGGGAGATATATTTATAGAAAATGAATATGACTGAGCCAGGAGATGAATAGTGTAGAATGCTGGACCATTCAATTAGAAGAGAGTGCCTTCAAGAGGTTCCTGTGAATAGTAGGAAGCTTCATTCTCTGGAACATGTTTTATCAGCTTTACGAATGGAATGAAAGATATTATTTCTTCAATGAGTAAATTGTTTCATGGGCATCTTGACTCCACCATAAGATGTACCTTCAGTGATGTATTCAATTTCGCGAGGAGCAGTTTTTCTTGGTTACATTGGAATATAAAATAGTTACTCGTAACCTTTTCTGTCGATTACCGTAAACTCTATCACATTTTCCTCACAAGGTACTGCCTTTGATCTTATCAGATTTGAAACAATATTCAGCTATGATTTCACTTACGCCATTAGTACCTAACTATTAAATAATCTCAGTAATATTTACGGTAAAATAATGTATGCCACTATTTTTTCTTTTAGATCGATAATATCATCAGTTCTAACGAAAAGGGCCAGATTTAGTCCCATGATTTCACTGGTATCCCGCTGAGTTCTCGAGGAAAGAACAAAAACGGTATGGTTGTTCATTTGTGGTCTCGGTAGTGTAGAGGTTAGCACGTCCGCCTTTCAAGCGGAAGACCGAGGTTCAAATCCCCGCCAGGCCACCGTGTTGGGTAATCGCACGTTAAAAGGTAAGGCCTCGTTTATTCATTGCTCGCACAAGTTCCGAATCATGAGAGTTGACGCTCGTCAGCTGATTAACGGAACAAACAATTTTTGAACAATTAAAAGAGCAATATTGAATAGCATCACTTAGGATTAGGCGGGTAATTGAAATGAATGGCAGGCAGTAAGTTTGATTGAGAAAACTCTTATCTCATTTTGAAAATGTATCATGAGTGTTGAACATTTATATATTTCCTTGATTTTTTTTGAAAATATGATTGAATATGAATTATATATAACATGTTGGCATCCCCGAATAGTTAATTTAATGTGAATCTGACAGACTAATAAACAGGGTGTTTTGTATAGAAAAACGCATAGTCAACTGAAGTTGACGAAAAATAAAGTGTCATTTGAAGTACCCTGTAGGAATATAAATATTTCTCAAATCATTGCTTGCAATTGTTATGAAATCATATCTCACAAACAGCTGTTTCATTCAGAGAGGGCTTCACTTCCAAAATTCACAAAATAATTTCTCACTTGGCAATGGCGCATTATGGAGGGAAACATTCTGCGGTAAGTAGGAAACCATAGGACCAATGTATTGGCAGAAAAAACGAAATCTTTGTTCCATCAACAATATATTAATCATTTGCGATAACGGAAAAATGCAACATCCCATACATCCGAAACAAACTTCAGAATGAGGCTCTCATGTAATATAATTTTCGGTCTTAACTCTTTTTTTTATATCTTATCGCCTTATCGATATTATGAGCAAATACACACTATCGGACACCCTGTCAGAAACTCAATAAAATACCATGCGAATCAGGAATAGTGATCTTCAAGATCACCATAACTGTATCAAAGAAATCATGTGAAAACTTGCAAAGGGGCACATATCAATACTCAACAAAATATCCCTCAATATTGATTAAATTCCATCTCGTCATTGGAAATATACTCACTCCATTACTGCCATAGCGTAATCAAACCCAGTATTATCTTCTTCAGTTTTGACAACTCCCATCGAAGTCTCTGAAAAAAAAACACATGAAATAATACATAGTCATTCAGAGTTAGCGAAGCAGTTTTTATTAGGAAAATATAATAGGATCGACATTTCAACCAAGTACTCAGTAGAACATCGTTAGACCAAAATCAATGAATGAGTTTCATGAAGTAGGTTTAGTGGGAAATTATTCGCCCCAGTAATACTACTTTTCTACGGGTTCGAAGGCCGTCGTTCTCTGGGATTTCTTCCTAACGTTTCGCTAGCGCGAGTGGGTAGCTTCTTCAGAGGCTTACTCTTCTCTCGTCTATTATTCCGTTGAGTCAGAAATGTATGGCTCTCCTGAATGATATTTCTATGTCGAAACCTGTCATAAAACTTATTAGATAAGGCAGATTCATAAAAAAATTAGATAAAATGAGAAACAAAATAGAATAAAGCAAGAAGTGAACTGGCAATGTAATCATTTATAGAAAAAATAAAATGGAAACTAAAGAATATATCCGACCAATCATATCGAAGTAATTTTGAGTTTATAGTGTCCCAGCAGCATTTCAGCAAAATGATGAATGATGGTTTGCGCATCGAACAAGTATCACGGTTTCCACAGCAATATGATAGGAGAGACCCACGATTCAAATTGAAATCAATGAGAGAAAATGCTTGGAGGCCCATTGTTCTGGCAAACATGACCAATTTTTGGTAGCAATCCACACTTTTTTGCCTGTTCATAGGATGGACTTTGTACCGTCTCAGCTTCCTTTTATTTCTTGAAGACACTAATGCCGATGTGCTTAAAAGCATGAACATTAAACTCATACACGTTTCGTCGGTCAACCATTTTCCCCAACACTAAAACTTCCACAGAAATATAATTCATTAGTCAAGATGACGTATCGAAATATTCACGAAAAAAGATAATAGGTACAAAACTTTCAGCTTACTGATTATTTCTCAGTTCAGCTTATTCTTTTTGTAAACGCTTTGCCAAAAATTCGTGTATCCAACTTTCTTATTTTTATTTCTTATTTTATTTTATCCTCCATTTGTTATGAAGCAGCCTGGAGAACTGCAATGAAAGCAATAACATAATATAATAAGACGTTTATATACTTCAAATAGGAACATCCTTATTGTCTCATGATAGACTGTACTAATTCAATTATTATCATAAGTCACTGAACTATGAAAAACAAAGTTGTTAGTTGTCAATTCACATTTGTCAGATTGAAAAGTAATAAAATCTTACGAAATACTTCTAGTTCTGCAAGTTAATTCATTTATATATATTGACAATATTACATGGTGGCAGCATATTATTGAACCCATTCAAAGAAGAGTTGAAATAAGTATGTCAAATTTACAAACTCCGAAGTCGTTCGAACCAGGTATAGATCCAGTTTCCGAATGGTTGAAATGGAAACAGAAAATCCAGCTATTCTATTGCTACAGATATGGATAAGCAATCGGTAAAAAAACAAAGAGCCACATTTCTACACATCCTTGGAGATTATGGTCTAGGTGTTTACAACACATTAACTTTCACAGAAAAAGACGATGACTTGACGGTTGAGGTGATCCTGGAAAAGTTATCTGAATATTTTGAACCATATAAAAATGAAACATACGTTTTGTTTATTTTTTCACATGTCATCAAAAGGAATCTCAACCTATAGACCAGTATGTAACAGAATTGAAACAAAAAGCAGCTAACTGTGGATTTGAAAACTTGCAAGAATGCCTCATCAGGGATAGAATTATCTGTGGAATCTTCTCTGATAACTTGAGGGAGAAACTATTAGGTATCAAGAATTTAACACTAGCAAGATGTATAGATATATGTAGAGCGGATGAAGAATCGAGAAAACATGTGAAAGCAATATCCTCAGGGAATTTTAACGAATATAAAATCGATAGAATGAAGATTGGGCAAAAGAATGTTCGTGAAGAAGCGTAAAATTCAAATTAGACTCTGGTAGTGAAGCTAACATTTTGCCATTTCATATTTATAAGAAATTGCCCGTGAAACTAAATATTGAAAAAAGCGAAAAATCTCTCATGGTATATAATAAAAATAAATTGAATATCATTGGAGTTTGTAAGTTGTTAGCAGTTCATAAAAACTTCACAGGTGATTTCAATTTCTTCATTTTGAAAGATAATTATGAACCTATATTAGGACTGAAAGCTTGTATTCAATTGAAATTGATAAAAAGAATAGATACTATTGACGAAAATCAAAATGATGTAATTTCAAATGGAATCTCTAGTTCTGAAAAAATAATTGATGAATATTTTGATGTTTTGAAGGTCTTGGATGTTTTGCTATCCCTTGTACAATTCGAATGAAAAGTGACACTATACCAAATGTTGCTAGATGTAGAAAAATACCTCTGGCCCTGAATGATTCGGTAAAAGAGGCTCTTGTGAGCTTAGAAAAAAAAGGGGTAATTGAAAAAGCTAAAGACGCAACTGAATGGGTGAGTGCGATGGTTGTTCGTGAGAAAAAGGATGGAAGTATTCGATTGTGTATGGATCCTAGACCTTTAAACAAATTCATTATAAGACAACATTTAGAATTGCCCACTTTGGAAACTATTTTTGCCCAGTTGAATAATGCGAAATGGTTCACAGTTCTTGACGCGTCCTCAGCTTTTTATCAAATACCTCTGGATGAAAGAAGTTCGGAGTTGTGTACCTTTATAACGCCATTTGGGAGATATAAATTTAAAAGACTGCCCTACGGATTATCAAATGCTTCAGAAATATTTCAAAATTACGTTAATGATCTTATTGATGGGTTAGATGGCACCTTAGCTTATATTGTCGACATTCTGATTTATGGTTCTACGATAGAAGAACATGACATACGAATCAGATTTTTTTTTGAAAGAGCAAGAAATGCAAATGTGAAATTCAATAGGGGAAAACTGCAACTAGCTTCAAATAAAATACAGTTTTTAGGACATATTATATCGAGTGAGGGTATTGAAGTTGATAAAAGTAAAGTAAAAGCAATCCAAAATTTGAGAAAGCCAAATAATATTAAAGAATTACAAAAATTTCTTGGTTCCGTTTACTTGGGTAAATTTATAGAAAATTTGGCTGAGGAAACGGCACCTCTTCGTTTATTATTGAAGAAAGAAACAGAATGGATTTGGGAGGATAATAGCCCACAAGATATTGCATTTAAAAAATTGAAACGAATTATCACTGAAGCACCTGTATTGAGTTTTTTCAACCCAAACTTACCTGTTATTTTAGCAACAGATGCCAGTCAATATGGTTTAGGGGGTCATATAAGCCAGAATGGTCATCCAATAGCATTTTGGTCCATGTCTTTGAATAGTGCTCAAATGAATTATGCACAAATAGAAAAAGAGTTATTAGCTATTGTATTGGGATGTGAAAAATTCCATTACTACCTTTATGGTAGACCATTTGTTGCTATAACGGACCACAAACCACTGCTGGGTCTTGTAAGAAAACCAATAGAGTCACTTTCCCCAAGACTTCAAAAACTAGTTATAAAATTATTGAAATAGAATAGAATAGAATAGAATAGAATAGAATAGAATAGAATAGTTTATTGGTGCTATTAACAAAGAGTTTTACACAAGTCAAAAAAACATACATAAAATTTTTCCTCATGATATACAATCACAAAGTACAGTTTAAAAATTTCAGACATCTTTAAAATATATTTTGTTACTAACTATAAATATAAAAATTTCAATCTATCTCGTCCATTATATTACTATTTAAATATTCGTCATAATTATAAAAGGCCTTACTTATCAGATATTTTCTTAAAACTTGTTTTAATGCATTCTTGTCAAGATTTTTAACTCGAGTTGGCAGTTTGTTGTAAAATTCTGGACCATAATGTAATGCGGCATTTTTGGATTTCTGCAATCTTAACTTCATTAATCTTATATTTTCTTTCTTTCTCGTATCGTGATTATGTATGCTGCTTTGAGCTTTATACTGATCTAGATTATCTCTAATATATAATATGCATTCGTATATATATCTGCATGGAATGGTGAATATTTTTAACTCGATGAATTTATTCCTAACTTCAGCACGATAGTCTGAATTTGTGAGTATGCGCATTGCTCTTCGTTGAAGGCCAAATACTCTGGAAGCATGAGGAGAGTGTCCCCAGACTAATACAGCATAGGTACAGACAGACTGAATGAGAGCGTGGAATGCCATTATACAAACACTTTGGTCCACAACTGCTCTTAGGTTTTTCAGCAGGTAAATGCTTCTACCAACTTTGCTTGCAATGCGATTAACGTGACAGTCAAATTTAAGACTTGGATCTAACAGTACTCCTAAAAATTTTATTGATTCTGGATTTTCTGGTATGTTATATTTTTTCAAAGAAAATATCATCTTTTCGGTTTTATTGATGTTCAAATTCAATCTCTCGGCAGTGAACCAGTCTGTTGCATCAGTCATTACATTGTTCATTTCATCTTTCAAGTTGGTCAAGTTATTTTTGCTGTTTGTAAAAGTAGTATCGTCTGCATGCAGTACTAAAGAGCTATGAGGTAGAGCTGCTTTTATGTCATTTATATATATTAAAAATAATAGTGGTCCCAAAATGGAACCTTGCGGTACGCCATATCTATTTACTTTTTCTTCTGAGTAGGAGCCACAGTGGAATGTGATTTGCCTACGATTGTCTAGGTAACTGGACATTAAACTTAGGCTTACAGGATCAAGACCATAGTATTTAAGTTTTTGAACCAAAATTTCATGTGACACACAATCGAACGCCTTGGACAAATCACAAAAAGTGGATCCCACAATTTGTTCATTCTCAAAGCCCTCGATTATGTATTCGCACAGTTGATTGATGGCTAATGTTGTGGATTTACCATTTCTAAAACCAAATTGTTCATTTATCAATATATTATTAATTTCGATGAAACTCTGTAATTGTTGTTTTAATAGTTGTTCAAATATTTTAGAAAAGACAGGTATCAGTGCAATTGGCCTATAATTCCGTGCATCATCTTTGTCCCCTTTCTTGAATACAGGAATTACTTTTACAAGTTTAAATATTGTTGGATATACACCTGTTCTTATGCATTCATTGAATAATTTCGTTAGTGGGATGAAAACTACATTTTTGAGATCTTTGATGAGGGTTACATTCATTTCATAAATGTCCTTACTATGTTTCGCTTTCAATTCATTGATAGCATTTCTTACTTCTATGAATGTCACCTCTCTAAAGTGAAAAGTGCCGTTAAGATTTCGTTTATTTACCCTTTCTAGATATTGGTCAGATGTAGTTATAGGCATATTCATTTTACTTACAATGTCACTTGCCACTTCAGTAAAAAAAATATTGAGTTCATTTGAAGTAATATTCATGTTTTCTTCCTGTACCTTTTTAACTCTACCACTATTAATTATTTTCCAAGAAGATCTTGCAATATTATCAGAGTTTTGAATATATTTGCTATTTGCATGATGCTTTGCCTCATTTATTGCCTGTCTGTATCTCTGCCTACATTGTTTTATTCTGATAACCAGATCATCAGATCTGAAAGCAGCAAACAAATCATTGAGTGACTTCAGTTCATCTCTTATTTTTCTTATGTTATCATTAAACCATGCAATTCTATTACTATTCTTCGGAAATGACTTTTTTACTACAGGAAATGCCTCATACATATGCTCCAGAAATTTAGCTTGATATACATTCCATTTATCATCGATATCAATATTAGACATTATGAAATCAAAGTTATCATTTTCTAGTAATTCATACATTTTAAATTTCCCTGCTTCAGTAAAAGGTCTACAGAAGATGTTTTCTTTCAGTATATCTTTTCGTGCCAGGTGCGTGATATCAGTTTTTATGTCTACTACGCTATGATCAGATAATGAAGGATCATATACATTCGTTTCACAATTCATTTGATCATAAAAATTGATGAATATATTATCAATACATGTATTTAGCCTTGTTTTATCGAACACCATTTGAGAATATCCATAGGAATTCATAATATCAAGGATTTTGTATTTTTTGGGGTAATTTATCTCGAAATGTATATTGAAATCCCCATTGACGATAAGATGATTATTTGACATGAAAATTTTTTCTAGTAGTAAAACCATTGTATCCAAAAAATATTCAAAATTTCCATTCGGTGGTCTGTATATGGTAATAATAAGGAAATTGATATATTTTAACTCTACTGCAGCAATCTCACAGTGCATTTCACAACTCAGTGCAACCAAATCGTCCCTACTTTTAAAATTAATATTTTCTTCACACATTATCAATGTACCTCCATGTATATGTTGGCTTCTTGTATAAGCGGAAGACACATTATAGTTTTCCACATTTAAAATTTGAATCTCATCATTCGACAAAAAATGTTCGGAAAAACAAAGGATATCATATTTGTAATCTAGCTGTTTTAGAAATACTTCAAGTTCTCCTACCTTATTTCTCAAAGATCTAATGTTTAAGTGGAATACATTCAGTAGCACTTTATTGCTATTTTTGTGTATGAGATTGGTGACAGAGTTTTGCTTATCCTGGAGCTTGTTATGGTACATTAAGTTTGTGTTTCTGGGCTCAGTCCATTCCGAAAATTTGAGAAATCATTGGAGTTATTTTTAATTCTATTGTTGTACATCTCTTTTTTGAAATCATATCTGTACACTGCAACACCTCTTGGCCAAAAAGCGTTGGTATAAACTTCATCTTTTACACTGAAATCCATGCCTATTTTGAAACATCTATTATCTTTTATTTTTCTATCAATCTCTTTGACACTCACGTCACTTTTTTTATTCGTCTTCTCCTTCAAATAATCCGATATCATATTCTCGGTAACATGGTCCTTCACTCTGGATACAAATAACCAGATTTTTTTCTCTTGGTTTCTTCCTGTAAATCTTTCACTTGCTTCTTCTTCATTGGTTTCTGCCTCCCCGATATATACCTTGTTGTGGTTCCTCTTACGGTGTTTATAAGTAACAGTTTGGAATTCATTTATTTTAACTTCTGTTTGTTGGGTTTGTGCTTCGGCTGATGTACTTTGCTGCGAGCAATCATCCTGTATATGTATCAGCTGATTCATAACTTTCCTTTGTTTATTTTGGATTGCTTCGTAGGTCTTTGATTGTGTGTTTTTTGTAGTAGCCTCCTTTTTTGTCCCTTGTTGTTTATCAGTCACTTCGTTAGTTTTTATGGGAGTCTTCCACTGTCCATCGTTTTTATGTTGAACTATCAGATTTGCACTTTTGAAATTCGTTTCTAGTGCATCTATTTTTTCTCTCAATAAGTTTATTAGGGCTTCCTTATCATTAATGATGATATCTTTATCTGCAATGATTTGTTTTAGTAGTTCGTTTTCTCTCATGAACGATTCCATTGAATTTCCGTCGTTGGGTTGAACGGGTTCAAGTATCTGGTTTAACACTTCGTCACAGCAGGTTTTTACTCTTGCAGCACAACTACAATGATACACTGCTTCACAGAAATCACATTTCAAGCCTTTATTCAAGTTTTTTTTACAATAATTGCACACTTTTCTGGATCGATCTGAAAGCCGTATTTCACCGTCGGCCATCTTGATGTAACTTTAAAATATATCCCCGGTAAAGAACTTTATATACCTGATCTGTAATCGAGAAGCCCTCTCGAAGATAAAAAAGATACAAATGATATTGATGATTTTTTCATTCGCTCGATCATTTTGATTTCCGACGTGAAACGTAACGAACTCTTAGACAAAACTAATAGTGATGACGAGCTGCAACTAGTCAAATATTATGTTAATAATGGTTGGCCCAATCAGTTAACTTCTGTTGGTAAATTGGCAAAGCCCTATTATCCCTATAAAGACGAACTGTTCGAACATGAAGGATTTTTGTTCAGAGGTAACCAACTCATTATACCAAGAGAATTCAGAATTGAAATTTTAAACAAACTACATTCAACTCATCAAGGTATTGTGTCTTGCCAAAAGAAAGCCCGAGAATCTGTTTTCTGGCCACAAATCAATGATCAAATTTCTAAATTGATTTCTTCTTGCTTAACTTGCCTCAGGTATTCTAAATCCAATTCCAAGCAACCACTGCACTCACATCCTGTACCTGAACTCCCCTGGGAAAAAATCGGTATTGATTTTTTACAAGTGAAAAATCAACATTTCTTGGTTGTTTGCGATTATCATTCAAAATTTGTGGAAATGATCATCATTCCGAGAAAGGATTTTAATGGTGTCCAAAACGCTTTATTGTCTATCTTCAAGTCTCATGGGTTACCTCACACAATCATGTCAGATAATGGCCCTCCATTCGATTCAAGAAATTTCTCAGAGTTTCTCAATAAACTGGATATCACTCATATCACATCCAGTCCAACGTATAGTCAATCAAATGGTATGATAGAGAGACATATTCAGACAATAAAATCTATGCTAATGAAATCTGAAAAACACCCTTATCTCATTGCTATGGAATACAATAGCACACCTAAGCAACAATTGCCCTCTCCGGCTGAAATGCTAATGGGTCGAAAATTTCGAACTCAATTGCCGTGTGTCAGGGATCAAATGAAATCACTTTTCGATGTGAAAAAGAATGTTGAAATCATGACATCCAACCAAAAACAAAATTCTAAGTTTTACAACAAAAATAAGAAAAAACTACCAGTACTGAATGGTCCTGTCATGGTACAGAAATCAACAAGAAATTGGATTCCCGGTGAAATCGTAGAACAACTTGACGAGCCAGAAAGTTATCTAGTTCAAACAGGAGATGGAGGAAAATACAAAAGAAATCGTATTCATTTGAGACCCATTGCATGGACCCCGGAGCCAGAAGATATGACCGAAGGAAAGATAACATCAACAGATAAAGAAGAAAGAAGACGAGGGAAATCAGTAGAAAAAACTCCATCAAGATTTGAGCCTCAGTGTTTTTCAGAGCCAAACCAAAGGAACACAAGAATTATTAGGCCACCCTCGAGATTCAAAGATTTCATATGTTCATTCAATGACTCCAAAGGGGGGCGTGTCTCATGATAGACTGTACTAATTCAATTATTATCATAAGTCACTGAACTATGAAAAACAAAGTTGTTAGTTGTCAATTTACATTTGTCAGATTGAAAAGTAATAAAATCTTACGAAATACTTCTAGTTCTGCAAGTTAATTCATTTATATATATTGACAATATTACACTTATATACATTCACTGAGTGAAGCATATCTATAAATATTCATGAGTAATCATTAAGTTAACAGTATGTTAAGCCTAACAAGAGAATTAAAGTGCTCAGAGTATCAAGAAATATGAGAGTTAAAAAATAGAAAAATGAATGTGAATGAGTCGAAGTTGAACAGAGAGCGGTAGAATGGAATTCACATTTTTCTGGTACAATCTACCAGATTGTCCTGAAAGCATCAGGCCCACTCACAGTTTGCTGTTAATTTAATCATTATATGAACTCACCGACTTCGTCAAGAAGATGTATTTGGTGGCGTTTCAATTGGTGTGAGCAGTAATGAACTCAAGAGGATTGCAGTGGATGGTGTATCAGGTCGTAATCTAACCTTACCTTCCTACTAGAAAAAACCTGGATTTGACTGAAATAATTGAAATATTCGAGCGAGACAACGATACTAATATTCCAGGAACTATATCACTGACGATCCTAATCCATGGGACAGAAAAGTTACATTTCAAACAATCAGAGAAAATGGGATCTAACGGTCAATTTCAGCAACAAAAATGAAAAATATGGAATTTTGCAACTATACCACTGCAAATAATAAAATTAAGAGGTCAGTTCCTGGAGCCCCATGACTTTTTTCAATGAATTTTAATTTTCAATATGCGAGGTTTATGACAAGAACGCCACAATGTTAGTATAGGGTGACAACAAGAAGCACCTATGATCTGCTCAATATATGAATAAAACTATGCAAAATTCGTAGCGCCTGAATAAAACAATGACGGCAACTAGAATCAGTCAAAATTCGGCAAACAGCAAATGGTCTTACTATAATTTTTTTCGTTTTTCATTTCGTTTCTAATGTACAAATTCAGTTTGTCGTTCACCCCGACAAAACTACAATGTAACGAAATATTTATGAGTGATGTAAACTCTCTCTTGAAAACTAACCAAAGGATTATGATGTTTCTTTCAAAGATAGAGTGATTCAAGAGGAGGGTTCATATGTATAATACATGCATAATATATTAGAGAAACACTGATATTTTAAAAGGTTTCCAATGTGATGTCGTAAATGAACACATTTTTTGCGCTTACAATGCTGGTCACCCTACGAGATAGAGGTATAACCCACAATTGCCATATTTTATATAACCAACCGTCCTGTTGAGAGGACGCCCTATTCCAACGTCCATTGTCAGGTTTATATGGGTTAAAAACGTTTCCAATAAGACATATTCAAGAGTCCCATTCGCTCCCGTTATGAAAGGATGCCCCAGACAATTTAACATGATATTAACCTTTTACTAATTCAAAATAAGAGCTATGCACAAACCTGATGAACAATTGCCTTCAATTAAGCCTTTCAAACGGAATTCGAATCCATTAAGATGCCTAGGAAACCCTGGTGTATCTACTTATACCTGAATAATTTTGGGATAAACTTGGCGAAAACCGATTGCTTGATTTCTGAGATCGCAAAAGCTTCCTATCGCTATTGTAGATGGCGATCAGTCATATACCATGTGAAGCTTAATTTCCAGTAGAGAGGAATGTGCAACCGAATATTCTACCACTGTTTATTATTTGCCTACTGAGATTTTGACAGCCCTGACAGCCAATCATATGCGTTTCAGAAAACGTGGAAACCTACCGTTAACAACCTGTCAATACTGTCACAGTCACCTGCTAACTCCACAAGTTTTCAGTGTTTTTATAAGAGTTTGTGAGACTAGACTTTGATTCCGAGAAAATTTACTTTGCCCATTCACCTGAGAATGTACGACAAAGTTCATGCTAGTGTATTGAAAGTGATAGACTGTCTTGGAACTGGGGATACACACATCAGTTACGCAACGATTCAAAATACGTATCACCTCGATATTTCCTGTATTTAAACAAAACTGTGTTTTCAATATGTCATTGATGAGAGCTACAGATGTTTCCTCCTCGATATAAGACTTTCGCTCAAGCTGAAACGAATAAAATAAGCTACAAAGCTACATTCATGTTATTATTTTGGGGCGATTTGTTTTGTACTTAACTTAGGTACTGAATAAAGAAGAATATTTGGATCCCCAGATTTTGTCTGACCACACAAAATACGAAATCTTCTACACATCGTGAAAAAGCACTTGTAATAACTTCAAAACTTATTCTACTTATATAGACTTTCAAACACTGTCGAATGCGAAGAAATAATTTCAGTGTTCATTGACAACAATAAACCTCAAAGTTACGTCAATCTGACAAAACCGACATTTGACAGATTTTCGAAAATGCTCATATAATGCCCTCCATAGATATGCCCTCATACAAAAATTAGAAAGCTTGTTTTTCGCCAAGAAATTCAAAACAAAATCGAATCACTAGATACACCAGGGTTTCCTAGGCATCTTAGAATCCATTATAATTTCACTTACCCAACAGTGTATCAACTGTAGTTGCACTCATGTAGTTGTGAACATCGAAAACATCTTTTTCTTTCTTGAACTGCTTAACCAAGTTGTTTGCGTTCTTGTTGAACACCGGCATGAAAGATTTGAGAATGGATGAATGGAATGTGGGAGCAATCATTTTGCGGTGCGATCGCCACTTTTCACCTAGAAATTTAAATATTGATTATGAACTGAGGTTGATGCAGGGCTCCTTAACAAAAATTGAAACTAGTTTTTATTTATTCAACTTTAAGTACCAAGCACAACTACGTTCCAATGTGTTATATTGCTCAATATCTCACACAATTTTTATAATATAGCTGTTTTTTTTCTTCATTTAATCGAAAACCCGGTTCTCCTTGACACCTAATAGTTATAAAAATTCTGTTTATCTAAAAAAAAATAATTGTCTTACAAAGAATAAGTAATAGTGACTAATATGAAATGAACGCGGGGATCACTTTTGTTGCGAAATTCCTCAACGCCGCCTCTGACCATAATAAGCATAATTCAACGAGCTGGAAATCGGCGCGATCCCGAAAGCGCTCAACGCCTCCCGAGGCAGATCCTCGAAGAAGCTGGACAATCGAGTCGTTTCCGAGCGAAAATTCCCGATGTTCTAGGCGCTCTAATTTCGAAAGTTTGAGGCGCGAATGGAACATCAGAACTTCTAGATGAATCGATCCGGTTCGATCAGAGTATGAACAGGGAAGCAATTTATCGTAATAGCAGTTTCTAGTAGGGAGAGTTATTAGTAAGAGATTGGAAAAGTGGAACTTAGTGGAGCTGGGTGCGGATGTCAAAGTTTTGTGCAGTTTTATAGTACAGAGCGTTGGATGTTCTAATCAGTTGAGTAGCCTAAGTGTTTTGTGAGCGATTTATAAGCCAGTGTAGTAGTTGTATTGTAATTTTTTCTGTAAACCACCCGAGAATATCGTAGCAATATTTAATTCAACACGTAGTATTAAGATATGATACCTTAATAGATACCAAGCGCATTATTATTGTAAATAGCATTTGTCACTATCTGAAATACTATAGTTTGCAAAATGAGACAATAAATGAAGAAATTTCATGAAGAAAATTTATTATGGAGATACTCTAACTACTTCACATCCAGACTTATTGAAAATGAATTTTTGGTAGATATTGAACTCTGTGACAGAGAAATACTTCTCAGGTACAACTATCAGAATGGGAATCAATAGGCGCATACACAAATACATTTTCACAAATAAATAAGTGTTTTTTCATACTTTTTTCATTCATCGTTATTTCATCAGTTGGGTTGAACTCCAAAGTGTACAATCGAGTTTTTCTAAGTCACTTTCGGACAATGATTCGAGACAAAATTCATTTTTTTTTGATATGGTTAATGTATCTTATTGATTGTGGAACCTGTGAATGAATTTCGGGTGCTGTGAAATGAAATCATTTTTGGCCTATTGCTTTTCCGTTTCCTCAATTACAAACTCTTCGTTTAGAGATTGAAAAATTTGATACAATTTTGTAGAAGGAAATCATAAAATTATATAGCTCAACATTATATAAGAAAATTCACATTTGATTATTGTGTGAACATTGTTATCCAGAGGCTTCGTTGAAATGACTCACATTCATATGAAAGTAATTGAAATTTTCAGTTTGTGAATACTTTCATTTTGCAAAATATCAATATCTTTCTCAGGGTGAAATATCTGTTTAGAACTCATTAACAACCTCAATCGAAACATCACTGCCTATTCTGAATTCGATTTCACAAGCATATATTAGAGCTCCGGAAAATAAACAGCAAACTGTTTTTTTTTTCCACTCCACTGTAGGTGTTAGTACTGATCCTTATGGAAAAACAGCAACAGTGAGTAAGGTGAAGTGGAGTGTTGTGTTTTTTTCATATACGTCCGCGATCATGCTGTGAATTGGAACTTTGTATGAATGTTGATAGAATTGAGAATATCTCAACTCGCAGCTTGCACTTACAATAAGAATTATGTATTTTTTTCCTTGATGGCGTCTGCACATAATTTTGTGTTTCAGTTGATTAGAAGTGAATACTAAATACCCAAATATTTCATTACACTGGCATAACAACTATAATCTTCATTCTCGAACTTCTCACTCACCTTTACTTATAAGTAATCCATCTCCCAACCAAGGTTCGAATAAAGCATATTCTGGAGATTTCTCTAGATGGACGCTACTTCCTAATATAATCTGGAATTAATGATTGATTTTTTTCAATAAAAGGGATAATGCTTGATGAAACATCATCAGTGAGCAACGATGTTCATTGGAATAAGAGTATAAATATCACAATACTCTCAAAATGAGGAAAGAGTGTGTTGCGTAGATTTGAGCGAAACTGTCACTCCTAAATGAACACAGGGGAGAAACTTGAGTCAAAAAGTGAGGAAGAATATTATCATCAATATTATATGCTTTGAATGGAAATTGGTTTTTTGAAAAGAAGTGTGCAGAACGGAACCCCGAAAGTTCGATGTAAAAGGAAAGTTTTTAGCCCTTATTGAAGAACACGTCGGTTGAGTTTCACAATATTGCTCTGGAAAAATATGACACTATACATGTTTTCGCGACATGTTTCGATACACTGTATCACTTTCAAGAGAATGTAATATAACAAACAAGTGTTGTACTACATTTGCTTGAAAAAGATGCAGTGTATCGAAACATGTCGCGAAGACAATAAATTCTGTGCAAATTTAATCGTGTTTTTGAACTACCCATTCAGGACACGAATGGCCAATGGAAAAATTCCGCAGCTCTAACCATGAATGGATAAGATTCAAATTGAAATATTCATCTGTGCGAGTGGTTTCATTTCTGTGTTATGTTATATCATCTGAGCCGTACGTACCTCTGCGTCTTCTGCACTGCAAATTCCTATATAAAGCTTCGGTCCTAAGTACAACTTGATGATATCGGAGTCCAGCATATGATAATTCTCATATGCTATGTTGAACACATCTACAATCGAAATGAATAATTTGTTAAAGATCAATTAGGAATATAATATTACGTAATGAGGGGGATAAATGCCAATCACGCGCAAGCAGAAAATTGTGAGCACGAGGTGTCAGCCGAGTACGGTAATTAGCGAGTGCGCGTAATTGGCCTTATCCCCGAGTCACGTACTCTTTCTACTCCCAGTATCCTGACAGCTGAAACGTTATGGCTCAGTCACAATACAAATGTATTGTAAATCAATAGAGGCCGCCAGTGGGAGTGCAAAAAGTATTTTCCAGTAAAACTATTGAGGAAATCGGCATTCCAGTGACACTTCAAGTGATGAGATCGTGTTTCATCCTTCAAGTAAAAAGATGAATCGTTGAAATCATGACTCATCACATTGTTATTCATTGAAATAACAACATGGATATTGAATTTGAAAGCTCTGGACGTTGAGACCTTGGGACCAATTCGATCCATTCGATCGAGAGACTCTATATATAATATATATATATAATATATATATATATATATATATATATATATATATATATATATATATATATATATGTAGAAATTGATGCTTTCACGGATCTTCGATATGCAAGATGAATTTTCTGGGTTTTTTATCCGTTAGGTATCTTCTGATTTGTTCGACGTTTCGAATTCCATTTTGAATTCATTCTCAAGAACTGTGAGACGAATATCTGTCCATACCGTCCTGGTCAATCACTGCCCTTACGAAGTAACCAAGCAAGAGTAAGCAAAGACTTCAATTGTCTGTTCTCCATGGAAACTGGTATTTATAATGATTCTCTCCAGTTATTATCCGACTAGGTCCGATATTATTGATGATTATATCGTCAGCCGCTCTCTAAGGTTTTATCCTGCCCATCCAGGTATTATGTAGAAATTGATGTTTTCACGGATCTTCGATATGCAAGATGAATTTTCTGGGTTTTTTATCCGTTAGGTATCTTCTGATTTGTTCGACGTTTCGAATTCCATTTTGAATTCATTCTCAAGAACTGTGAGACGAATATCTGTCCATACCGTCCTGGTCAATCACTCCCCTTACGAAGTAACCAAGCAAGAGTAAGCAAAGACTTCAATTGTCTGTTCTCCATGGAAACTGGTATTTATAATGATTCTCTCCAGTTATTATCCGACTAGGTCCGATATTATTGATGATTATATCGTCAGCCGCTCTCTAAGGTTATATCCTGCCCATCCAGGTATTATGTAGAAATTGATGTTTTCACGGATCTTCGATATGCAAGATGAATTTTCTGGGTTTTTTATCCGTTAGGTATCTTCTGATTTGTTCGACGTTTCGAATTCCATTTTGAATTCATTCTCAAGAACTGTGAGTCGAATATCTGTCCATACCGTCCTGGTCAATCACTCCCCTTACGAAGTAACCAAGCAAGACTAAGCAAAGACTTCAATTGTCTGTTCTCCATGGAAACTGGTATTTATAATGATTCTCTCCAGTTATTATCCGACTAGGTCCGATATTATTGATGATTATATCGTCAGCCGCTCTCTAAGGTTATATCCTGCCCATCCAGGTATTATGTAGAAATTGATGTTTTCACGGATCTTCGATATGCAAGATGAATTTTCTGGGTTTTTTATCCGTTAGGTATCTTCTGATTTGTTCGACGTTTCGAATTCCATTTTGAATTCATTCTCAAGAACTGTGAGACGAATATCTGTCCATACCGTCCTGGTCAATCACTCCCCTTACGAAGTAACCAAGCAAGAGTAAGCAAAGACTTCAATTGTCTGTTCTCCATGGAAACTGGTATTTGTAATGATTCTCTCCAGTTATTATCCGACTAGGTCCGATATTATTGATGATTATATCGTCAGCCGCTCTCTAAGGTTATATCCTGCCCATCCAGGTATTATGTAGAAATTGATGTTTTCACGGATCTTCGATATGCAAGATGAATTTTCTGGGTTTTTTATCCGTTAGGTATCTTCTGATTTGTTCGACGTTTCGAATTCCATTTTGATTTCATTCTCAAGAACTGTGAGACGAATATCTGTCCATACCGTCCTGGTCAATCACTCCCCTTACGAAGTAACCAAGCAAGAGTAAGCAAAGACTTCAATTGTCTGTTCTCCATGGAAACTGGTATTTATAATGATTCTCTCCAGTTATTATCCGACTAGGTCCGATATTATTGATGATTATATCGTCAGCCGCTCTCTAAGGTTATATCCTGCCCATCCAGGTATTATGTAGAAATTGATGTTTTCACGGATCTTCGATATGCAAGATGAATTTTCTGGGTTTTTTATCCGTTAGGTTTCTTCTGATTTGTTCGACGTTTCGAATTCCATTTTGAATTCATTCTCAAGAACTGTGAGACGAATATCTGTCAATACCGTCCTGGTCAATCACTCCCCTTACGAAGTAACCAAGCAAGAGTAAGCAAAGACTTCAATTGTCTGTTCTCCATGGAAACTGGTATTTATAATGATTCTCTCCAGTTATTATCCGACTAGGTCCGATATTATTGATGATTATATCGTCAGCCGCTCTCTAAGGTTATATCCTGCCCATCCAGGTATTATGTAGAAATTGATGTTTTCACGGATCTTCGATATGCAAGATGAATTTTCTGGGTTTTTTATCCGTTAGGTTTCTTCTGATTTGTTCGACGTTTCGAATTCCATTTTGAATTCATTCTCAAGAACTGTGAGACGAATATCTATCCATACCGTCCTGGTCAATCACTCCCCTTACGAAGTAACCAAGCAAGAGTAAGCAAAGACTTCAATTGTCTGTTCTCCATGGAAACTGGTATTTATAATGATTCTCTCCAGTTATTATCCGACTAGGTCCGATATTATTGATGATTATATCGTCAGCCGCTCTCTAAGGTTATATCCTGCCCATCCAGGTATTATGTAGAAATTGATGTTTTCACGGATCTTCGATATGCAAGATGAATTTTCTGGGTTTTTTATCCGTTAGGTTAGGTATCTTCTGATTTGTTCGACGTTTCGAATTCCATTTTGAATTCATTCTCAAGAACTGTGAGACGAATATCTGTCCATACCGTCCTGGTCAATCACTCCCCTTACGAAGTAACCAAGCAAGAGTAAGCAAAGACTTCAGTTGTCTGTTCTCAATGGAAACTCGTCTCACAGTTCTTGAGAATGAATTCAAAATGGAATTCGAAACGTCGAACAAAGCAGAAGATACCTAACGGATAAAAAACCCAGAAAATTCATCTTGCATATATATATATATATATATATATATATATATATATATATATATATATATATATATATATATATATATATATATATATAGGTCTCAATTTGCATACTCCTCCCTCAGGTCTCGTCACGAGATCTCCCTAAGGTCTGAGGTAGTCAGTGATATTTATATCGGCGGAACTACTAAAATGGAAGGCATAAGGGTGTGGTAGCGGGGCTTCAAATGATTACCACCACTGGACGTCTTGATGGGGACTGGACATCGGGAAATTAAGAGTTTTCAGATACTTGGAAGTATCTGACCGTCGGCGTCATCACAATTATCAAGTTAGAAAGGTCGCTTCTCGATTCCGATGCCCTCGTGGATTATCCCAGTTGCACTGTTTTCGCTGTGACGATGGTCTTAGTGTTCGCAAAGACTATATTGTGCGCTGTCTCCTGATGAAGTTTGGACAGGGCTGAGGATGGGTCTGATTTTCGCACAGTAAGTTGATGTTCCTATAGTCTACTGGTCACACGTCTGTTGGTCTGGCCTACATAAGTTCTATGGCAATCGGATGAGGAATTCCATATATACCCTGAGAGTCATTGGCAACTTTGTATTTGGGGGAACAGATGAATGTGGGAATTTGTTGTTAGCGATGAATATCGTTTCTATGTCCTGTTTTTTCGGAATTTGTCTCAATTTCGATTTCCATTGTGAACCTTATATTCGGGTGAGGAAATAGTCAGCAACTTATATTATTATGACTCTTTGCAAAAAAATTCCAGATTTTCGAAAACGAACCAAGAAGAGAAATATTTGAGATTTGGTTTCCGAAACGGTAACAACGATAAGTATTTTGATACATATTAGTTTTTGTATTTTTTTTATAGTCAATTTCGAGTTATACGAGAAGGTGCTGACTAATTGGACTTGTTATATCCAGAAATAACTGTTTTTCAATAGACGCAGCAACTTTTAGGGGTAGATTGGAAATCAAACCTATCATACTTGTATAGATTCCAATATCAATTCTCATTTTTCCAGATTATGGTAGGTTGGGAACCAAAAAATCTACGAATTTTTTTTCAATTTATTTCTACTGTTTCTATCGTATTTTCGCCCTTTTATTTTGAAATCATTTCATTTCTCATATTTAAGAAACGTTCATTCATTTACTTCTTTCCGCTAGGAACTTCCCCGCCCGAAGATGAAAATGAGATATACGTCTATTCTGTTCAAATACAAGAATATAATAATGAATAATATGAACAAATCCGTGCTCACCTGTTGGCGATTTCCCAATGGCCATATAAGCATTTCCCAAAATCGGAATGACTGGTGGACCAGGAATTCTCTCAACCAATTTGACATGTCTCAAACTCTTGAACCAGTATTGATACAATGCCAATATCACCGTTATAGCAAGAGCAAATGTGATCGCAGAACCTGTGAAAGTAGAAGGTTCTCCACCCAAAGAAACCTGAATTTTGACAAAAATTCAAAAACATCAGAAAGGAGATGAAATAACAATTGAAAGAAGTTGAAAGGAATTGAAAGGATTGAAAAAACCACATAAATTTTTGTTCTTGGGATCAGGAATTTTTACAATGTTTTTTGTTTCGCTGCATTGTTAATACCGAATGAAACGTTTTTGTCATATTCACTTAAATGTATTGTGATGGCCTAAAGAGTTGAAATATAAATTAGCGCTTATTTTTTTCATGACATTCAGCAGCTTGAGCATAACTCAGATATGTTCCTAATCATTTATGAAAGAATTGGTAACGTGCAAAGTAGAACAATAGATCTCATAAAGTTTTTTCGTGAGATAGTTTCGATCACCATTTCACTACTTTCTTCTGTGACACTTCGTTCTCACACTTCTCTACAATGCCACAGAAAAGTTGGTGACTGATGCTCTACCTATGAGTAAAACCATTCATTTGTTACACACTGGCTGTTCTGAAGCTGTGGTTTCGACGAGTTCCTTATCCGGACCGTTTTGATTTAACCCTAGAAATATGCTGTACCGATCAGCAAAGGGTACAACTGTAGACTCATCACATGAATAAACGCTCCTGACAATAACAACTTTTGAATATATTCATACAAATTTTCAGGTACTTTCTGGTTTTTTGCACCAAATTTTCTGAACATTTCAATAAAAATTACAAATTTTACAATTCATACGCGCTTTTCCTTATAGTTTGACGAAAATACTAATAATAACCTCTCTACTACTCATCATTAAAGAAAAAAGGATCTAATTGCTTGTTCGCTATTTGTGAGGAATTTCAACGAAGACCAATTACCTACCTCAAGTTAGAGTCTTCAGGAGGAGGAAACGTTACTAAAACTATAATGTATGGAATTTATGTACTGCCTCCGTAACTATTCCTGGGAATTAGATTGAGGACTGCCTATCGGACTCGTTAAAAAACTATCTATTAGACCTACAAAGGAAATCTGATCATTATAATTACTATTTCAGTATCGAAATTAATATTGGACTGAATGGAATAGATTTTCTGTTATTATCCACACTTTTAGTGCATTTAACTAGATGAAAGCTTTTCAAATCACAGAGAAGACTAGTGTCATGTACATATTTGATCAGACGGAACCTATGACATCCATCGAAAGCAATATAGGCAACACAGGATTTTTCTATTCTTCCATGTGAGGAGAATGCTTCTTGAAAGTAGTTTTTCAATGTACTTTTATCTTTTTCTTGGAGGTGAAAGAGTATTTCCATCCATATTATTTAATTAACGTAACACACGTAAATACAAAGCACAAATGAGTACAGTACAGTGTAAAGAGTTCTTCATTTATTTCAGTTTAGAAGGCGTGGCTACGCCGCGCAGGCTGTATATAGATGCAGGCATTCTCTGTTCATGCGTCCTTGAATTCTATCTTTTGAACGGCCCGACTATACATCCCGAATTTTTGTTACTGATCATCGATCGAAATATTCCGGTTTTTGAAATGAGCAACTAATTTTATCATGCGAATCTGAGGACTATTTATTTTGCTTTTTTCTCCTTTGATTTATGAAAATGAAAATAATAATCTTTTGTGAAAGAAATAACAAAAAAAATAAGAAATTTCTGATGATAGGTCGTGTATACCATTCATAGACTTTTCATTATTTCACAAAATGAAAGAATGTGTTTACATAAAACAGCCATTCCCCTCAGGCGCATATACAAGTGGGGGTAACGGGGGTAGTACCTTTACTCCCTGTTACCCTGTAGGATCGCAGAATCCAAGTTCAAAATTATTATCAAAATTATAGAATATCTCAGAAGATTATATTAGTCTCTGGTATTTCGGGAGAAATTGATAAACCTAAATTTGAATTTATTATTCAATTTTTCTGTTGCATTATCTTGTGTTCAATAAGTATATACTTTTCATTTTACTCATATTAATATGTAGTATGATAAATACATGAACGAATATCATTATAACGGTTCATTTTCACCTACGTTGACAAGGCAAATGTTAGTTATCCCTAAAGTCTGAAGTTAATTTTCATCGAAAATTATTGTTTTCTCTACTTTCCAATTTTATTTATGAATAAAATGAGGATTTAACGAATCTGTCGTTTTTATTCCACAGTTTCCTGATAATTTAAGTCATTGTGAAAGGTAAGTTTGTGAAAAGGCCAATATGCATTTGTGTTTTGATAAAATGGTGGAAACGCATAATTTTCTCAGTGATTACCCCCCTATAAACTTGAGCTGTATACGCGCCTGATTCCCCTGCATGTGCGCTGAATCACTCATATAGATGTCACTTTCTCTTGCTCAATTTGTATACAAAAACACACGAATCTTGAATCAAAAAGATAGTATCCATAGGAAATTTCTACACAATGAAGCGGCTAGCATCTTTGTATACCCATGGTGCAAACATTCTTTCATGCTATACCAGTTCTTATTGCATCAATAATATAAAAAAAAAATTCAATTGGAGAATTCCACTCGATTTCATTAGATAATACCGGTTGCTAGGGGAAAACTCTATAACTTGAATCGTCAACATGCCCACGCGGGCCGTTAAAGTACACTTTTATATTGTTGGTAACTGAGGAATAAAAACACGATAAAGAACGAGTATGTGACTCAATAATTCATGGAACCCTTTCACTAGATACATCAAACATTTCCAAAAAATTCCTCGGCGACTGATCAGTTATAAATTAATTTTATATTTCGGTTATATTCATACTCATAGTACCAAACCGAACCAACGGTATATTTCTGTCTACAAAAATAACCTTTTACTGTTTTTCCGTGTATGAATCTGAAAATAATGTTAACATTTCACCAGAGTTTTCGCCAAAACTTTCAAGTCACCTGTCTGAATAAAAGTTGTTTTCTTAAAATATTTTAGTGAAAGAAAAAGTTTCTCAAATTGTTCAGTTAACTCACAGAAATATTCATTCATTCATTTATACTACGACGGAAAATTTTAAACATTCAGTCAATATACAAAACTCCATTGTATCTGGTTGTGTACCATTGTATGCTAATATCTAGTGGAATAACGTATAGTTCCAACGTTAACGTCAACACGGAAAAATATGCCAACCCAATTTCGACAACATGCGAAAATGGCTAAGAGAAAACTGTATGTCAATTCTATATATTGATTCCGAGGCAATTGATTCAATTTTCATATGCTTATACAAATTGGACAGGGGAATAGCGGTTTTAGATGGACTTTTTCTTCGTTTTTGTGAATGGATCGAACGTCTTTGAATGATATACACGTACCTATCAACATAGAAGTTGTTGTATTTTTTGATTCAGAGAAATAAGCCAAAAAATAATTCATCATATCTGTATAGATGTTTCGTAAAATCGGCAGTCATTTCATGAATATGAGGTCATTCGTTTTCAGATAAATAATTTTGCAACATGAGATATTTTCAATTGTACAGGATATTATTTTTCTGCGAGAGCAACTGATTTTTTTTCAATTGAAACAACCCTTTTGTTTTTTCTTTCATTACAAGGGTCTAATAGTTTTCTACTCCTACTATTTTTTTTGTCACGATGTGCCGCTTGCCAAGTGATTTTGAAATTTTGTACGAATCAGGTTGAAAATATTCTTTGTTGAATGGTATTAGATCAAATTCCTGTTGTTTGTATGTTTCAACTTTATTGAAACTGATCAGAAGAATCATTGAGTCGAAAACCAATGAAAACCAATAGAAAGAAAAATTGATTCATGCGGTGAATTACTTTGAAATAAATGAATGAAAGTCAGAGATTGAAAAGGAAAAACTGGAAGTGAACCAAAACATAGAGAACCAAAAAAAAATTACAAAATGAAGTTGGTATAATGAAAAAACTAAAAAAACTAACGAAAAATTTTAAAACAAAGTGTTCACACGACGTGTCACTTGCGGGTATCTGCATCTTCTGGTCTTGTGATTGCACTTGAAATTCAGGTTCAATATTATTGTTGATTTTCAAAATTTCATTTCATGTTTTATTAAATTTGTTAATTTTTTTTTTACTCCCTGGTTGATGAAAGGCAATAACTAATCAATTAATTATTTTTCAACTTCAATTTGATCAGTTTGATTCATTTCTCGACCCAGTGATGTTTATGACAATATTAACTATGGAAATCTGAACTGAATAAACCATTCAGTTCTTATATTAATTTGCTGTAACAGTACAAAAAATTTCCTACAACATGTTAGAATTTCGAAAATGGTATTTTCTTTTGGCACTTAATTTTTTTTTCGAAATATATAATATTAGACAGTCGTTGAAAGTGGGTATTCAGAGTTGAACCAGTGCAATCAATTGAATTTATATCGTAAAAATACTCTCACATTTCCAAGGAGAGACATGAGCTTCACACGGTCGAGTTGTTGTTTTTTTTTTGGTGATCATAAACGGTAATTGCGCCTAATAAAAATACTCCATGTTTTCAGTGCCTTTGGACTCAACAGTCTTCTTTCAGTAATTCCACTTCGTGATACTTCCATATGAAATTACTAAGGCCCGATTTCACCAACCACTTTGATCTGGATTATCTTGCCGAATGGAATTTTTTTATGCATGAATCCGTACACATATTTCAGTTAGCAAGATAATCCAGATTAAATTCGTTGGTGAAACCGGCCTAAATGTGTTTCAGGATTTCTCAAATACTTACTAAAAAAGGCACGCTGGTATACCCAACGTTTATAAATTTTTCTTGAACATATGAAGTTTTTGTGCATATTGTAGCAGTATTTCCTCAATCAGGATAGAGTATATTCAAAAATGACAAAACAAATGTATCATTTTTGTATATTCTAATGAGTCCGGTTGAACAAAGGTGTAAAAATTCGACTCAGTATCAATTAAAGAGTTCGTTTGAAATCTTTTTCGGTCTGGTTTTGGTACTATCATACCGCTTGCTATATAGCCCTGACACCCCTATTTCTGGTAAGTACCCTTCAATGGTAGTCCACACGAAAAAATCAAGATAAAATTGTTTTACCGTTCTGATTTACCCAGTGTTTTAAAAAAAGCTTTTGTTTGAATAATTTTTCCACAAAGAAAAAACTGAACTCTCAAAACTTCATTATTCAAAGAAGGAAAATTCAACAAATCTCTGTTGATAATAGAGACTGCTGTATTTATCCACGTTTCACATTATTTTGAGCACTTCTGAATCGCTCGATATACAGGGTGTAACTGAATAAGTGTAAAGCAGGAGGTGATTCCTCATCGAAAAAAAGATAGGATCTTCCATATAAAGAAACTTCATTGGAGCATCCCTTGATAAGATACAGCCCCTTGAAGGAGGTACATAAATTTTGTATAACAATTTTTTCCACAAGCACTGAAAATGTTACAATATTGAAATTAACCAACTGACAGTGTCATACCAATTTAATTGTCACTATCGCCAATAGCGACCTACTAGATAGATTAGTTTGGTATTTTCACATTTATCTCTGTAGTTGTTCGTTTTTTTGGGCAAAAAACCAAAAGACATTTTTTGTTAAGACTAAAACAGGCTTTCGGAAATAAATTTTCAAATGGTGAACAAATAATAAGAAAATAGTTACATTGGAAACGAATTTTAGGGGTTGCGTTTTCCACCCCTTACCACTATAGGGTAAACCAAATGAATTACTGGCTAAGTGTCTTTTTGGTAATACAAAACGTCAGGGTAATTTCAATATTGTAACTTTTTCGGTGCTTGTGAAAAAAATTGTTATACAAATTTTATGTACCCCCTTTCAGGGGCTGTATCTTAACAAGGGATGCTCCAATGAAGTTTCTTTATATGGAAGACTTTCTTCGATGAGGAATCGCCTCCTTGAATGTTTTACACTTATTCAGTTACCCATAAAAAACAATATTTTTTGGAAGTTATTTTCAACGCGTATCCGAATGTGGAGAGCAATATATCATAAGCTGTTTCATTTCAAATAACATAACTTTGATACCCTGCGATTTCAATCAGAACCCTGTATATTGGGAAATAATTTTAAAAATTTCAAATTTATTGAAATCTGGAACTTTCATACGAAACTTTTTTTTATGATTTCCCTTCAAATAGACGCACTATGATTTGTGAGGCCAGTTAAGCCCCCAACCCAGTTAACACATACTTTTCAGAAGGTAATGTAAGATCTCATACAGGGCACGAAAGGAATCTATGATGATATATTCCATTGTCATATTTGCAAGGCTCTCGAGAATTGTGATTTAGTTCCTATACAATACATTGATTTCTCGAAAAGGGAAAATGAGCAACAGTGTCACAATTAGGAGTTTATGCAATGATAGACTAACTGCATAAGCGCTTGTTCAAGTATATCAATCCCAGTAGGTGTATGCAGTTATCGACTTGGTATCACTGTGGTTTTTCTGGGTATTCCTACTGCTGATATAGCAAATGTGCTACTGAAAAATCAACCAGCCACTCTAGGGCGCTACGTCTATGGAAAATATTAACAGTTTTCACAAGGTAAAATACAAACATGAATGAAAAATATGGACCTCTTAGAGATGAGTTCGTTTCAGAAAGAATAACATCTATACCATGTCATCATTTTTTTCCCAGGCACGATTTGCTACTCACAAATATTCATACATAACTCACAATTACGGCCATTTAACAAATTTCGAAAATTTTTCAACATAAATGCTATACAATGATTACGTACCACCACTTGTTCCGACATTCTCGGTTCACATTTGATTACAAACCACAAGTATTAGAAACAATATCAAATGGCGAATAAATTGTCTGTAGATTGTTTAAATATTCAACAACCACACACAATGCGATGAATAATTCTCACTTCGGAAACTTATCTTCATGAATAATTTTGAGGAATGTTTCGAATGACTGTCGATCGAGCCCTCAACAAAATAAGTGACGGAAATATTAAATATTATTCGATGCCTTCTACTACTTATAGCCCCCTCCATCCGCTAGTTGATGCCATTGATAATAGTATAAAAACTTCGAAATTATTTCAATTAATATCGTGATTAGAATAATTCGGGTAGTTCAATTCAGTCATACTCATTAAAACTTAATTTTTTCTACAATGTATTTGTCGAGGCGAAAAAAAGTTTCACTACTCCAATTATTTTAAGCCGTTCATTACGTTTGATGAACTTTTTTTGTCTTTTTTCGTCTCCGAATCACAAAATAGAAATTACAACTTCTATGGAAGAAAGAAAAATAAAACACTTTACAGTCACTTTCTGTACGTGTATATCATTCAAAGACGTTCGATCCATTCACAAAAAGGAAGAAAAAGTGAGTTTTTTTTTTCTACAAATAACTCTCTATTTTGATTTGTGTAGACATCATATATTTGCTACCTATATGATTATTATATTCTCATATGCTTGATATACAAAAGGAGCTATAGTCAGAGAAGTGGCTGTTTTAGATGGACTTTGTCTTCCTTTTGTGAATGAATCAAACCTTTTTGAATAATATACACGTATCTATCAACGGAGTATTGTTTTTTTTTTTAGTTTACTTCTTCAATGGAAGCTGTAATTTATATTTTTTAATAATAATAATAATCGACTTTATTCACCAATGAGATACCAGTTTGTACATTGGAAAAAGGAAAATTGAATAGGCGAAGAATCAGCTGAAGCTGTTTTTCATCTTAACCTTTGGAAGCATATGATGCTGTATAGAATTATACTATATCGAATATAAAGAAGAAAAAGATTATAATAATACTTATAATAATAATGTTATACATTTTTTCTAGTATTCCGAGAGATTATTAAGAAATGAATAATAGACAGGTCTTTTTCAACAGCAATAGTTCAGTCCTGAGCACATTCAAGTGTTACCTTCAATCTCTTCTTGAAATTCTTCAAAGAAAAATTCAGAATTCTTTAGGGAGCAGATTATAATGTTTGGATGCACTGTAAGAAAAGCTACGCGTAAATAGTGCTGTGGAGTGTCTAGGGATGACTAGTAAATTATTTTTTTTCGTGTTTACTTGGTTCCTGTTCATGAAGGTGACTAGTCTATCGCGAAGATATGTTGGTTCGTCTGACTGTAAAACCTTATGAGTCAGTGTCAATAGATGAACTTTGCGCATATTTTCTAAGTTTAGCCACCCAGAATCTTTAAATTTAGAACTGATGTGCTCATATTTTCGAATACCGTAAGCGAATCGAATACAAGAATTCTGAACTTATTGCAGTCGCGAAGCATCACTCTGTAAGATTGCTGGACCATACATGCTGTCACAATATGATAGTTTTGACATAATTAGAGATTCGCACAGTTCAAGTTTTATTTTAGATGACATAATGTCACGGTTGGGATACAACTGTCTCAGCATATAATATGAGCTCTGGCAGAGATAACTTACATGTCTTGTAAATCTGAGGTCCTCGTCAACCCATAACCCGAGATTTTTTGTTTCTTTAACCAAAGGTAGGGGTGTTCCTGACAAGTTGATTTGTATGTGAGATGTTAGTAGCGCACGCTTAGATTTTGAGCCGAAAAGTATGGCGACAGATTTGGACGGGTTGAGTTTGAGGTTATGAGCCGCATAAGGACAAAAGATCCTCTTCAATAGTGCTGACAGGATCAAGAGTAAGTTCGGGAGGAAATTTCAAATATACTTGTGTGTCCTCAGCAAAGTGATGAACTGTGCAATTCTTGGTAATTATCCGTTAAGCGGGCTCCATCGTGAAATTAAAAAATTTTTGGTGGAACATACGTATTTCGGCCTCCTGAACAAAAAAGTCTTATAAAGTTTTTGGGGTTCGCAACTAGTTTCGGAGATACGGCCCCCCAAAGACAGGAAATCGGGGTTTTCAGGGTTGACATTTATGTTTGTTTATTCAGCCAATTCCGCTCGAAATTCATCCTTCTTTCTGTCAGCACAATATACAGATTCTATACCACCTTCTTCATCACTTTCCAATAGAATTATAAGCATTTTCCACAACAAAACTCTAAAAGGTAAATCGTCATAGAAATTCGATGACGATTTACCTTTTAGAGTTTTGTTGTGAAAAATGGAAACATGCTTATAATTCTGTTGGAAAGTGATGAAGAAGGATATATAGAATGGGTATATTGTGCTGATAGAAAGAAGGAGGAATTTCGAGCGGAATTGGCTGAGAAACAAACATAGGCGTAAAACCCCGATTTCCTGTCTTTGGGGGGCCGTATCTCCGAAACTAGTTGCGAGCCCCAAAAACTTAATTAGACTTTTTTGTTCAGGAGGCCAAAATACGTATGTTCCACCAAAAATTTTTTAATTTCACGATGGAGCCCGCTTAACGGATAATTACCCAATTCTTAACATATTCGTGGAAGTCCGATATGTAAATCGAAAAGAGCAAAGGTCCAAGAATTGAGCCTTGCGGTACACCTCTCTCAATTGGTAGAGCATCCGACTTGATAGAGCCCACTACAACAGATTGGGTTCGTTCACTCAAATAGCTGCGCATAAGATCCACTGCATTGTTTGAGAAACCAAAGAACTTGAGTTTGTTACATAATACATTATGGTCTATCGTATCAAACGCCTTACTGTAGTCTAGTGAAATAAGACATATCATTTCATTCATATCAATCGCTCTGAAGATATCATCACTGATATTTAACAATGCTGTAGTGGTACTGTGGAATTTACGATAACCAGACTGAACAGAAGTTATGATATTATATTCTTCCACAAAGCTCGATATTTGTTCAGGAGTTTTCGTGACTTGATTACTGGCAAGAAAATGTGTGTTAATCATTGTCCCATCCATGAGATTATGGAAAAGATTTGAATTTTTATCATTTCTTAATATTTCCAATGATCTGAGAGAATTCCACTTAGTCTTCGCGTTTTTATTACTTAACACAAAATTCAGAGTTGTTCATTCCTTTCGAGTCTGCCTGTTAGAACGCCATATGTCTCAATAATTTCAGAAGTATTACTGGTACCACTACAGGTCTGACACTAATTTTTGAAGGCTTTCCGGTGCGGTCTATTTTCGAAAGCACATGTCCCAGCTGCAATTTCACTTATAAGGGAAAGCGAAGTGGAAGTATTTTCCTAGGGTGATTGGTTGTTACGGAGGACTTGTATAAAATCTTGAGATCGGAGAGAAACAAAATTGAACAATCATAAAATTTATTTCCATTTTTGAAAACAGAAAATGGTTCATTCAACTTTGTGCGACTTAGGTATATATCTCATTTGGTCCAATTGTTAATAGGTGGGCCAACTTTTTACAAAATCATTCATTTTGTCGCAATACCTTTATGAAAAAATTTACAACTACTCGCCGAACCGAATTCAGTCGCAATCATATATTAGCTAAGCCCAAGAAACATTTTGAAACATATTTGATGCACCCAAATTGTCAGGATTTTCATTATACCTGTCTGCTAAATCCTCGTAACAAAATCAGGGTTCAGTTGTACCAATCAGGTTCATGTCCAGTTCAAAAGAACTCGGTTGAGTTGATAAGCTTCAATTTATTGTTGCTCGACATTTGATCAAGGTTCACTGAAACCACAGTTCACAGGAGTTAGTACTATTGATCTTATCGATCGAGTGTAATGGCAGCCATGATTGCCTGTAACCGTTGAAATTTTTATCTGTATACCAAGTATCTCAATAGTCCAATAGCTGACACTCGTAGACTAAGCAGGTTTGGTCAATAAACGCAGTTCATCCAGTTTCAATAGTTTTTATTCCCTGATGTACTGAACGATTGTATTGATTTTTCATATTTCTGCAGTTTGTACGCCTTCCATATGATGAACAAGGCCCAAATATTCTACGAAGATGCTGTAGATGTGCGGCTAGGCGAGAATATTCCATCTTAACCGAAGAATATCATTGCTGATACATTCAAGAGAAAACGTGCTTAGCATATACGTTGGGGAATCATTATTTCGTTCATACTATTTATTAATGACATAGTTTACCATGTTCAAAATTGCAAAATCAAATTGTTTGCCGACGACACTATGATCTATTGTGAAGGAGATGTAGGAAATGTTCAAAGTACATTATCATTAATCAATCAAGATTTAAGGAATCTGTCTATATGGCTGAACGACAATGGGTTAAAATTGAACATAAATGAAACCAAATACGTGATAATATCAAATAAATATAATTTGAAAAAATTAAAAAATGTAACATACAGCCATCATTTATTGATTGATAACAATGTTATTAAAGAAGTTAAACAGTTCAAATACCTGGGCTTCATGGTAGATAATGAACTTAATCTCAGATCACATTGTGAATAATGAGAAGAAAATAGCAAGAGAAATCTATTTCCTATATAGATTGAATAAAAAAGTATCATCTTTTACCAAGTTAAGTGTGTATAAAACCATAATATCTCCCCATCTTGATTTCTGTGGAACATTCATATACTTGATGAATAGTAAACAAATTGATTCACTGCAAAAAATACAGAATCGTGCTACGAGAGCCATTTTGTTATGGAGAAAACGAACGTCAATAGCTTACATGTTAGAAGCATTGAATTTATTGAACGTTCGACAGAGAGCTACTTACAATATGCCCAAGTTTGTATATAACCTGAAGTCAGGATATCTACCAACCTACCTGATTGATGAAACAATGTATACTCAAGCAATATACATAGTCACAATACAAGGTCACATGCGTCAAACGATTTCTATACCAGTAGTTAATGCTGCTACAAACACGGTGTTCGTTAAAGGTTTACAACTATACAATTCATTGCCAAGAGAGTTGAAAGAAAGCTCTACATTGGGTAAATTGAAGAGCCAATGTATAGAATATATAAAGGGCCTATAACCTGTTATGGTAATATTATATAATATATCGATTTTATTTGGGGTTTGTTTTATAATGTTATCAGTGTGTTGTAAAATTTCGTTTTGTATCTTTATACTATGTACCTACCATTTTATTTATATTTATACACTGTACTTTTTTTATATACTTTGTACTTGAGAGCTGAAGCTAATAAAGATAAAAGTAAGATAAAACGATGCCGCAGACAGATCAGCCACCACCCAACTTCACCTGAACTGTATATGAACTAAACAAATCGAGAGGACCTATTTTCTATTCCAAGGGAGGAATGTTCCAGAATTTACAGCCTGGCTACCCCAAAAGTTTTCAAATTCACGATGGATCACCGCTTCAATGAATGAAAATCATCAGAGCTAATTTCGCAAATATTCGGTTAGAGAACACTTGAAAAGTGGTTATAATAGTTTGGAGGGATGGAACACTCCGCCTTCGGAGTCGTGTCCCAAACTTCCCTTCTCACAAAATAAAATATCACTTTTAGCACTTATATCATACACAATTTTTTCTCCAAACAATATTAAAAGTCCAAATTAACGCATTCCTTTTTCATCAATTAACTCGATGATGAACATAAATAATCATGACATAAGCAGATATTACAAGTTTGTGGCTTTTTTGAAGCGGCCATGGAGTTTCTTATAATTGTAGTGTCACTAATTGTACGTTAAATTGAATAAACACTTCATTTTGAATTATGTTTTTATATTTTCACTACGAATAAATCACTTTTAGCACTAGTGCTAAAAATTACTTTTAACACCAGGGTCATGAAATGGCATTTCAGACACTGACAGCATGCGTCAAAAATTATACTTTTACTGACGTTTGTAGAAAAAAGAAATTATCTTGGAGCCATTCATACAGGCTCAACTCATCTACGCAGTAGGTTAATGGCCTAACACCTGTTAAAAAACAACTACACCACTCTGGGGGTGTATTCTCGACTCAAAATCTATAAGATATTCTCATGTAGTGTAGCAGTTCAACACATCTGTTTCAAGGTGCCTTCACGCTGCGTGTGGAGTGACGCGCCTGGCGTGTGGAGTGACGCGCCTGGCGTGTGAACGCACGCGTCCTGAGAATAGTGCGGTGTGACAAGTTCTGCACGAAGTGTCAAGCAGTCATCAGGGCAGCACTCAACACAGCGTGTAATGACCCCTTTATATGTTCTACGATTACTTTCAATGTATAAACCCCAGCTCGGTTCACTATCAAGGACCACATAATTCAATGGCCTTCGTGGTATTAGCAAGGGGAGTAGTTGTTCTCTGAGGTGGTAATCAATTTACCTGTAGATAAGTTGAAAATGACAACGAATAATTGTTCCAAGATGATTTGATCATTGATCATTGTAAAATAAGTATTATTCTCAAATGACAAGTGGATCATTACGAAAAAAGGGAAAAAACATGGATTCTGTGAATGAAAATGGGTGTGCATTAGCAGTAATTTGTCAAGCACTGAAAATAAAAAGCAGCAGTTCATGGAAAAATATTATAGTGTTGAAACTGATGATCTTGCAGCCCACTTTTATGGCAATACTATTTTCCAGATTTGTGCACACGCTAATTCGGGTGTTCTCAGTAGTGAGAGACAGTGTGAAAAATCGACGATATTGGTTCAATTTTCTAAAAAAAAAATAAGATATATTCTTATGTCTATATTGGAACAATATTACTAATATTATAATAATATAAGCAACATTTGAAATTTAATCAATTAATTTTACTCTATAGCTTATAGATGTCACATTCAAAATGATGTCGTGATTTATTTCTTTTCATCCTCAGAACTTGAAAAAAGCCACAGGTTGTTATACATACACATCATACATATACATATACATATACATATCACGCTTTACGATTACTTGTGTCATGAGAGAATTACATTTGGTGACTCCGAATTAGGTTCGAGGTAACAACACATTTTCAGTGAATAATCATTATACTCTTAAGTATGAGAAGAACTAGATGAAACATTGGTTACAGTGAGAATGTATTTGTAAAAGTACTAAAGGATTAGTGTTTTATATGAAGGCGGATTCGTATATATATATATATATATATATATATATATATATACCCGGCGCCTCCACCAATATTGATATAGTGTGTACACACTATATCAATATTGGTGGAGGCGCCGGGTAACCCGAGAAAGTCTGTGAAAGTAGAAGTGTTACAAATTGATGTTAATCAGACTTCGACGCACAAAACTTCGGACGAAAAATGTCTCGCCCAGTGCAAGCGAAAACGAAGAATTCGGCGAAGAATTTCAGAGGTGAGAGCGAGAAGCCAAGATGTCAGTGGAAGGAGTTTTCACTTCGGTTACACCGAAAACGTTTACCCGGAAGTCAAAGGAAAACGAAGAAGTCAAATTAATACAATCAGTTCTCAACAATAACAATGAGAGCGGTAACACAGCAAATACATCACTTTTGACTGTCATTGCGCTATGAAATCACAACAAATTAATTATGGTTTGAAAATAAATGCATTTTTTGATCTAATCAATATTGACTCCAGAATTCCATGATTATAGATTGTTCATTGAATATTTTTTCGCCTACATTTTCTGGTTCATTTTTGTTCCGTTTCCATGTTTAATTCAAATGATTCTCGTTTGTACTATCACGTCAAAACTCAAATATCTGACATTCACAAAAAACTAACCTGAAAACGGAACTAAAAGAGACTATTTGTGAGAGTTCCGAAAACGGAAGCGGGTTTGGTTTCTGGAAGGTCCACGATAGGTATTTTGATATATATTAGTTTTTGTATTTTTTGTATAGTCAAATTTAAGATATACGAAATGTTGCTGAATAATTAAAAGTGTTCCATTCAAAAGGAACTCTTTCGCAATTAACTTGTCAGGATAGATTGAAAATATGGCCTTCTACACTTGTATAGATTCCAATATAAATTCTTATTTTTTCAGATCGTGGTGGGTTAAGAACCCAAAAAAGTGAAAGAATACATCCACCACAAACTTATGACATTCAAACTGTAAATAAAACATAAAGTAAGTAAAGTATCCACATTGGTGACCCTTGAAATAACGAAGCTGTCCAGCAGTGTATAAATTGACAGATTACGGGCGAAGGTGGCTGTACCAAAAAATAAAATGCAGGTGCAGCAGAACTCTTCGAGGTTCAAAAAAATAATTGGCCCTTGGATGGCAAAGGTTTGCCCTTAGATGGCAAACGGTAGTCCTTAGATAGCAATGGACCCTAAGATGGCAAAGGTTGGCCGTTAGATGGTAAAAGTTGGCCCTCAGATGACACAGGCTAGCACTTAGAGAGCAAAACCTTGTTTTTGAATGGCAAATATCAACTCTTACATTCGCGATACGTTTTGTTCAGTTTTTCCTCTTACAGGGGGAGAAAAAACTATATTCTAGGGCGAATGAGAGCATGATGTCCTTGCGAGATGATGCCGAATCATAGGGTGTAAGACTAAGCAGCACTAAACCACAACCAATGACCAGTCATTGTGATATAAACAATTTCAAAAACTCATTCTCTCATGTAACTTCCGAGAGACAATTCGTTTGAAGTGGTGTCAAGAGGTGTTATTCTTATGAATTGAATATATGTTGTGTGAAGAGTATTTAGCCTTTACGAGAACGTATATCGCTAGATGGCAGAGCGAGTTCGCCTGATGTAGGGTCACTGGATCTAGTAAGCTTTGCTTACTCGGGTACGGACAATGGGCGAGGCCCTGGCGAAAATTGTTGTAAATTGGCCAATCCCAGAAGATACCCAAAAATCGGCCAATCGCACTGTAGGATAATTTGTTTATACGAATTCAGAGAATATGAGAAGAAGAAGTGTTTGAGTTCAGGCGAGTTCTGAAATTCAACAGTAAATCCCATCAGTTCTGTCACTGATGCCTCTCTTCCTCTGTTTGTGACGAACGACAAACAGAGAGAGAGGCATCGGTGATAGAACTGACGGTGACGGAAGTTACTGTTGAATTTCAGAACTCGCCTTTCGTGTTCGTGTATGCTTGTTGAGCAAAAATAATTAACGTGGTCTGTGTTGTTCAGGTAGAGGCACAGGGTAGAGGCTATTTTGAATTTTTTGACCTTTAACTCCATTATCCAACGATCCTTGTGATCTCATCCCATTTCCTTATCGGAGACGTACTCACTTCCATACCACAGTTGGATATTCAAGATGTAATTTCAAATCGACTATCTCACTTTCAACAACTTCAACAAGAAATACAGCATTTTTGGAAGCGTTGGGGCAACGAATATTTGTCAACGCTACAGCAACGATCCAAGTGGAAAACCGATCGAAGTCTTGATCTGAAAGTTGGTGATATGGTCCTACTAAAAGGTGAAAATACTCCTCCAATGAATTGGCCTTTAGGACGGAGTTTGAAACTACATCTCGGCGCAGACCAGTTGGTACGTGTACCATCTATCAAGACTCAAAGTGGTGAAGTGAAACGCGCGATAAATAAACTATGCAAGCTGCCTATCAATGTTAATGCATCATGAACAATTTATTTATTTTCTTCTTGAAACGCTCAGCCTTTCAACGGGGGCGGTAATGTTGAACCCTTTTCGTTTCATACCCGTGTGATTCATCCGTCTATGGTGGGCGAAAACACGTTGTTACAGTCCATTTGTTGAATATATGTTCATGAAAAGTGAATTGAAGTTTAAATTTGAAAACAAGTAAGCCAAATAATCCATTACATTGTGAACTCCATCTCTACATTTCATTGCCAAATATAATTGTTTGACAAAGTAGGTACTTACTTCACTGCTTAAATTTTCAAATCAGGTTTATCATTTTCTTGAAAATTCCAGGAAAATCTTCAGAATTTACTCGAATGTCTAGCGACCTTAAATATGAACTGTACTAAAGAACTCGTGGTATTGTTTCAACATTCCGATAGCCACGTTACAAATATTACTTGCAGTATTGTCAATACGGCGTGCACATGCAAAATTATTGGAATTCAACTCGAAAAATTAAAAGGAAATTAAAATTAGTCAAATATCCATAGGAAACACCCAAAATTTTAGTCGAAAACCCTTGTGATTGTTTACATTTTGCATCGAGCATCAAAATGTCAATGTCACGTCAATTTGAAAAATGACAGTTTGTCTTCTTCTTTTCTAAATTGTTTAAACAAATTGAAGTGCAATGCCATTGGTCAATTTTTGGGTAATCGTTCCGATTAGCTCCACCCAATGTCCGTACCCGTGTAAGCGAAGCTTACTAGATCCAGTGACCCTAGCCTGATGAAATAAATACAAACTCCGCCCTACTTCTAACTTGGCCACGCTCAGGCATAACAGGGCCGAATTCAGTTCACCGTCGTGCTCGTTCTTTCAAATTACATTTCAGATTCAAACCTGTTCGATATCGTGTTAATCTCAAAGTTTGCACGGCAATTGCAAATTATTCGAAGATTAAGAATCTTTTATCAAAATTGATGAATTCAAGATTATGGTGCGCTTCGAATCAAAATTGGTATTAGGATTTTTTAGGGTTTGAGATTATTAATATTTTGTAAAAAATAATCAATTCAAGTTGAACGAGAATTTAATTGTGGTCCGATTCGATTCATAATTGCTCTGAGGTTTTCGGTGTTGATTTAGGGTTTGAGATTATAAATATTTTGTAATAAATAAATAATTCAAGTTGAACAAGACTTGATTATGGTCTGATTCGATCCATAATTGGTACGTGGAGGTTTTCGTGATCAAAATTATGAATCTTTTGTTGAAATCAATGAATTCAAAATGGCGGCTTCAAGGTGTCTGACGAGTTTTGTGATTATGGACCGATTCGAATTAAAATCGATATTTTGTAGTCTTCAGGCGTGATTTTTTATGTTGAAATTTTAAAATTCAAAATGGCAGATTAGTTTCGTGAAATATGGTCGCGATCTATGGAAGATATATGGAACCTATGTAGCGGTTTTTGGGTTCGGAGAAAATTATTTTTCGCTCGAAAATCAGGATTTCGAGATGGTAAACAAGTTTTGTGTTCGATTGTCGAATTATATATGAGTGGTATTTTGGGGTTGAAGGTAAATGAAATTTATTCCATCAAATTTCAAGAATTCAAAAATGGTAGCGACAAGATAGCTACGGGTTATTCCCTGATTCATGGTCGTGTTTTGTTAATAATTGCTTTTTGGTTGTTTATGAAAATGAATGCATGAATTTGAAATTTTTCGAAAACATGAGGAGGGTGTTTAGTTGATCAGGTGATAATTATGAATAGAAAATTGAAAAATAAAGTATCAGATTTTGCCTTTCGAGTAAGAGACCTTTCACACTATCAGTTTTCTTTTTTAGTTCGAAATAACGGAAAAATTTCATCATTCATAGTATTTGATACTAAAAAATATTCCATCTAGGGCTCTTCGGGGTAAATTACCAACTGCCGGATATATTTTTGAAATCGAATGAAACAGTTGAAAATAGTGATCAATAGGATCTCATCGAAACTATATTGAAAACTTTTCTTTCGATTTGAATGTTATTTTTTGCAGGGAAGGTTCATCGTATACATATGTATGATTTCATATAGAAGGTAAGACAAAATTAGTCAATATCAGCCATGAATAATTCAATTCAACCGATGTGAATGCATTTATTGTAAATAAATGAAATTGGACAAGTTTTTTCTAGATGTTTTATTTCAATATTAATCGATATTCAAAAAATGCTACTTTTTTCTGTTTTTTGCATTTTTTCTCTGAACTCGATAATATCAGGAGCATTCCTGATTCTCATTCCTCTAGGAAGACACCCGTCCAGAATTTCGGGTAGAATACAATCTACGTAAAATGATTTCAGCTTTGGAAGCATTTTTGTTTCCCAGACACATACGTCTCTATGTATTCTTTCTATGCTGAAATCATTTTTGGTATATATAACAAAATCGCAATAGTTTCTTCTGGTTATATTCAGTTAATTTTCAGTAAATGCAACCATTACCTGCAAAGGTTTTTGCAGGTTTTGGATTTCGTCTGTTTTGTTATTCTCAACAACGAACTCAAAGGCGAGCTAAAAGGGATAGGCCCTTTATCACCATTCATGCTATTTTTACATCTTGTTATTACTAGACTCTCACTTGCATCGATTAGCATTGTGTTATGCACATGCTTGATTGTTCTGAAATTGTTCGTTTTCGTTAACCAGCTGACGAACGTCAACCCTCAAAAGTCGAAACTTGTGCGAGCAATGGATCAACGAGGCCTTAACTTTTAACGTGCGATTACCCAGCACGGTGGCCCGGCGAGGATTCGAACCCCGGCCTTCCGCTTGATAGGCAGATATGCTAACCACTACACTACCGAGACCACAGAGATTAGTAACAGATTTCAGGAAAATTGGTGAAAGCAATCTGAAACTGACCAGGCATCGCACAAAGCTACTCGATGCATGTGAGAGTATAGGAATTTTAAGAATTTTCTGGAGTTTTCCAACCTCCATAAATGGCCTGAGGAAGAGCAAAATTGAATATGATAGTTGTACGAAGGAAACGAATTATAATAGTTTTGAGTTCTCAATCCCATTTCCACCCCTTAGACGGCCAGGAAAAGATACATCACTTATCTTGTCAATTCAACAATGAGAAACAACATATATTCCATATGAGAGGTGTACAAAATCATCTTCTCGAATTATGATTATTTTTGAATTTTCAACCCTATTTCCACCCGCTTAGACGGTCTGACAATTTTTCAAAGTCCTTGAGTTATTACTTCTGAAAACGAATACATAATGATATGGAATGAATAATGAATAAATACTTTGTGGGTTGGAGAAATGTAACGCAAAGAGCACAATGAAAATTAGGCGCTAGGTACAATGAATTATTTTCCCATGATACGTGTATGAATTATCATGCAGTGTCAGAAGAGAAGTTGAAAATGTTCAACAAGCATACCTTTTTCAAATGATGGGTTACAGAAACAAATTTCTTGGGGGTCATGAAAGGAATTTATAGGACTCCTAACAATTCTTCGCATTGGCTGTGTCCAATTCCAACGCTCAAACTACCCCAAACAACAGCATTATTCACGTCCTGGAGGGATTTTCCACTACAGTCAGTGATTATGACATAATGCTTGCTGCATGTATCGTAGTAAAAATGCAAGTAGGAAATTAATCATTCCCTTGTTTCTTTCTTTCTTGCCAATACCCTGTGACAATGTTGGATACAAATCTTAGCTGAAGTGAATATTTAAATTATAATACTTTCCAATGGAAATGCCGCCAAAGGAACAAGCGAAGCCCTTACAATCACCGGATATTCGATCTCGTGGGGAAAAGTTAATGTTTCGTTTGTGGACCTTGCCGCCATTCCCCATCACTGTAACGTTTTCTCTTCAAAGGGACATCAAAGACGCCGCCGCCGCCCCCCAAAAAAACCGTTTCATTCTAAAACAATTGGGAAGATATTGACAAATAAAGCATGATCTCTAACAACAATTCCCACAACTTGAAATCGAATGGGACCTAAAATCAAAAATTTCTTCTGTTATCATTGAGTTGACCCGTTGAATTCTGAAATGTCCGAAAAACCATGATATTACAATCCAAAAGCTCCTACATACCGACTTAAGATGAAATCGAATCAGAAATAACGGAACTCGTCCAACATTCTACAGCCGCTATCATGGTATTTCTCAATATAATAATATCATGAAATATTGACCCTCCATTGATGGATACCAGTAAAATTTTAAGCCAACCGGAAGATATCAGATAGAAACGTGATCACGCACACATACAGACAGGTGAGTTTAAAAAAAATTGTAATTGTAAAGTTTTAAGTTTCGTCTGGTCAAAAGAACTTATAGCTATTCCTATTCCCAGTCCGACTCTGTGCCAGCTTGCACACTGGCTTTATGATACTCTCTCTCTTCCTCATCAGACGTGTGGGAGGAGCAACCTGAGGGGCGTGTCAATTAAAAAGAATTCATCTTTATTTCTAAATCCAGAATTGAGAGTAAAAATCAGTTTTCACTGGTCGACGGCTGAACCAAACCTTTATTAAATGACTGGGATGGAATTGAATATTTCACAAATCGAAAGGAGTAATGGAAGGAAATCCAATTTGTGAAAACAACACATTCTTGTAAAATTATTACCAAAATATAATGAACATCCAGAGGAAATGTGAGGCAGTCGTTTAGCTAAGTAAATGATGGGCTTCAATACTGAACAGAAAACATACCAAAATATTCGTTCGTTCTGATGGTGGAATTGAACAAAAATGTCCAGAAATGGGAAAGATAATCCTTTTCATTCATTTAATACATGAAGAATATTTTTTTATTATTTTTCCTTTATACACTCATACAACCCTTCATCAATCATAATGAAAAAATTCGTTTCTGAATCCATTTTATTCAGGGATGAAGACCCTTAAGACTACTGTCAACTGCTCATCTCATCACTTCCTATAGATAACTCCATTTGAAGATATATTGAGACAATCACTACTGTGAGGATATTCAATTGAGATATTCATCGATGGTAGTTTGAGTCAAATAGGTATTTTTGAAATATTTGAAAAACAAATGGTCCCTGCTTCATTAACATAAAGCATTATCAACTCAGGAAACACAATTCATGCTATGTCATTGTGAACAAATGAAGTGAATTATTCATTGAACTTGACATTGAGAAATTTCGATTGTTTTTCCCAGAGCCGGCTGTAGCTTCGGCATGTTATGGAAAGCAACCAAACTGGAATCTCGGTCACCCGATTTTGCGTTGTTTTTGCTCACGTACCGTCAATGGAAGATTCCTAGTGACCTTGTTCAAATTGAGCTCGCTTTGCCACTTTTGTAAGCACCTCTATTTTCTATGACACAGCGAAACCAGATCAGTGGTCAGGATAATGAAAACCCAAAATAGTGTGAAAGGACACAAATATAAATAACAAACTTTTTTGTCGAATGTGAAAATTCGCTTGATATTCAACTAATATAAACATATTTCGCCATTGTGTCACGTTCGCTATTTTTTGACGATCATCATCTTTCCAACCAAATCACTTTACTTCATATGATTTATATGTACACGAAGAAGAGATGTAATCCAAGAAGTTTGACGTGATGTGGTTTGAGCTTGTCAATCGTCAACAGACTGAATTTGTCTGTTGTCTCTATTTATCACTTAACAAAGACTCTTTTGACAGACTATTCGAATTTCTATCGGAAAAAATAGACTTTATCAAAGAAAACCGTCCAACTGCTGAAGTCACCATATTGGGTAATTTTGATATATATAATTCGTCATTCGCCATGACCTCAATTCTCGAAGAAAAAAGGTGATAGGAGCAAAAAATTCGCTCAAAAAATGTATAATTCATCAACTAATATGGGTTATACCCAGTGGAGTGGATTCACTTTTCGACGAAATCTCAGATAATTTTCGTTTTATTTCATTTTCCCCCTGTGGTATTGAGTTTATCACTGTTGCTTACAGTTACACCATCCATGTCTTCTTTTTTATTTATGACATCATTACGTTTCTTTATATTGATCATTTCTAGAAGGGCCCGTTTTTAGAAATTTATTTCACTCGTAATCACGTTTTAAAATCAAAATCATGTAAATATTTTGCAGCTTGTTCACATGGAGAGTTTTGGTCGAGTCCTTTGCTTAATAATCAGCTGCCCCCCCCCCCAGGTGTTCAGGAATACGGGTTTCGAAATATCCTCCTGTATGTCCAATGTACACTCAATTGCATGCCACACAAGGTACTTCATACACTACACTGCTCTGTGGTTCTTTTGGTGTTCTGGTTTTCAAGTTTGAATAGTATTTTTAACAGTAATTTCATTGCTGGGAGCAATTTTGTTAGAAGAGAGTACTTTTAGTTGTCTTATACATATCTCAAATTTGTCACAGTGTCTGAACCTTCACTATCCTGATTATTATGATGATCGAGATCGCAAACACACCCATTTTCTTGATTCAGTAATAGGCATAATAACTTCATATGTTCCTTTTATTATCATACCTTGATGTGAAGAAAATTCTTTTCTGCGTTGATATTAGCACTCCTAATATTCAGTGCATCCTGAACTTGTTCAAGTTCCAAAATGTTACAGAAAAAACTCTTACTATAGACTTCACCTTGTCACTTGCTTTTTATCTTTAAAAAAGCCTTCAGAAATTGTTATCGAGTTGAAATATTTTCAAGGTTTGGAATCTCAGATGACTTACTTCACAAACACAGAATTGTGGCGAACTAATGTTGGAAATGTTCGTTTGTGTTCTTTTTTGAAATAGAAAAGCATATCTCATTTTCCTCACATCACACAATTTCTAAAAGCCCTAATCATATATTTATGTAGAATCTCCAAATGAATTAATAATTTAGCATAGCATAGCATAATATAATACTGTATCTTTCAGTAAACATACAAAGTTCACAAACGTGTGAAAGACGTGAAACTGGCAATCGAAACGGTGAAAAACTTGAAACTTGTGGAGTTCACAATTTTACTCTTCGAAAATGATTCAAGGATTCGTCTATCAAAATCAAAAAAAATCTTGTATGTAACACGATAGAAAACATCATTTCGTAGAACTCACCCTACATCGCGTTCGCTATACAAAATATAATGCCTAGTTCATAGACCACTTCATCTTTCGGAGACATCTTGATGGAGACATCCATACACGAATAGTTGAAGTAAAAGTGGCGTGAATGAACTCTTCCATTGATTAGCATTATTACAATTTCCATGAACTGAAAGTTGAAGATAATAAATTAATAGTAAAAGTTTTGTCTATGAACCAGGATAGAATAGAATAGAACTTAATTGGTGTTTTCGAAGTATTTCTCAGTACACACGTCAAAGAGTTTGGAACATGTCCGTTGTAAAAAATGTCATTGCGAACATAACAAATAAAAACAACACTTATACGTACACAACAAATTGTGGTTCAAAATATGTTTGGGATAATAAGATGGGTGCTATCACATATCAAGGTGTTTACACAATATTATAGTCTGATAGATCACTTGACAGATATTCATTTACAGTATAAAAGCTATATTTCAGTAGAAGCTGTTTGAACGCTCGGTTGAATTCAGAGGAGTTGAGCTTTTTGAATGATTCAGGCACTTTATTATACATATTTAGATTGAATTCTTAGGTGAAATATTGAGTCACGGGGTCTAGGATTGATGAGCTGAGAGCTACTTCTGGTGGGACAGCTGTGTGAACATTTGTAATTGTTATAGCGCTGGATATGGTTATGTATTTCGATCGAACAGTAATAAATGTAAAGGGCAGGTAGGGTCAGTATTCCCAATGATCTGAATAACGATTTGCACGAGTCTCTAGGCATAACTTTTTCTCCAACCTCCTGAATATGACCTACTTTTTTTTCTTTCTATGCAGATTCACACGAAAGGGAAGCCCTGTAATGTTCAAAGAACACCGCGTGAATCAAGGGACAGGAGATACGAATTTACATTTACTTCGAATTTCTGAAGTTTGTAAGCCTCAGGAAAAACTTCCTTTGGCAAGGAGTTCCAAAGCTCAGCTGTTCTATATTGAAAAAGGATCCCTGAGCAAGAGAGGTTCGACAGGTTTCCAAATTCACAACAAAGGGGTGGAAATTCTGTACTCGTTCGAGTCATCCGTGTAGATATTGCCAAGGGGGGAACGATTAATAACAATTCGAAAGAGCATCGACCGTGAAAGTGTCTATAGAAGAGAGACATGTCTCCGACCCTTCTACGATGTTCCAATGAAGTGAGCGAATCTGTGAACGAAGAATCGCCAACAAGACGAATTGCCTTTCGCTGAATAGAATCGAGAAGCCTCAATGAATGTTTTGGTGCCGAACTCCACACATGAGAATTGTATTCAATGACAGGTCGTATCTGAGCCTTGTAGATCATTAGAAGCTGACGAGAAGTGAAGTATTTCTTCGCACGAAATAGAAATCCAAGTTTCTGGGTAGCACTTTTAGCGATCAATCTCACATGATTCTCCCATGAGAGGTTATCACTGATCGTAATTTCTACCATCGAGATACTTAATTTTGTAGGAACAGTTACTCCTGACATCTGAATATTTGATGATGAAAGATCGGCTTTTCTTGAAAAGAGAAATGCCTGGAGTTTCGTGCATTGAATTCCACCAAGTTCATGTTACCCCATTATATTATTTTTTCCAATTAATTTTATACTTATTAATTTTTCAAAAAGAATAGGTTATTTTAGGATACGGCTTGGTTGCCATGGTTATTGTACCTAAATTTGGAGAATTGACTAATACAAAAATGAAATAACTATTCATTCATTTATTTATTTATTCATTGGTGATGCATCCATACAGATTGAAAATCCATTTGTTGGAGTATATAACAATTATTGACCAACCTGTTTGCAAAACTGGAGTGTTCAGGTGATGGAACGTGTTTAGTGTATTTATATTAGAAGTGGCCGGAGATCTAGATGTGAAGCGGGGAACATTGAAAAGTAGTAGCGATAATAACTATGGAGAATCTATGTGATTATGAATGAATTTATTTACAAATATGAGTTGTGATATCTCACGTCGTTTTCTCAGGGAAACGAATTCAATTCTTGGAGGAGTAGCTGGTAATCGTGTAGATAAACTAGGTATACATGATGTTTCTTGAAGAATAGATGTTGGAGAAAGTTTCGTTGAATATTTTCTGATGCATCGGTATATTTTTGATGAGCGGGATTCCAAACAGCGCTGGAGTATTCCAGTATCGATCAAACTACAGAAAGTAGACAGCACGCATAGTTTCAATTGATCTTAGTTCGTTACAATTGCGTAAAACAAAACCCAATACTAGAACCACGGATAATAGAGTATACGGTCGTTCAATGCCACGTCATTGACTTGTACATGTCACTGGGTAACCAATCAGAAAACATGATTGTCAGCTGGTGTCATTTTTAAATTTCAGCCCTGCTCAAATCATGTTTTCTGATTGGTTACCCAGTGACATGTACAAGTCAATGACGTGGCATTGAACGACCGTATACTCTATTATCCGTGTACTAGAACAGCCGTTGAAGTGACATGTTCCATATGATCTGTGAATGTTTGCTTATTTTCGAATAATATCCCCAGGTCTCTGGAAGTGTTCACACTTTCAAGTATTGTGCAGGATAATACGTATTTTTTTTTCACAGGTGATATTCTGGCATTGATCATTGTTTGACATTTGCTAACGTTGAGCGATAATAGTATATTATGCAACGATCGTGTAATGATGGTTATCAATACATGAGCATAAACCATACGAAACTCACCTTCGGCTCGTTTCGTATGGTTTATGCGAGTGTATTAATAACCATTACATGCGAGTTGCATACGCTATTTCATCTACACCCAATAAATAATGAAGAACTAAAATATTATATTATTAGGTATTTATATTGAACACAATAATAGTAGGTAATCAATCGTATTTCTTTGAAAAATTCTACAAAATTATAATTAATGGTATAACCACGAAAAATACAACCATGAGAAATGAAAAAAAGAAAAGAGAAGGTAAAAAAAATTCTGCCGAGGTCAGGAATTGAACCCGGACGCAACTATTCACTGCCGACGCCTTTGACCATTCGGACATGAGAACTCATATAATTATGTTGAAAATAAAAACATATGTCTTGCATTTGTCAAATGAAAAATATAATCCATTCGATTGTATTTTTTTCTTGTCTAAGACATCTGTGGAGGGTCGATGGTAATTCTTCTATATACCTGCTATAAGACATTTTCATACGATTATCGAAAGTTGACTAAATTCTTCAAAAATTCAATACCTACTGATTCTGACTTGACAAACGTCAACATGCAAAGCTTGCACATCATGCTTGATTGAAAAATTATGGGTTTCTATTGGTTGAAAATCTGTATCGTAATGAAAAATCTGTATCGTAAATCGTAATGGATTTCATTATGAAACGGGTTGTGGGTATATATAAGTGCATTATTAGAGTACGGGTGTAGATAAACTATTAGACAAGCATTTCCTGAGGCGGTTGAGATCATTCTGCAGAATTTGGAAGTCTGTTTCATTTCTGATCGCTCTGTTAATTTCGAAATCATCTGCATAGAGCATTTTTTCGGATTCCCACCTAAGAAAAATTTCTGCTTACGTCAGTTTTCGGTATCTGTCCTAAAAGTCATATCAGTTCGAATTTGAACATTAACAACCATACAACCAATTCATCAACACTATCTTAAAATTATCACTATTGCATTGAACTCAATTTATTCATAGCTTAATATACCGTTAACGTAAGATTGGTCACGCCGGTATTCTATTACAAGAATTTGACCTCATGAAAATTTGAGTTCAAATTCATTTGTTCGATATAAATATTGATCACAACTTGAAGTCTTGTAGCAGAATATTCAGAATATTAACTACTAATTATATACGGTTAAACTTGTACTTATGCAATACAATATAGTTCAGGTTGTCAATACGTTATTTCATTGATGACGCACCATAATGTCAATTTCACTTTTCCTTTCTAGGGAAGAGTAAAAAACTTGTTAGGGTAAATGCTCCAGTTGTCAGCCACCTAACCGTTTTATCGAATGGAAAGGTGAATTTTAAATATATTCGATAATGGATTCAATAATTTTTGTGTTTCAGTCATCACATTAGTATTATAGTTTCGAGGTGGTTGGATCAGTAACGAGAAAAATATATTTGAAAAAATGTAAAAAAATAAATTGCGTAAAAAGTCGGTTTTTCCATTAGTCAGCCGCATAAGATTTAAATCCAGCCGTCTGTGATCCGGTAGTCAGCCGGAAGTTCATCTGACATTGAGAAATAGACATTTCGTTAGATAATTGAGTTTTATTCAATTTTTATATAGTTAAAGGAACTAAAAACGAGTAAAAATAATAAGGTACGATTGAGTATCTTACTAACAAAATAAAAATGAATAAACCTTTCAAATTCTTACAAAAATAAATAAAAAATGTCACAAATTCAGTAGAAAATAAACCCACCGGGTTTACCTTCTGCGGATAGGCAGAAGGTAGGTAAAAACTAGCATGTACATTTATCGCAGATGAATTCGCTATCACATATTTCACTATAATTACAACCCTGAAATTTGCTACATTTCAGGTGGTACCATCTTGGGCAACTATCACAACCAATATTTTTTTTCATATCATTGTCTTCTGTATCACTCTCCAATAAGACATCACAATTTGAGCAGCATTCCTGCTTTTTAGTCTTAGTCTCAGGGATTTCAACATTATTTTTTCTTGCATTTTTGCGTTTTTTTGCCAACACTGAACATTTACTTGCAGTTGTTTTCTTTCTTTCAATTCGAGTTCTTTTCATTTCATTCTTTTCTGATACTCTCCTGAGCCTTTCTTTTTTTTTAGATTCTTTTTCTTCAATAGCTTTCTGTTTCATGTCAATCTTTTCTTGTAAATGTTTCCTGAATTCATTAGAGGAAATAGCAGCAGGCATTTTTTCACTCAGTTTTCTTTTAACACCTTTTGGTAGAGGTTTGGGCAAGAATAAAGCTTCAGAAAAAAATCGATGAGGTTCATGGCCGCAATTTTTTCTCTTATTCATCTCATTTTCTTCTGGTGTCACGCCAACTGTAATATTTTGTAAGACAACAATTTTCGAGTTCATTTCCGTTTCAGTATTTTTCTTCTCCAAAATATTATGGTCCTTCTCTTCAACTATGTTCTCTTCATCTTCAAAGCTTCCTTCAAAAATGTCATGATTTTTTTCCAATTCGTTTTTATGTGATGAGTCTGAATCATTTTCCTCAGTCTCAATATTCTTCTTCAGCTCAAAACCTTTTTCGGATCTATTTTCAGTCTCATTCATTTCGATATTTCCTTCTAATTTATTTTTCTCCTCGCCAGTCTCATTTATCTTCAGTTTCTTTGCGTCACCATTTGTGTCCGGTGAATCATGGTTTTGCACTAAACTTGGCTCATTGTCTATTTCGAAACCATCGATAATTGGCGAATCTCTTGCATTAAATTGATTTTGCTCATTTATAGATTCAAAAATCTCTAAATTGAAGTTATCATCAAGTTGTATCGTACCATCATTGAGAATAGATGCATTTCCTATGATTTCAGCATCTAACTCTAACTGAATTGGTTCATTACAGGCCTCTTCTACTACTTCAGCAGGATAGCATTCATGTTTGATTTGTTCTATTTGTTCTATTAATCGGTCTATGTTTTCAAATCCCCTCTCGGAAAGAGCATCTTTTATGTTTGATAAAACCTTTATAGTGATGAGAAGATGATCTTCTGTTGTGCTAATCTGTTGCTTCGTTTGGGTAATTTGCATATTCTCTAAACGATTCTGGATGCACTTAGAGTAATCCACGGCATCTGGGTCGAAAGGATACAACCCACATTTCCTAAAACCGTTTTTTATTGCTTGACAAATCGACTCATCTTCCAGTACGTTTTTCAATAATGGACAAAATGTTAATTTACTCAATGAACGATTCACATTTTCAGGTTGTGCTTGCCATTCTCTCAACGTTTTCTTCCATGATGTTTTGAGAGGTTTGAATACGCTGACATCAGCTGGTTGCATCATATGGGTTGTATTAGGAGGCAAGGCATATAAAATAATCTTATGGTCATGACAAAATTGGCTCAATTCTAAAGAAATATGGGATTTATGCCCATCAACTAAAAGTAATACGGGTCTTTTGATATTGTTTTCGTTGAGCCATTTATCTAACCCGTTTGCTATATACTCGTAAAATGTGTCGCTCTTCATCCACCCACTCTCAGATCGACCCAGGAACCAACCTGATGGAATAGTATCCACGAGAGCTTTATTCGGGCGAACAAATGGGAATACCACCATCGGCGTCAATGTTTTTCCGTCAGCGGAGAATACCAAGAGAACTGTGATGGTCTCTTTCTCACTGCCCTTTTTCACCTCATAAATGTTTTTATAGCCCTTCGGTGCTAGGACTTTTCCTGATTTCGGACACATGGCGAAACTTGTTTCATCTCCATTCATGATTCGTGAAGGATCATTTAATATGTCCTGTGCGTTGTTCTCCGTTAAAAAAAATTCTAGTTCCCGGAACCACTTCCTCAACATTTCCTCCGTTACGAGACTCCTAGCCTTAGTAAGACCTTCAGCTTCTCTTAAGCTCAGTCTTCTATGTCGCCGCAAGAATCCCTGATACCACTTGTTACCAGGTTTACTCCCCTTGAAAGGTGTTTTCCGATTTTTCTCGATGACAATTTTTTGGACAGTGTCCAGGAGCTCGCATTTTTTTTGGGGAAATCCACATTTTGCCAACTCGATCAGCCAATTTTCCAAATCGTCCTCCTCTACCTTACTCAGAACAGTATCAGGTCCCATTTTTCGTGGTCCCTCCTTCACACGCCCATGAATTCTGTCTTGAATTGTACCTCTCGGTACTCCATACCGACGACTAGCTTCCCTTACTGGTAAATTATTGTCCCTTATATCTCTCAAGGCATTTGCTAAGGCCTCTTCTGTATATTTGTGGACCTCTCGGAATTTGTAACGCCCCATGTCGATCTCCAACCTGCAATGAAACAGCGGCTGACTAAAGGACAGCTCTTGTCCTAATGTCATCCATCCTTCTCCACTTTCCCTTTTGAGGTGGCCGACTACTGGTTCATAGTAATTTTTATGTATGAATCAACTCATCAGAGGAATAGAGGAATATAGCATTTATATTATAGGTAAATATGGTCGAAATTGGAAAACCAACAATTTACCCCATGTTCAGCCCCATGGCTGACCACAGATTTTCAATAAATATTCGCAACCAGTACTCAGCCACCAATATTTAAAATATTCACAATATTTTCATCTATTTGGAATGTCATATATCATCGATGTTTATCCGCATTTATATATCAAAAAAATAGTACAGTGGTCTATCTCTAAAGAAAAGGTATTTATGTCCTATTCCCGAACCTGTTGACTGTTGTTGAAAATGTATGTTTTCTTACCTTCACACAGACAGCCGCTGACCACCCACTTTACACACTTACCGCATGCGTAGGTTTTTTGAGGTTAGAATATAAAATATTGACAGCTAAACCGATCGAATAACGGCTGAGCATTGGAGACATGATTTTATGATTGTGCTATAATGATTTTCTTATTATAATGGATTTTTCGCGTTTGCGGCTGACTTCTGGAAGTGGCTGGAATTAGGCGCAGTTACCCTACATAAGTGAAAAAATTCGTCCCCAATAGATGCTTTCGGTACGATTTGTGTAAAGTGGAACTTTCGCTTTAATAAACCATACCGAAACTTTGAATTTTAGATTTTAGGACGCCTGCAGAACAAATTTTCATCAAGCTGTTGTTCACAGTCTGCCATTTCAGTTGACTTTCCTTTCTAAAAATTGAATAGTGAGATATTAGCCTTGAGAATATTCCTTTATTATACCTACCTGACAAGCAGTAGCTCGTTCGCTTCCCAATTTGAGCATATCTATATCTATGCACTCTTCGGATGTAATATACCTATTACGTTAAGTCTTTTCTGTCGTCTTTTTCCGTATTATATGCCAGTTTTCGAACTTAAATCGCAATTACTTTCCGAAAATCGTGTCTACATGAACTCTGCTTTAGGCTGGATCCAGACAGATACGAAATTCAATCGTACGACGATCTGATAGCTTTCTGATTGGTCTAAATTTGAAATTTTTTTTCACCCAATTTTTTTCCATTCGAATTTTACAATCTTCTGGAAGACGTCAATCTGACGAGCGATATGATGACACAAATTTTTTGGAACATTTTTTTACAGTTATTGCCTTTGAAACAGGACATAATTGAAGGTGAAATGAATTATAACTTGTAAAAAACATGTGGTACGTCAGGCAAGACCCAGATTTGCGTTCATCAACGTCGATATTAATTTGGATGGAAGCTTTTTGCAGTCTGTTTTGCATTTCTTACATACAAAAACTTCGCTCAAAGTACAAAAATCGTGACGGAATAATGTTTCAGATAATTGGGTGACTTCTAACTTGCCCGAATGTACTGCGAAAAAATGAAAACCCACTTTTCAAATGCCAATTAGAACTTGGACTAATTCCATCGAGAGATTGGAAATATACCAGTGTGCACCATATCAAAATCGACCTATGGTTTTGATATAAAATACCTTCCACACAGCACATACTTTTTTTTGCAGATTTTGATCTGTTTCAGCTCCAAGTATTTTCTAATTTGAAGACAGATTGTAGAAAGTTGGTCCAAAAAGAATATGTCACTGTGGCCCGATCTACATTCTGGATTCAATGAAAAATATCATCTATCAAAATTAAAAAATTACCTATAGAGAACTTCATTATTTGTATGAACATGAGTTTATGCACAACTCATTAAAGTTACATTGTGCTGGTTTACTCAGCTCATAGTGCACATAACTTGAAATGGATATTTCATAATTGATTGCCTTGAATTACCAACTGTTCTTATGCATATACGATTCGCACAAATCGAGAGTGCGCATGCGCAGCATCCGTAATCTTTAGGTTTGTTTTCCTTCCGACGGGACATGTAATAATCGACTCGCCTAAAACTGTCCAGTTTATACCACCTATATTATAGGCAACTGCTTTTAATCCAAGAGACAGAATAGAGGTCGACCTTCACCCATCTGTTTACTTTTTGTAGGGTTTCATAAATAGACGAATACGCCTATAATGGCTTGTCTATAAAAATGTGGACCAGACTATATACAGTGAGATTCAAAAATTTCCACCGTATGGAAAACTTTTTTATTACCGATTTGTCGGAAAATTTCATTCCTCATAAGAATTTGTGTATTGCAGAATACTTGCATATAAGTTGTCAAAATTTAAAATTCACGAACAATGTACAGGAGAGAACGAGAAATAGAATTTTGATCAAGATTAAACTACCCTGGATGTGATTCCAAATTTGAATATCGATTTCAATTCTCAACAACTCCTTTGAATAAACTTTTAGATTATGTTAAAAATGAGATGTGGTTTACACCTGATTAAAATTCCTATTTTTCGTTCTTTCCTGTACACTGTTCGGAAATTTGAAATTTTGAAAACTCATGTGCAAGTATTCTGCAATACACCAATTTTTATGAAGAATAAAATTTTCTGTCAAATCACTAACAAAAAAGTTTTCCATATGGTGGAAATTTTTGAATCTCACTGTATACAGGTTCTTTCACGACGAGCGTTCGTTAGGAATATATGGAGAACAATTCAAAATAAAAACTTGAAATTTTGTGGTAGTGGGTTTCACAAAATGGCCTTCTCAACTAAAATATTTTTAACTTCCGGTCTCTTTCCGTTATACCGGAAGTTGAGGCCAACTTCCTTATTTCAAATGGAACACCCTGTATTTCATTACATTTTTCAATTTTTCATCACATTTCAGGCCCACTTTCTACAACAATGCCTATCCCAAATTTGTTAGTTTTCGAGATATTGATTTTTTTCTGAAAAATTTGACAGTTACAGCACCACTCCGATAATATCATAACTCATAGACAGTAACAGTTGAAAATGTGAAATTTCACAGAATCACACCTTAAGCATCAAGTCATGAACAGGTTCTTCGAATTTTCGAAAATAATTTACAGGGTGGTCGAAATTTCCACCTTGAACATAACATCGAGAAAACTGATGAAACACGATTTTTTCAAATGGAAACCATACACTATTCTATTATTTTTGGATACTACGTAAAAAAGATATCAAATTCATGAAGAATGTCACATACCTAAAATACACCCCTGGCAAGATATAAGTAAGTATTCGATTTTGGAAAATATTTGAAAAGTAAATCATTTGAAGCAATACCAAACCAAGAAAGCTTTGAAAACAAATGAAGTTACAACAAATATGTCGAAATTTGATGCCATATAATCGACGGAATTATGAATTATGCCTCATACATTCAGGAAATCCATTAATTTCGAGTTATGAGATTCATTGTGGCTACAAATTTTTTCTACTCCCGTGTGTGAATTACTAACGTCACTCATCGATAAAAATGTGTGAATCTTCATTTCACGAATCGGTGTGTGAAGTGCCATGCTTTTCTTATGGGATTTATTTCACGCACCGGTGCCATAAGAGTCAATACAAATTCACACACCGGTCGCTGGTCTAGGTAGCGATGGCTAGAGAAATTGACAAATATGACAGTTCCCGCAGACTGAAGTTCAGAGTTACATCAGTTAATAGACCGTATATAGTAATTAATTACCCTCCGAATTAATAAATAGTACGACGAAATTTTGATTTAAACCGATTAGCCGTGTATTTCACGCAAATTGCTGATGGACAGCATTGAAGTACTCCCATCAACTCCTCCAAATATAACATTAGCAGACAGTGAAGCAAGTTCATCATCATTGCCACAAAAATCGTTGGAAATTTACGAAAACACTTTGGAAAAGTTTATGCAATGCGCAACACAAACAAACTCTAATCATTCTCCGAAAGGGTAATATTAGCCTACCTATCTGAATTATCAACAAAGGTTTAATCTTCTACCTTATGGAGTCATTACTCAATGTTGAAAAGCACCCTTAGTCGAAGGTGGAGGAGATCTCCTAACGCTAAAAAAACACGGCGGCTGGAAATCATCCTCAGTGGCAGAAGCCTACGTGGAAGAATCCCTAACTAAAAAGATAGATGTCTGCAATAAAATCTCAACAACTGAGAATAATCGTAGTTGTGTTGTCAATACCAACAGTACAAGCAGCACTAATTTTGTAGAGAAAGAGAAAGTAAATGTACATTTTGACAATTTACAAAATTTCAATATAACTGTTCATAATAATTATTGTTGTAATGAAGAAAATTAGTAAAATTTTCCTTTAATTCAATCTCTAAGTGAAAGGTCGTAGAAAAAGTATGGTGTGCACCACGTGCGTGAAGACTTTTTTACGCGAGTGTGGAAGTTTGTAGAACGAGCCGCAGGCGAGTTTCACAATCCGCACTAGATACACAATATACTATTTTCATCGATGTGAAAATCTTGCTACTCAATATATTACCATATCGTTATATAATAGGGTAACATATTGAGTTGCACGTTTTTTTCGTCGATGAAGAATATAATTTGTAGCCACAATAAAACTCATAAAGAGGATTTACTCGAGCGTCAGTATTCCGCATCCATATTTTTTTCTTCCGAATGACCTATCTCCTCGAAAAAAATACAAAATATAAAAAGAATAAAGTAATAACAATAATATACATGGTATTCCAGATTTTTCTGAACAAACGATATCTCTGTTTCTGGGAGAGTTAGAAAAAAAACGAAAAATCATTCCGCACTCAATATGATCTGTTCATGTACATACCCCTAAAAATTCACCCCTATCCCCAATTTTTTCAAATGGCACCATCCATTTGTTTTTCGCAGAAATATAATAATTACATTATTGTTTATCTGGCGACAAACTTATTTTGAACATTTATTACTTGCTTATTGTTCTTTTGAAATCGGTTTTGGTTGGTAGTTGCACTTTTCGTTTGTACAAACGATGGTTTTCAGAAGACGCCTCGTGGAAATTGTTCTTGTTGATATCCCCACTTTACACAGTTTTTCACTTTTTATAAAGATCAGTTATCCTAACACCAACCTGGTATCGTTTGCACGAAACGCGCGTTTCGCTACAAGGTTAGCATCTTCAAGAGATGAACACTCCTAGTGACATAGCATTAGTTTTCTTCTCCTGAAGATGCTAACCTGATAGCGAAGTGCGCGTCGAGTGCTGCCTTACTAGATCCAGTGATTGTAATTTCAAGATAAACGATACGTCCTCTGGTGAAAAGTTTCAAACAATGAATTCTGAATGACTATTGTCGTGACAAGACGTACAGTTGCTGCTCATATCTTAACCAGTGAAATAATCCACGCAAATATATGTATAAGTGAATTCCACTTTTCAAATTGTGTTACATTCGCTAACTTATATGAGAAATATTCGAGATTAAAGTGTGAAGGCCTTATTTACTCAACTATAAGGGCCAAACTAGCAAAGATATCCTCCCACACGCTGACCACTACTTATCGGCACCTGATAATATCAGTCGGAAATAGATCCGTACTATTCAACGAGTAAATTCGAGCGCACACTTACAGAATGGGCAATGAGGGAAATGTTTAGTTACGAGATCTATTGGAAATATCAAAAACTATACACGAGCGATCACTTAAAACGGAAAATATTCTGGAAGAAATAAAAAAGGGACTACCTAAGTCAAACAAACACTGAGTAACACTGATCTCAATAACATATATAGCTTCGAGAGCAAAAAAGGAAACGAAGCAAAAATATATAAGCTCGAACTGATATCCTATTTGAAAAAAGTTGATATATTACAAAATACATTCAGATTGAGGGGAAGTAAAATATACATCCGTGAAGACCAGAAACAGAAGAGGAGCAGAAAGTAAACAAGCAGCTTCGAACATTTCTCAACACAGCTAAGCAAAATAACATCAACGCCACCATCAGAAACAATAGACTGGTTATAAATAACAAGAAGTACAATTTGGAAGACCTGATTCAGAACCCAGAAATATATCAGAGGAAGGAAGAAGAAAATCTTGTAGAAAATCTTATAGAATATCGGAAAATAGAAACAGCGGGTGACACTCCGAAAAACTTAAGATCCACTAAGAAAACATAATAAAATATTTTCCCATCATATCCATTCATTTTTCCTTTATTTTTTATATTATTTCTTATATAGTTATAGTATAGTTACTACTTTCCTGCATAAAATTGTAATGAATAAAGATTGGAAAAATTATAATGATATTGAAATAGAGATGAATAATGTAATACATAGGAGAATAACAACTCCCTTCGAGTCTGAAATTATATTTAAAGAACTACCAGCCAATAGTTCCTTCATGTGCATGAATTATAATATACGAAGCTGTAGAGCTAACTTCGATCAGTTTTTATGTTACATTAATTTCCTCAAACAGATAATCGTGTTGACAGAAATATGGATCTATGAGAACGAAGTAGGGCTGTAAAAAACCCCAGGGTATGCAGGATATTTCAATTGTCGAGAGACGAGAAGATCTGGGGGAGTTGTTGTTTATATTTCTGAGAAAATTAATGTGATAGAATATAAAAAATGTAAAATGAGGTCTTCGGAAGGTATCCGTTTAAATGTGAATTTGGCAAGTTCTTGTTTACTTTTATGGGGTTATATAGGTCACATGATCTCCCAGTAGACGTCTTTGTTGATGAATTGCAAAATGTATTGAACGAAATGACCTCAGAAAAAAAAGGTGTTCTTTGTAGGGGATATAAATACAGATTTGCTCGCTGAAACACCGGAATCTCAATATTCAGAAATGCTTGGTAGTTATGGATTCAGTTCGTATATCAATTCTATAACAAGAATGGATAATGAAATTGGTACATGCTTGGATCATATTTTTATGACACATCAAGTAGGTATATTCAGAAATATATACTACCATAAACAAACTTAACATAACCAATCACTTCGCAGCGCTAGTAGCTTGGAATGTTGTTTCTGTGTGTAATGACGTGAAAAAAAATCTTGAAACATATAACCGTGTGAATATTGCTAGATTGAAAGGAATTATCGCTTCATACAACTGGTATGATTGTTAAGTCGAAGGTGACGTAAATAGAAGCGTTTGCAAATTCTCTGATACTTTCTGTGAAATCGTGAAACTATCCGCCTACTCTGAACGCAAAAAAAAACAGAGAAGCAAAATTGAAACCTTGGATGACCATGGGAATCTTGAGAAGTATAAGGGAAAGGGAGAAGAAATATGTGAAAACTAAAAGAAAACCATATGACGAAGCATTAAAATCTGAATATATATTATACAGTAATCATGTTAATAGGATAAAAAAAAATTAAAATAACTCCTACTATGAACATAAAATACAGGATAATAAAAATAATATCAAAGGTACATGGAAAATGATTCAGGAACCGAATGGTCGTAAAAAATTTTTAAATGATATTATAAAATTAGAGGTAACAATTAATAAGCAAAAAAAAGTTCTTACTAAAAAACATGATATAGCAAATAAATTAAATGAGTATTTTGTCGAAAATATCAGACATATCGTTGATTCTATACCAAAAAGACACTTTGAAAGTGATAATAGTCATAAATTGAATATAAATTCCTCATATGCCATGCACTTCGTTAGTGAAATAGATGTAGCTGAACAAATAAAATTATTAGATAAAAATAAAGCAGCAGGATATGATAATATTAGACCATGGTTCCTTAAAGAAGTTGCCGACCATATTAAAGGTATTTTAGGAAAACTATATAATCTTTCTATAGTCAGAGGATTTTTTTCCGATAACCTTAAGAAAAGTATTATAATACGTCCTCACAAAGGAGGCAAAAAAACTGATCCAAATAACTACCGGCCCATCGCATTGCTTTCTATTATATCCAAAGTATTCGAGAAATTAGTTGTTTCAAACTTGTTGAAATATCTGAAAAAAATTAGTTCCATGTCACAAAACCAATATGGCTTTCTAGAAGGCAAAGGGGCGGAGTAAGCTCTATTGAATTTTACACCTGCAGCACGACAGGGAATGGAAAAGAATGAATACACCACTGGAATATTTATTGATATAAGTAAAGCATTCGATACCATATCACATAGGATACTGTTGAATAAAATGAGTGATTTAGGTGTCAGAGGAGTCTGCAGTGAGTGGTTTTGTAGCTTTTTGACTAACAGAAGGCAAATCGTGAAGATCGGTGGTGAAGACAGTGATGTAAGAGAAAAATTCAGTTGAGTACCACAGGGGTCAGTACTAGGACAAATTCTGTTCTTTATTTATATCAACAACCTCTGTGATATACCACTAGAAGGTAAAATATACACGTTTGCTGATGATACTGCCCTGCTCTATTCAAACAAAAATATACACATCACATACACTAATATACGATCTGAAATTACTGAAAACATGGTTCAAAAAAATGGTATGCTCATTAATAAGAAAAAAAACAAATATATCAACTTCTGTACGCGAAAAAAGTTTTTCTTCGAAAGTCCTGTCAAAATACATGCAACAATATGTTTCAAACGTATGCGAGAAATGTACTTGTAGGGAAATAGAGCATTAAATATCTAGGGATACAAATAGATGAAAATTTGAATTGGAAAAATCACATCTCTCAAATAGCCATGAAACTGAGAAAACTTATACCGTTTTTTTATAATATGCCATTCCTTCCCTCTCATGTGCTGAAAATATATTATCATTCACTGATTCACTCAGTGATTATGTATGGACTTGTTGTCTGGGGTGCTTCGTACGAAAGTAATATAAGAAGTTTAATAACTTTACAGAAAACATTCATTCGCCTTATTGCCAAAGTTCGAAACAACAGAGAACCATCTGAACCTCTCTTCAAAAACCTCATGATCAGCAACATAAGGCAAACATATTGTATCAATATTTGTATAGCCCTTTAAAGATATATATGCACTCTCTTCACATGAATTTAGAGACGAAATGTACTGTTCGGGTAAATAAGAAGCTTTATCCATCCCATTGGTCACTGTATATAATTGGGTTATAATTTCATTTTATTTAGTTTAAGAAATGTTTACTGGGATATAAGGTTCGCGAATCGCGATTATTATTATTATTTATTTGCTACCTACTTGTTGAGGATTCACACATACACGCGCATGTCAAGCATGCGCACGGAAGAGAGTGGAAAGGGAGCGGACAAGGAGACAGAGGACAGACCGCTCGCGTTCGTTTTCGAAATATTATCGTTTTCCAAAAATCTACAAGTTTTCAAACCCAAGTGTTTTCCAACATTCACGGAGTTTCCGGAAACCGCTTTCGACATCATCATTGTGTCCTGGATTAAAGGTTGGTGGTTCTCAACAATTCATTCCGCTATATATTTAATTCGCACCGCAAACTTACATGGTCCTTCGAGCCGGATCCCTGAAAAACCTTATATTCTAGTTTGACATTTGATTCTTTGATTCAAACGATTCAACGCTAAATACAGTCCATTTCACTCATATTTTACTTGATTTATCAATCAAAAATCACTTATTACACTTTGAATAACATTAATTTTTTTGCATTGAGTACCATAGACGTGCCTTTTATTTTACCATCTTTGTTAAATTTCTTGAATTTATTTTCGTCACAATGACAAGTGCCGCTAATAAACTAAAGCAGGCTAAAGCTTTACGTCAAATGTATCTCAATCAAATGGTAGAGTTGAGGGAAATTGCAGACATTGCTCTCAAAGATAAGACTACTGAAGCACAGATACAACTCAAAATAATGTACTCTCAAGTCAATGATATTCAAACATCATTTAAAACGCAGCATCAAACTATACTATCCAATATTGCTACTCAGGAAGATGCAGATATTGATGCCGAAGAAGCCGTAAGGAAGGAGTTCGATTTCAATGCATTGCGTGTTAATTGTGCATATGTCTCGTTAATAGAAATTACGCCATCTACATCAACAACTCTCGCCACTTCCAGTTCTAGACCTAATTGCAAGTTACCTAAAATTGAGATACCCAAATTTTCAGGTAACATAAAAACTTTCAAGTCCTTTATTGACTCGTTTCGCACCACAATTCATGAAAACTCCTCCCTTTCTAACATTGAAAAATTTAATTACCTTTTATCATTCTTAGAAGGTCCGCCCTTATCATTGGTACGCCGTACGCCACTAAGTGAAGATAATTATCAGTCTGCTCTCGATTCTCTGATTAATAAATATGATAAACCAAGGCTGGTAGCAATTGCTCACTTACACGAAATGGAGAATATTCCTTCGGTTACAAATTCTAGTGATTTGAATTCCTTACTTACACTCGTTGATACTTTCACAGAAAATCTTGCCGCTCTTAAGAATATGGGATTTAATACAGATGACTGGGACTTCATTCTTTATTACATGTTCTGTAAACATTTAGATAACGAAACTCAAACAAAATTCCAAGAAGAAGTTCAATGTAAATTTCCCTCGTTTGAGCAAATCAAACAGTTTGTTCTTAAACACTGTGACGCTCTTGAAACCGTTGAATATTCTGCATCTCATAAAAATAAAACTTTCAAATCGCAAACAAATGTTAAAAAATCTCAAAATGTTTTGAAATCACGCAGCAGCATGAGTTTTTTGGGAGCTACAGCCGATATCCATTGCATTCTTTGCAAATCTAATCTTCAACTATATAAGTGCAATGAATTTCATAGCAAGAATGTTCAAGATAGATTCAATTTCGTATCTTCGAAAAAAATATGTAAAAACTGTTTAAGTGATAAACATTCAACTAACGATTGTAGATCTCGTTCTTTTTGTCGTCATTGTAAAGGCAGACATCACTCTTTGTTGCACTTTAATCATTCAATTACTTCTGGTGAAAATACATCACGCGAAGCCACTGGCAGATATTTACCTTGCTCGAGCTCCGCAAAAAATGAAGAAGTTCTTTCGTCGCCACCAACTGATTTTACGACAATAAAAGCAGATCGAAACGTTTCCACAGAAACAGAAAATAAACACTTTTGCGGTTTATCATCTTTGGAAAATAACTCGAATGTTTTGCTGTCTACAATTTTATTACGGGTTGTGGATGCAGAAGGCGATATACACTCATTCCGCGCATTAGTTGATTGTGGTTCACAAACTAGCTTTGTTTCAGTGAAATGCTTCAAAAAATTAGGACTTCCACGTTTCAATTTACCTCTGAGCATACAAGGGTTGAATAATATGAAAACTTTCACGACGAATGGAGGTGTTACTCTCTCGTTGATACCATTAGATAAATCTCAATCAGTGTTGCAAGTAGATGCTTATATTTTGCCACGTATTTGTCCCGATATGCCGACTCAATCGTTCAAAATCGAAAATTGGTCTTATGTAAAAAATATTTCGCTCGCTGATCCACAATTTCATTCTCGCAGTTCGATTGATATATTACTCGGTGCGGATATTTTTCCACAAATTTTACAATCGGGCCGTATCGAGGGAAATGCCAACGAACCATTCGCGTTAAATACTATCTTTGGTTGGATTCTAATGGGAAAATTTGCAAATTCTTCTTCCATTCCGACTTCAACCCGTTCATTTCTTAGCATGACTTATGACAGTTCCGATATTTCCGAATTGAATAAAACGATTAAAGGTTTTTGGGAAATTGAGGAGATTCCCAAACAAAACGTTATCTCTCCTGAGGACGAACTATGCGAAAAAATATTTGTTAACTCACACACCAGAGATGAAACAGGTCGTTATATTGTTGAATTGCCTTTCAAGAATTCACAGCAACCCGCGTTTGATACGAACAATTCTTTATCGATCGCAACCCGCCGTTTTTTATCTCTGGAAAATCGCTTAAGATCTAATCCAGATCTGTACTGCAAATACAGTACAATAATTCAAGAATATTTAGATTCGGATTATTTGGAGAAAATTATTCCTTCTGATGATATGAAACTGAAACAATCTTCGTATTACATTCCGCATCATTGTATAGTAAAATCGGGAAAAATTCGCATAGTCTACGACGCTTCGACAAAAACGAACCAAGGAAAATCCCTGAATGATTCTCTGTTGGTTGGGCCAAAACTCCAAAGAGATATTGTAACAATTTTATTGAATTTTCACTTATCGAATATTGTATTTACATGTGATATAAAAACCATGTTTCCGCAGATTAAAGTTGTACCAAAACACCATGATTTCCAACGAATTTTATGGAGATTTTCTCCTTCTGAACCTATATCTCATTTCAGATTGAAAAGGTTAACTTTCGGATTGTGTTGTTCACCATATTTAGCCAATCGTGTCATTCTGCAGTTGGTTGAAGATGAACGTAACCGTTATCCTTTAGCAGCACAACTTTTGGTAAACGATTTATATATTGATGATGTTATCACAGGTTGCAACAATATTTCTGAAGCCATCATTGTAAAAAATGAATTAATTTCTATTTTGAAGTCTGGAGGGTTCGAATTGCGCAAATGGTCGAGTAACCATTCTGAAATATTATCCAATTTACCTGAGTCACATATTCATTCAAGTTGCAAATCTTTCGATGCAGAATCGGAGTTCGCTAAAATTCTGGGCCTACAGTGGCATCCACAAAGTGACGTCTTATGTTTTGATGTTCACCCTTTAGACAGGCCTTGTACAAAAAGAAATATTTTATCTGAAATTGCGCGAATCTATGATCCGTTAGGGTTACTCACACCTGTTACTGTTTATACAAAAATTTTGATCCAAAAGTTGTGGTGTTTGGGACTCGATTGGGACGAGCAACCTTCTGAAGAATTCCAACATTTTTGGAATCAGCTTAAATGCGAATTCCACTTACTCTCATCGCTTAAGATTCCACGCTTGATACCATCTGACGCCAAGGGCAACTACGAGCTTCATGGTTTTTGTGATGGTTCTTTGAAGGCTTATGCCTCTGTTATATATTTTCGCGTTTGCTCTGAACTTTCTTATGAAACGTATTTTGTCATTTCAAAATCAAGGGTGGCGCCTTTAAAACAAATTTCTATTACGCGAGTAGAATTGACAGCAGCACTCTTATTAGCAAATTTGATTTCTTTTGTACTGAAAGCTTTTGAAAATAGAATTAAATTTTCTAAAGTATATGCTTGGTCAGATTCAACTATTGCTCTCACATGGATAAAATCACCTTCTTATAAGTGGAAAACCTTTGTGAGTAATCGAGTGACTAAAATACAAGAGAGGGTTGCACCAGAGTGTTGGTATCATGTTGATTCACGCAACAATCCTAGTGATTGCGCTTCAAGAGGTTCTTTGCCAGCAGAACTTTTGAAAAATTCTTCGTGGTGGAAAGGTCCACCATGGTTATCCAAACCAAATAATTACTGGCCTTCGAAGACTTTTGAAACTTCAATTAGAGATATTTCACAAGCATCCATAGAAGAGAGAAAGCACACTTTTGCTGCATTTGTTTCAGAAAATTTCATTGATAAACTTTTGACTAATTTTTCTTCCTTTGCTAAAATACAACGAATCACTTCTTACGTTTTACGTTTTCTGCATAACTTAAAACATCCCCTAGACAAAAAATCCGGGGTTTTTACGCTCTGTGATCTCCATCAGTCAACACTTACACTCGTTAAAGGTGTTCAGTATTCTGTTTATTCAGAGGAGATCGAAAATATCAAAAATGCTAGTAAGAACAATTTCTTACCAAAATCATTCAAAAAACTCAATCCCTTTTTGGATGATCAAGGGTTAATGAGAGTGGGTGGACGATTGCTTCACTCCGATATTGCTTATGATCGTAAATACCCGGTGGTCCTTCCTGGTGAACATCCGTTAACCTATTTGATTATCGAACACTTTCATAAAATATACTTCCATCCTAGTGCTCAGACACTCTATTTTTTACTAGCTCAAAATTTTTGGATTTTCTCCCCGAAACGAGCTATTCGATATGTCATTAATACTTGTACAAAATGCTGGCGCCAGAATCCGAAACCTTTTGAACCTTTTATGGGAAACCTTCCTAAATTACGTATATCTCAAATCAAGCCGTTTTCTTGTGTAGGTATTGATTTCGCAGGACCTTTCACTACGACTATGCGTAGAATTCGCGGCGCTAAAACTCTTAAATCATATATATGTGTGTTTGTGTGCTTTTCAACGAAAGCTATACATTTAGAACTTACTTCCGATTTGTCTAGCGAAACCTTTCTAGCTGCCTTCAGAAGATTCATAAGCCGAAGAGGTCGCTGTAAAAAAATATATACTGATTGCGGTACAAATTTCATAGGAGCAAATAAACAAATCATTCACTTAATGAAGAATGCAGTAGAAACGGAAGCGATAGAATGGCATTTCAACCCCCCTTCTGCACCCCATTTCTCTGGGCTAGCTGAGGCTGGTGTCAAATCTGTAAAGACACACTTGAAACGAGTCATCGGTGAACAAATATTAACTTTTGAGGAATTATATACGGTACTCGTACAAATTGAATCGTTGCTCAACTCTAGGCCATTGTGTGCCATGAGCAGTGATGCTAATGACTTATCGGTCCTGACCCCAGGTCATTTCTTAACATTAGAACCGCTTTCAGCTTTGCCTGATCAGGACACGACACATTTGAAGACCAACGTTTTGAAGCGTTGGCAACTCTTACAAAAATTGCAACGAGATTTTTGGTCTAGATGGCACCGCGAATATCTTCATACTCTACAAGCGCGACAAAAGTGGTTGAAATCGAACTCTTCCCCCGAGGTAGGCACCATCGTTGTTATTAAGAATGATCAAATCCCTCCTTCAAAATGGCATTTAGGTAGAATAACTGAACTACATCCAGGCGCGGATGGTGTTGCAAGAGTTGCAACAGTTCGCACTGCAGATGGTATTTATAAAAGGCCTCTGGTAAAACTTTGTCCCTTACCAAGTCTTGATAGTGAATAAAAAAAAATATATTTTCTATATATTTTTTCGGGGGGCAGTATGTATATAATTGGGTTATAATTTCATTTTATTTAGTTTAAGAAATGTTTACTGGGATATAAGGTTCGCGAATCGCGATTATTATTATTATTTATTTGCTACCTACTTGTTGAGGATTCACACATACACGCGCATGTCAAGCATGCGCACGGAAGAGAGTGGAAAGGGAGCGGACAAGGAGACAGAGGACAGACCGCTCGCGTTCGTTTTCGAAATATTATCGTTTTCCAAAAATCTACAAGTTTTCAAACCCAAGTGTTTTCCAACATTCACGGAGTTTCCGGAAACCGCTTTCGACATCATCATTGTGTCCTGGATTAAAGGTTGGTGGTTCTCAACAATTCATTCCGCTATATATTTAATTCGCACCGCAAACTTACAGTCACAAAGACGTCTACGCAGAGATCATTTTATTGTATGGCTCCTGAAATAGTGAATAGTCCACCTGAAAGTCTTTTTTTGAATTGTGAAATGGCATTCATCAAATACGCAAAAAAATATTAGGTATTTTCCTATACCGATTTCTATATTTTTTCAATACAAACAACAAGACATTATTAAAAACAAACACCATCCAATATTATTGTTCACGTTACTTTGTACAAAATAATTTATTTCATTTTTTTCTCATTTTTTCTATATTTTTCACCCAGCCCCAGCCACAAGTAACTATGTACTTATTGGGGTTGGTATCCCAGCAATGGTTAGGATATTGTTGTATTTTTTTTTCTCTCTCATTGGGCACAGACCTCTGGTCTTCCAGGAAGAGAAAATTGAGTAATCGATTAAATGTATAAATCTAGATTGTATATTGAAGACGCCAATAAACTTCTATTCAATTCTATTCTATTCTAATGTCAAGGTATTGTCAAATTGGTGCTTATTAGTTTAAGTTAGTGCCTTAGTTTAAGTTAAGATGTCTATATACTGGTGTTTCTAATGTTGCGATATTGTTTCAGACAAACCTGTGGACAAGGCGTGGTAGTTCATCAGTAGCCATGAGGGAGCGCTGGTTTTCAAAAATTTCCATTAATTTTCGTGATCACTCGATCCATGGAACACGCTGTTCCCAATTGTGATGTTTTTGTAAAAGGATAGAGAATTTATCGAGACTGGATAAGTGAGGTTATTGAAAACACCAAAACGCGCCAAATTTGTGTTTAACTTTATGCGTTATTTATTCCATGTAGTTTGAAAATAATTTCTCAGTTGGAATAAATTTGCATTGTGTTTCTACTGATCTGGACCAGAATTCGCAACGACTTGGCCACTTGACAGCACAGGACTGTCATCTCCATTGCAAGAGTGCCGGTACCTAGCGGATTTTTTGCAATACTTCTACGCCTACATCATCAATTTTTTGATCAAGTTGGCCATATCGGTCGTCTGATTTGCTGACAACCTCTTATATGGAGTAAACACACCAGTATATAGCCACCTTAGTTGAAGTCTTAGTCAAACTGGCGCTGCGATATAAATATGAAATTATGGAATATGGTCAAGATCACTACTGATGTTTGTCAAGCAGAATTATTCATGGTTAACGTTAACATAAGAAGTGAAAAAACGCCAAAAACTGTAATAGTCGCTCACAAAATTTTACGGTTTGGAAATTTCAAACGCCAAATTACTACACTTACAGCTTGTCCAATCCATCTTGGCACAGAACTGAGAACGCATATGCCCAGCAATCTCTGTGAAGTATACTAAGATAAAAAAAACACCTATTATATGTGTTCACTGTGTTGAAATTTATACCTATAGAAGGCGCTATTTGTTTCTTCATCTTCTATAGTACCAGTCTGCAAGTAGAAAAATATCTGAGTTTGTGCCAAGATGGATTGGATGAGCTGTAATTAGTGATAGTTGTCAAAGTGGTGCAGATTAGTTGGCATTTTCTTGAATGTGGCGCTGCGATCATGATTTGAAATCTCAATCTGTCCCTATTAATTTTAAACTTCTAGCTCTGTAAACACAAAATCAAAGCGAGGCGATAGCAATTTGATTACTTTTATTGCTATCGCTTCGCTTTGATTTGCAGCAGAGCTGAAAAGCTTTGTAGTTCGCACTAATTCAGAATTTATAAAATAGTAGTGCTGAGGTGATGTACTAGAGATTTGTAAATGTTATTGATATTGTTTTGTACGACGGCGTATTAGGGTCAATTGTAAAAATGAAAAATATCTCCATTGACAGATTTTAAACTGTCAATGTCAGATTAAAATCTGCCATTGACAGCGGCATTTTAGGAAGAAGACCCCGATGCTAAACTTGATCGAACATTTTTGAAATATCGAATGCAACAGCTATCGTTTCTCCGAATTTTTCAATGGGAAAAATGACCCAAAGCTTTTAGTAGGTGGCAGCACGACTGCATGTGCCTAACGAGTGATTTTGCAGGTTATGTTTTATTTTTATTTTAATGAATATTTTCAAATAAGATACTTAAGAATCACATGGATGTTTTCTCCAACCGATAGATATGGATGTTTGTCTGTACCAGAACTGAAAAGTTTGTTGAGGGAACGTGGTGGATCCCCCAAAGGAAAAAAAAAGATCTGAGTGAAAGGTAAAAAATTCAAACTGATTACAAGAGGTGTTTCGTTAAAAATCATCATAATAACCATCTACTAGCCCTGCTACGTTCTTTTGTAAGTGACTGGAGCATAATCTAGAATGTTCAGAAGCCTGAAAGCTCCTTTCTTTTCAGGGCTACTTTCCACTGCTTTTTCAGTTTTGTTTCTTTTGGAAATAAATGCGTACCTACATTTTTACATCCGAATGCACTACATAAGACCATTTTATGTCGATTTCAAATCTTTATATTCCTCATTATTGCAAAGATGGGACGTTTAATGTTTTGAATTGTTGTCACTAATGTCATTTGACTTGAGAGGCTGTCAAAGTTACATGCAGTAGTGGCGCGTGGCGCTCCTAGTGGTAGAGTTTTGCAGCCGTCATCCCCATTGAATGCTGCCAAATATGAGAAACATAAACCAATAAGTCACTGGTTGATCTCTGATGGCGAAATCCGTATTGTCGATCATAAATTATCCCTGATTTCTTTAGATATATATATATATATAATAAGCTTCATATTTAATGCTTTTTTTCTTCCGAAATGATAGAAAGCAATGCAACTGGTCTATAATTACAAGGTAAAGTTTTCTTTGCTTTCTGAACTCTTGCTGTCCTCCAGGGCTCAGAAAAAAACCACAAGTTATTAGAAAGGTTGAATAATTCGAAAATTACTGGTGTCAGTTTGGGGGCACACGCTTTAAAAACAATTGCTGCCATTCCATCAGAGCCCAGATTCTATTTCACGAATTCGATTATCGAATTGTTCAGAATATGCGTTTATTTTCGGTACAGCTCATGCTACAGTCACAGTCTGAGCTACTCGACAATCGAATTCGTGAAATAGAATCTGGGGGCAGATCCGCCAGCCATATTCCCCCCGTTTCGACGATGCAAGATATGTCATCTAGCTGTCAGTTTGCATTGCCAATATTAAAAAATAGCACTGAATGTTACCAAGATTATCACAACTGATATATAATTTCATTCATTTATAACAATCGATATTGTGATTAAATCACCTTATCACTCAAATTGATTCAAGTCTCGAAAATTAATTGAAATGATCAAAATCAACATTATTTACAATGATGCCACCACATATTTGTGGTTTGTCGCTGCAACTTATCACACCAAAAAAGATTCATGCAACTCGAAAAACTTGCATGAACACATGCAATTTTCTGGAGTTGCAGCGACAAACTTGCATTGTCGAAACAGGCTAGTCCTTCTTATATTTTGTTGGTCAAAAATTATTTCAGGTATATGACTGTCGACAGGCATGATATTTGGGGGATCTTTTCCCGATAAGTCTAAAGCAGAATTTCCAGCAAACATATAAGCAAATATAGTTGCTTTTTGTTGGGCAGTGGTGGCTTGCGATCCATCGTCTTAGGTTGCAGGGGAAAATGAACTGAAAGTGAATTTTTTGGCGACAGCTTTAGCAAATGAACAAAACGAACGAGAACCGTTTGGACATTCAACAATTTTTGAACGAATTCTATGATTATGTGCTTCTTTAGAAGCTTCAGTTGCAGTTGTTGCAATACACCTATTTCTTGCGTTAACATACTCAAATCTCGTCTCTAAACTGGAGTTTTGGCGCCAGTAATGGAATGCCGCTTGTTTGGATGTGACAGTCTCAGAGCAGTTTTTATTGAACCATGGTTTCTCAGGCTGCGTTCTCTTTTTACTACTTGGAATGAATGGGTACATTCAGGAGGTCCCAGCGGCTAAGTTCAGCCACTCAGCATGTTGTGGCCGCTGTTACTCAGCGGCTTCGTTTCGTCTGAATGCGCAGCTCATTGACAGCGATAGCCGACCAAAAGTCAAAACATTCAAAAATATAACCAAATTGTTTTTTTGCACAATAATATTATGAAAAATAATATAAAGATGTAATCAAGCAAACAATATTAATATCAGGAAGACCAGGGAGGCTAGTTTTGAATATAAGTGAAAGTCAATTCACCTTTGAAATATTTTGATTATCAATTGACCTCCGAAATGCTATAGGTACCTAGTTTTCGATTGTAGTGAAATGAAATGTTCATAAATTCACTTAAATGAATTTAATTCAAATGATACACTCTGGCAACGATGGCATATCTATCAAATAAGTTCAAATGATTCACATCACATGGAGCAAATTTTGAGGTTGGCTTTTAAGAGTTTTCTTAACAGGTAAAGTTTAGTCTTAGGCACGCTTAGTGAATTATAAATATATCAGCATTTCGATACACTAAGTATATGATCACCCAACTATTGTATTTTTTAGTGATAGCTGATTGTAGCAAACAAGTTTTTGTCAATAAACAGCAGAAGGAAACGTTGTTTGAATTCATAGAAAATAAATCTCTTTTAAAACAACCACCAAAACTAACTAATAAAGGAAGAAAATTATTGCTTGATCGATCGGAAGAGTTGACCACCCACCTCAATAAAATCAGGAAGTTACAGGTGGAACCCATAAGGATGCAAATACTTGGAAAAAGGTAATCAGGATATAACTTTTTTTTATAGTGTTTCGATGAGTTTCACCATACCATCAAATAAATAAAATGAAAAACTTATTTCAGACATGGCTTGATTTGAAGAGCAATATCAAAAACTATCTGAGAGGAAAAAATATGAAACCGGTACAGGAGGAGGTCTTCCGTTTCTAGAAACATCTGACTACGAAGCAAAAATTAGAGAAATGTAGGACCACATGGATATCGAAGGAGACTTTAATTTTTCTCTCAATTTTTATTTGAAATTTAAGACGAACCCGAAGTTTAAGATGAAAATGAAGAATCCATAATAGATTGTGGAATCGTGCCGGGCCCTTCAGAAGTGCCAAATATTCAGACACCCTCAGTAAAAGGTGCCACAAAATCCAAAAGATTAACTTAAACATTACAAGATTTCTCGAGAAATTCAATCAAAACTGAGCTAAAAAGGGATTCACAAATAAAGAATTGAAATTTTAGAAGAAAATACTACTCGAATTAAACAAGAAAAACTACAAGTTGAAAAAGAAGACGTAGTTGAAAAAGAAATAGCAGCTGCATTAAAACTGATTGCTCAGAGGCTTAGCCCATCTAATAATCCAAAATAATTACTTTTTTGTTTTAACAGTGATTCTTATGTCTGTATTGTTTGGATGTTATTTTTAGCTTTAAACGAGAATGTGACTTAATTTTTGTACTGTTATTAAGTTATTCAATAAGGTTAAACAAGAATGATATACGTATGTTACTTTTTTATTCACTTTTTCACCGAGTCGTTAGTTCACTATAAGCTTAACAAAATGAACATAAAGTTTTTATTTATGTTGTGTTATTTATTAGTTAAATATAGGTGTTACGATTGAAATATATTTCAAAATATATTATATTTCATTTATTGCTACACCTTACAAAAATATCTTTGGTAAATACAAGTAATGTAACTTACACCCAACTCAATAATAGATCAGAAACGAAAATATATCAAATATAGTCTAGATATATCTGACCTCATGCATACCGGGTGTTTCGTAGGTAAACAGATAAGCGGTCACTGTGGCTAAAGGACACCAAGATCTAAAAAACTGGTATATTTCAAAATTATATCTGGACATATTCAATCACTCTCACGAATAGCATAAATTTTTTTAATAAAAGATTTAAACCAACGAAATTTTTCAGACTCAAAGTTGTCTTTTATAATTTTCTACCAGTTGATTTCTCAATGATCTAAATGAAACATCCCAAAATCAACATTATTTATTTCTTCAGGTGGTGGCAAATCACTATTGCGTTCTGCACAAATATCATGCAAGACTGCACAAGCATTTATTATTGGTGATGCTTTTGGGGGATTGTAATGGAGTACCCTGTGTTTTAATAAACACCGAAATCGTGTCTTCAATAACCCATTACAACATTCAATGGCGCTTCTGGTATGATGCTGCATTATATAGGGCTTCCGAAGTGTTGGGCATGGGATTTGAGAAATGAACCTGCGAATATGTCCTCAATGAGTATCCTAAATCTCATAGTGTAAAGGAAAACCATAATTTTCCAAAAATGTAGTTAACTCATATCTCAACAATCAACACAAACATACATAACCAAATTTCAAAATGACATGTTAATGTCAAAATCGCGATCCGCTTTTTCGAAAGCGACAAATTTTTACGCTGAGCAAAACACTCAGCCGCTGTCGAACAGCTTTTAAGCAGCGCTGCATTCAGATAGACCGCTTACTAAGCGGTCTCAGCCGCTGGGACCTCCTGAATGTACCCAATGTTTCCATTCCCAGAATGATGGTATCAGAGATTTCTTGGGCACTAGATTGGGATCATCAGATGAAAAACGGAAAGTTCAAGGAAAATGAGATAAAAACATTCGAGGACCGCCTCAGTCTGCAGAATTGTAATGCCACCAGCGTGGTGCTCGAAGCCGCTGCACAAATTTTGACAGTTTCCCCTGGTGAAATGTCAAATTTTGTGAGGCGGTCATGAGCGCTGTGAGCTGTTAGACGCGGCCAATGGTCGCGTTACAACTCTTGAAGCTGCTTCACAAAATTTGACAGTTTTTTATGGTGAAATGTCAAATTTTGTGAAGCGGCTTCAAGCGCTGTAAACGATTGATGGCCGCGTCTAACAGCTTACATCGGTTAAAGCCGCAATACAAAATATGACAGATTTCTATAGTGAAATTTCAAATTTCGTAAAGCGGCTTTGATAGCTGTTAGATGCAGTCAATGGCCGCGTCTAACAACTGTTAGATGTCTGCTAACAGCTAGTGACAGCAGCTAGTACAATTGTACTATTTCTAGTACTTTTCGCTAGCTTCTGGTACGCTAGTACTACTATTAATAATTCGATGCAAATCTAGTACTATTTTCAAGTTGGCCTCTGCTCTGTGATGTTTCACAATAATAAGGAAGAAGAAGACACAAAAATAAAATTTATGAAAATTTAAGAAGAATCGTAACTGACGCTAGAGGTGTTTTCTGGCGCTCTTGTATTCAAAACTTATTCGTCTGTCCATCTCTCTCTCACTATACGGCTATCCGTATGCGACAGAGAAAGAGACAGACGAATACGTTTTGAATACATGAGCGCCAAAAAACGCCTTAGAACAGATGACTTAATGCAGGGCTGCTCCTGGCTATACAATTGTACGAATTGCTATACAATTCAATATTTTTTCGTACAAGCATATCACATCGACGAAAAGCATACATTTTGACTTCATTTGGTTTTGCATTAACTCATTGATTCGAACGATGCCACAATTACATATTCACAAATTTCAATCACTTCGATATTCGAATAATCTGTCTATCTCTGTCTTCCGTCTCATTATGATAGGCGTGTCCCGTGTGTGTCCGTCTGTCATAAAACTCCTAAGAAGTCATAGATCACGATCACAGAGCACAAAGCACTTAATTTTCAGATCAGTCAAATGTTAAATCTGTCGAAAACTGCTAGCGCTGAAAGAAAAATGAATTCACAGTGTGAATAGACGAATTTTAAATAAATATTTATGAATGGTAGGTGGTAATTTAAATGTTTAGAGCCTGGAATGAGAGAATAGAACGGTATATAACTAGTTATCATGCATTTGAATTACCAATTTCAATTCAGAATTTTTAATTAAAATTAATGCAATCAATATATTTGTAGTAACCACTTCAAAATATTCATATTTCACATACGATGGCGTATCTGCGCATGCGCAAAATGCTTTATTCCATCTTTGCATCCTGCAGGCAGCTGTCACTTGTCAATTATTCCGATGACAGTGTTGGCGACCATTGATGCTATACAATTCTAGCGAAAAGCATACATTTTCATCTGTCATTTTCGTACAATTTTTTTTTGCCTTGGAGCAGCACTGACTTAATGACATGCCGTTTGATATTTGGTATTAATGGAGTTGTTTTGGAAATTTGAATGTTTGTTTTGAAGGATTTTCAAATACAGATGGATAAGTAGGTATAATATAGCATTTGGGCTTCTATTCCTGCAAAGCAGATCAATTTTTTCGTAGATATATTATCAAAATTACAAAAGATGGACCCTCCCAAGCTGCACACATTGTTACTGAAGGTAAAACTGATGAAAAATTTTATGTTCAAGAATGTATTTACTTGTTGTCTTTAAAGGATGTATTTTTTTTTTCTATGTTTTACTTTTTAACGAATGTTCCAAATAAATTTAAAAGTATAAGTTTTTCATAAAAAAATAGGTAATTTGAATTACCCGCCTCTCAATGTTGGTATAGTAGAGGCGTTTTCTGGCGCTCTTTTATTTAAAACGTATTCGTCGCTCCATCTCTCTTTTACTACTTGGCTAGCCGAAAGTGAGAGAGAAGAAGACAGACGAATACGTTTCAAATACATGAGCGCCAGAAAACACCTTAGGTAATAGGTAACTTTCAATCAATTTCATTAAATAGCAGTTCCACTTATGACGTCATTGGCATATTGACGTCACAACAGACAACAGCTACTTCCCACCTAAATAAATTAATCTAGTACTTTATATCTGAATATAGTACGAAACAAAGTTGCTTTCTAGTACAATAAATTTGTACCCAGGAACATCACTGCACTGAGTAACAGCGACACAACGAATATTAAGGGTTATGTTATGTTTGATTTGTTTGAACTTTGAAAAAAATTTATTGAAATTTTGATAAATGGATTCGAATCCAGAAGATAAAAGAAGCACTTGTCGCCTCTGCTTATCCAAAATATTTGTCAGTCACTCTTTACTGGAGGAGGATAGAGCGGATATTCTTGAGAGTATAACATCAATTCGGGTTTGTTGAGAAAAGGGTGATTCCAATTATGTTATTCACTCCAGATTCACCTTTACATTTTGTCCATACCGCAGAATCTCCGGTTACCAGATATCATAAATAATCTTTCATATTTTCTTCATTAACATTGGTAAATAACTGAATTCTCCGTCTTTTCAACCAAATGTTTGGTGATGTTGCCACCAAACAATATTTTTGATTTGGGTAAAACACACGCTTAAGCCACCAGTTCTGTACTTGAAATTGATTACAGAAAATGGAAAAATTTCTTCCTATGATCTCCGCTTCTCAATTGTTTTCAATTCCTAGATCACGAACTGAATATATAAAAATTATTTTTAATGTTTGACTCTCAAGTTGGTCTTGTGAACTGGAATCTGGATTAAAAAAATATAAATATTCAATGTTTTGAATTGAAATCATTCATTTTTAAGGTAAAAGAAGATGAAAACTTACCACAAAACTGCTGTACAAAATGTTGGCTCAATTTGAAGTATGCATTCCATATTCAACAGAATTTTCTAGAAGCTGATAGGAAGCTCAGAATGGATAAATCAGACAATGATGATAAACCTGAAAAAGTTGAAATCTCCCAGTTAGAAGTGAAAGAGGAAGATAATTCAGATAATGATTTGGCTGAAAATGAACTTGAAGAAAAGGTAGATGTTGATCCCCTATCAACAGATTCAATCAAATTCGAGAATCAAACAAATGAGCAAGTTTTGGTTATATACAAAGTTGAAAATAAAGATACTTCGTTTGAAGAACTGAAATTATTGGAAGAAAAAGTTTTGTGCAAAATATGTGGAGATAAAGTTCCAGGACGTGATATATTTGAACATACGAAAAATCATTTTTTTGCAAGGTACAAGTGTGAAGAATGTGACACATATGTTGAAAACGTCAAAACCTACCGAGAGCACTGTTTGAGAAATCATGAAGCTACTTTGAAAAATTCCTCATGGAAATGTGGTATATGCCAAACATCATTCATATATAAGCCTTTATACTTGATACACCAAATTAAGGCACATCGGAAAACTTTTCCCTTGATTTCGAGAAAATCCTTGAGAGATATGGAAAAATCTTATGATTGCCCATATTGTAAAAGAAAATTTAGGACTGAAGCATTAAGTTTGAGCCACATTAAGAGCCACCAAAAGAAAAAGTGTGACATCTGTAGTGTTTACATAACTCCTTCGAATTTTAGTAATCACTATAAGGCTCATACTGAGGCCCCAGTGATATGCCATCTATGTGGTGCTACATACAAGAACTCAGTATCTTTAAGGAGCCACATTCATTATACCCACTCTAAGAGAACCTTCATGTGTGAGTTTTGCCAGAAGACATATAAAAAGTCTTATGACTTGTTGTTACATATAAGGAGAGAGCATTTAGGTAAGAAAATGAGAATATGCCAATTTCATCATTTCTTTAAAGAGTCTCTGGCCTTGTATTGCATTTTTTTTTTAACAAATTTCTCATTTCATACTGCTATTGTTTCAAAAAAATTCAAATGCATGGTCACATTCAGAGCAGTCTCTACATATGAGAGCACACGGGGAAAAAGTGAATGTCCAAAAACCATCAATATTCGGGAAAGCGTTTTCAATTGAAATTCAGCTTAGTCAGTTATGTATTTTTAGCAATTGAAAGAAACAATCCCTTCTCAAATGGTATCTTATTTATGTCAACATGTGTTTTAGCTGTCGGACTGGCCTGTCAGAAGATACCCCTCAAAATGTAATATAATTACCTTTTTTTTTTCAAAGTATGTATATTTTGAAATTTGTGTTTTCTATGTGACTGTTATCGATATGCCCGTTCATTTGGGTACCGAAAGATGCAGCTTTTTGAGAGAAAAAATATCTATATAACAAACTTTGGTGAACAATGGACTTTCATCATTTTTCCCGTGTGTTTTTCATATATTAGTTTTCTGGATATTCCCAATGTTGAATACAGCAATCAAATTGAATTTCATTTCATATATAGTTCAATTCAATTTTTATTCATCCAATTGAGCTACTCAGATATTTGACAAGTCAAGTGTAAACATACACATGTGAAGGTTAAAACAGACATTCACAATTCGTATATAAAAAATATGCCTATAACTATTGATAATTATATCATTGTAGCGGCACTTTACTGTACATATTACATATAGCAGGTCACTCGCTAAGGAAATATCTAGAATGAAAAATGTGTGCATTATAAACTATGGTGCTTAGTTACATTCTGCGAACCCTTTCAATCAATTTCCAATCAAAATTCAGAAGTATAGAAAAAATTACTGATTTTTAGTTTTTTGAAAAAAGGAACACTCTACAGATTCTATTTGCTTGTCAATTGAAAATCATTTTGTCAGCATACAAATACATTATTTTCCAATTGAAAGTACCTTGAAAAAGTATGGAAAGAAAGAAATGATCTCCTAATAGTGAACTTGAAATCTTCCAGTCCTATCCAAGGAATATTTTTTTGGGAAGTAGTGATTGGATTCCATTAATCAGCATTCGAAAACATTTTCAATTGACATCACCTCAATGTAACCGCATTTTATCTTTGAGGTTTCAAAATAATTAAGACCATTATAGGCCAAAATATATTTTTTTCAATAGTATGAAGTAATTGTCTCGAGTGGAGTTTTGCTATGTACTGTCGCCAGCAGATCTTTCCAATTTCATTTATCCTATTTTTTCCATGATTCTTGATTGAAGAGGTTAATGGGAGTAACTTCCTCCCAAAGAGAAAACAAAAATAAAAACGATCTCTAGAATTAACCCTACGTTTGCAAAACATTTACATCTACTATCAGTTTAAAATCAAAACAAGATTGAGACACCCCCTCTAAAGCAGAAAATTACCCTCTCCTGAGCAGAAATCCTAGTTACGCTGTCGTTTGTGATACAACTCAAATCAACATCAACAGAAGAAAATGAAAAAACTGTTCAAACATATTTGAGACATGCGTCGTCATTGTACAAAATTAATCCAACGATGAAATATAATCATTTGAAGTTATTTGAAACAATTTCAATTCAAAATATGACCCATATCGACCAGAAAGAGTCAAAAATGTCCAATTTGATAATTTTGACGTTATAAGCGATATGATATGAAAAACTAGAAAAGGGTATTTGTGACTCTAGAATCAGGCCTCTGGCTTTATCCTGCTTCACATTTTTGGATATTCAAAGGCTATTGCTATTGTTTTCTGCTACCATGATCGCTGACGTCGTTTTATTCATCTATTCTAATGGTGGATTCATGCAGCAATCGTGCCTCGGAATTCGCAAATCTCAATAAAATATCAACCATTCATGTCGCAATTTTCAGAACAGTCAAATCGTCTCGTAAGAAAAGCTTCCCTAATTGGTTGATTTGTTTGTTTATGTCAAATGTGAATTGGGAAGAATTTCTACCGATGAGGGCGCTGATGTCAGTTCAAAAATGTCGGCAACAAACCGTAATCAGCTGATCGTAATCTGTCAAAAACATATGTTTACTATTGTTTACGTTGTATTTTGTATTGTACCATGTGTTTACACGACATTTGAGAATCTAATCCAAATTGGATAACGCATACGCAGTTCAAAAAATCGGAAGTCGCTTGAAAGTTGGTTTAACTCTTCTCATGAATTCCGAATAACATTTGCTGCATCAATCATTATATTTTGTTACGAACTATGATTTTCGATTTGCAAGTTCCGATTTTCGATCGCTGCATGAATCCACCATTAGACTTCTACCTACGGTACTCAAGAAGTTTAGACCTCTATCAGCAAATCTATTGTTGATGTTTCATCATAAATTTTAATATACTTTGATATTCTGAGGGCCCCCCCTCTCTCATCTCTATATTTATTTTTCTAACATCTTTGATTTTAAGGTAGTTTTTGTAAATAGTGTTGCATCATATTCTTTTATGACATATAATATGTACGACTGTATTTGTATATATAATTACTTTATGATTTTTATTTTTATGCAAGCTCTATTGGCAATTCAAGATTAGATGCCAGCGCCGAAGTGGCAAAAATTCGAACCACTCTCGAGTACATTGTTGTCTTTGGGTTTTTACGGTTTATCTTTGAATATTTTCATTTTGTTATAGTTTTCAGTTTTTTCATGAACTATTTTTCATTTCAAGACTCAAGTGAAGTGATTTCTCCAGGTCGTACAATACAGCATCATTTGTTAATACTCATTTTGAAGGAATCTTGTATGTATTAATCACCTTGCAAAAAACATTTATTTTGTGGGCTGGAATGATTCACAATAATCACAATTCTTTTCTTTCACATCCAGGAACACTAGATTTGTCATTCTCTTGGATCACTAGCTAATAATCTACTACTTTTTCATATTGGATTTGATGTGAGTCAAAAGTGATGAACAATGCCTCAATTGATAATATATGTTTCAGATTATTTCTTTGTAAGAAATAATGCCTGGAATATGGTTGAGTATGCTAGAATACATGGATTACGTGAATGGCAAATAGTCTTCCTTGGTAAAATGACGAGAACAAACTTTCATGAAGTTAGACACCGGTTTTCCTATTTTCAGGAGATATATCCAGGCCCGCCGTCTGTCTATAGACTCTCTTAATCCTAGACTAGTCTGCACTATAACGTTTCTTTCATTTTCCCGCGGAAAAAGATGAAAACTTATTCCAGTACTACTTTGCCGTTTTGCCCAAGAGTCACATTGAGGTACACAACAATAATGGTTTGAACTTGAAGCACTCATTTTACATCTGAAAACTAGTAATAGTCAACAGAAACAGAATATCCTGAATATCCACCATATCCATGTACAAAATTTTTATTACGTATCATATAATAATAATCACAAAAATATACAAAAACAACGACCAAAATGCACAGAATCATAGGAATTTAAACGTAAAAAACGATTTCAATGTACTTAATAGTTTCAAAATTTGATACCAGAGGGAGTACTCCTTATATGTTGAATTCCCAATCAATAACGGTTTATCTTGGACATTGAAGCATATTTTAATCGATTGAATTGCCAATGGTACTGTAATTTGTTTGTTTGTTTTTTTTTAGATGAGAAAAACCATGTTTGCGACGTGTGCGGGAAACGTTTCTACACGCTGTACACTTTGAACAAACACAAAAAGATGACTCATCAAAAGCTGAGGCCATTTACGTGCCAGTTCTGCAAGAAGAAGTTCTCGTCAAAACATGCCAAAGTGACACACGAGCGTCAGCACACCAACATCACGCCCTATAAGTGCAAGGAATGCGGCCTTGGATTCAGACAAAACGTGTCCTTGAAGTCGCACAGAAAATCGGCGCACAACTACGTCGAGGAAATGACGTGCGAGTGCCATGTTTGCGGAAAGAAGTTCGGCAGCAACTTTGCTGTTCTCAGTCATATGCGGTTGCACTGAAGTATTTTCTGTTGTTCGATTTCAATTATTCAATTTTTATTACAGTTTTATGTAATATACGTTTTGATTCAATCGAGGTAGTTACTTTTGTCTTCATTCATCATCGATTGTTTTTTTATATATACAGATTCACACGAGAGGAAAGCCCTGTATGTTCAAAGAACACCGCGAGAATCAAGAGGCAGCAGATATACTAATTGCTACAGCTTATCCAATCCATCCTGGCACAAACTTATAGTCTAAGAGCTACTGACGCACGTTTCATGAAGTGTTTTATGCACCTTGAAATTTTGCTATAATGCATCTCTTGGGTAGATGTGGAGGTGAGTATGTGTTGGCTAGACCTACCTTGGGACACCATGTACTGCGCATAGAAGAAAGTAGCTTAATCGGCGATAAATCGCCCAGTCTGGCAACCCTGCCAGGGTTATCAGCGAGTTATGAGCATATATATATTAACTACGAATATTGATAATTAAGGCAGCTATTTGATGCGAGATTTTGGGAAACAAAAGAGCGCGATTGGTCGCAAGGAATATTTGCGCATGCGTCAAATTTAAAAGTAGAAGATGTCAGTCAAGAATGACTCGCTAGTGTTGTTTCTCTCTTACGTTTCTCCCTGCTAGGTAAATCGAAAATGATCGTATGTCGGGTATAACTATTTGCCATAAATTCCTTGTTTCGTTTCAAATTCAAACATAACCAAATTGTCAGTGTCAAAATTTTCTTGAAATTCTTTCAATATTTTTCATACTTAATATTATTCTTGTGTTCGCTGATTTCTCGGTATTGTTCGGTACCGTTTTTATTATAGTTATTGTTCAGTATTGGTTTTTTGTTTCCATATTATAGTGTTGTGTTTCGTTAGTCCATAGTTGTTTAGAAGTTCAAGACTATTATGTCCGCGAAAAAAGAAATTTGTTTTCTGTGTTACTAAGAGCTCCAGTTCATATCATCGGTAAGAAATTCATTACATATGGATCTGTGTTGCTTTCATGTTCAAAATATGCGTATTTATATTTCAGTTTTCCTAAGAATCCATCGCTAAGATCCCAGTGGATGAAAATATGTTATCTCCAGGCAGCCGAAGACGTGAATAAACTGAGAATATGTGCTGATCATTTCTCAAGGACAGATATATATTCTGTGAGCAGTGGAAGAATTCTTTTGAAAACTGGTACACTACCCTCACTGAACGTTGATTGTTCATTTCTTCTACCTAGATATGATGATTCCCAATGAAGTCAGTCTTTTCCTGTTGGTGAGTTCTATATCATAGAATACAATTATAATGGGAAACATTGCCCTAAAATAGTAAAACTATCACAGAGGAAATATCAAATATTTTATGTTCAATATAAAATTAGTTCAGGTGCCTATACAAGTTCTCACCCTCTAGGAGGTAAATCCCTAACCGAATGTTTCCATTGGATAAGATTTGTAATTCTTTCATTCGATTGAGATAAGTGGGTTGCGTATTCAACCCCTCTCGTACTTTTGCCTGAAAAAATTATAATGATGGCCTAGTTAATACGTAGTGCATAACCTAATGGATAATGCATAACTCAAATTAGGGAAAATTACACCTACCAGCTGAAAACTGCCACTTTTGACACCTTGTTATCCTTTAAATATATTGAATAAGAATTATTTGTTATGCACTATTCTTTCAGTCTCCCTATACAATATACATATTTTAAATTGATCCTGTCCTGTCTCTGTCGAACATTAATGAAATGCAGACAAGTTCTGAAATTCAACAGTGAACTCCATTGATTCCATCAGTTCTATCACTGATGATAATAAAAAAACTATTTTGATAGATTGATGAGCTCACCGATGGATTCAAGAACTTGCCTTATGTTCAAGAAGGGGGCTGTACTGTAACCTAGAAATAAACATGTCTCAAAGTCTCAAGTAACTTCAAGAAAAAAAACCTGAAACCATTTTCATAAAAAATATTACAGTATGGCATTTATGTTTCTTGTTTACAGTGAGCAAAGAACTACCCAATCAAGGTGAAGAAATAAATAATTCAAATAGAGAAATCCACAATAATGATTTTAATAGTGAGTAGATGAAAGTGAAACTGATTTTTTTTATGATTTCATTTAATTTCAATCACATTTAACAAAGAACTGTCCAGAGATTCTAATGGTAATATCTTAAAAGGTTGTTTGACATTAAGCAATGTTGTGTATGTATTATTCATTGTCATATTATTATGATTTTTATCAAATATTTTGGTATCCACCAATCAATTCTTAAGGGTTTGAAAACCCAAGAACTAATGACTTACTATGCAACAACAGCAAATTATAGAATTGCACATTCAAACAATTCTCATTAGTACTAAAAACTGATTATGTAAAGTTGCTGGTTAATTTGTTGAATTATTTGTTATCACCCTTAATATTGTTTCAAATCACTGGGCCTTTTACTTCATATCACAAGTTGTAAAAAGGAACTAGTCAAAAAAATCACAAAGACTGTAATTTCATTGGAATTTCGCACAATTGCTATGATAATTCGATAAAAGGTATTGCTTTGTTGTCATCGTATTGGAATAAAAAATTATTGAATACACATTGAAAACTGCCTTATGGATATAATAATACTGGGTAGTTTTTCAAGAAATAGTCTTTTCTAGAAGAGATAATGAAAAACTATTCTAGGACCTGTCTTGCATGAACTCCACACATATTTATAGGATTCCTAAATGAATGATATGTATTTGACCCCTTTGAATAATATGAATATAGTGAACTCTAGTCATATATCCACTGTTCAAGTTGAATCTCTTATGAAATGAGATTATTTTCAAATTTGGTTAGTAATACATAACCATTATTTTTTATAGATCCAAATGCACATAGAGTGTGCAAAAGAAGTTATGAGGAAGTTAATTCTGAATCGGAACTCATCTGTCGGAAGAAACAAAAAGTAGGCAAGTATTTGTAGTGTACAAAAATGTTGCATTCAATCGAGACACACATTTACCAAATGCAAATTGAAATGAAAATGGAAGACACAAATACAGTTACATGCAGAAAGATAAATAGAGCTCCTGAATAATCCTTCATTAAAAAATGCATTGATGTTTCAATCGAGTGATATTTCAAGTATTCCAAAAAAACTGTAAAATTTTGCCTATCAAAAATTTCCCTTTGAAATTTTTCTGTACTATAACTTCTAGAGAATCTGATTTATGACTATTCTATTATGTTCTATCCTCAAAACATAATGATGGTTTTTCAAGTTTTAATCAATAATTGGCATGAGTACTTACCCATTTATCATCACCAAAAGGCCAACAATTCATCACATTTTCTATTAGTTCATTTTTTCAAGCTGAATTTTTTGATTTGATAAATATTCAACAAATTTAAATTGATATATCGCAAAATGAGACTTATTGAAACGTGTAAAAACATTCTGAGGAGTTTTTTTTTCACCTTTTGTGGCATATTTTCGTGTTTTGCTATTGATTATATTCCTTTTTCAGATAACATCCAAAAAATGAGAAAAAAAAATTGACGAGCAGAAACTGAAGATTCGAATTCTCCAACAGAAAAATAGGCGGCTCACAAAGAAAATTAATAATTTGAAGCAATTCTGGGGCATTTGAATTAAAAAAACCTGATTTCAAGTGGTGCTTATTATCACTTGATGGTAATGTATTCTTCTGATTCACAACAATAGGCCCTATTGTCACCTTTATCCGCCATTTCGTTATTTTGTTGTGGTACAGCATAGTGATACAGCATAGTGATACAGCATAAAGCGGAATATTATTAGTTTTTTCTACACCAATACTATAACAATACTCTTATAGGCCCATAATCTGTTTCATAATGAGATCCATTATGAAACGGATTGGAAATCTGTATTGTAATGAAAAATCTGTGTATCATAATGGGCTCATTATGATACACAATATCATAAGATATTCCACTTCCAGATCAGTGGGATCCACAATATAAATATAATATTTATAGATCTTTATTATTTATCGAATGTGAAAAATAGCGTATGCAACTCTCATGTAATGGTTATATATACCCGCATAAGCCTTATATGAAACTCACCTTTGGTTCGTTTCATAGCCCAGTTACAGATAGATACTTTATTGGTGTTTCACAATATTTGTTTACACAAGTCAGGTACAGGCTAGCAAATCCACTAGAATTTAAAACAATCAAAAAATACACATACACGAACATCAATGAAACTTGGTCAATGTCAAACACAATAGTCTTGAATATCATCAAAATTTTCATTGAAATAGTCATCATTAGCATAAAAACATTTTTTAATCAGGTACATGGTAGGCTGAGATCTTTGATGGAGGGTGGCAATCTATTGAACATTTTAGGGGAAAGGTACTGCACACCTGTTTGTGCCTTACACAATCAAAAGCCTTTGTCAAGTCACAAAATATACTACCTATGTATTCCTTATTGTTGAAGCCTTCTTCAGTTATCGAGATCATCTGTTGTAGAATATGATTTCCTAAATACATATTGAGATATATTAAATAAACTTAGAGAAACAAAGTAAGCCACCATCCTCGTTTTCAGAGCTTTTTCAAATATTTTGCTTAAAATTTGAATAAAAGCAGTTGGCCTAAAATTATTGCAAGTATTGTGTGAACCTTTTTTATAGAGGAAGCATTTTTGTTAACTTGAATTATTCTGGGAATATTGAGGATCTTTGACATAAATTGAAGAATTTTGTGAGGTGCACTGCAATGTCATTGCCAATGCGTGCCTATTAATCGCCTTTGTTATATGATCGTTGCATAATATACTATTATGATTGATAATCGCAGAACAGAATAGTGATGAAAAAAATCATTTATTCAATTCATACAATTCACGTTTTTGAAAGAATTATTTGAAATATATGTGGTGAATGTGGTTATGATTTTTTTTAAATGTCGGTACAAATAGGTATTCAAATTCATGATATGAATCTCCCATTTGATTATTTTTTTTTTCCAAATCTAATGATTTTTTACTCTGGAATGAAAAGGCCACCAACAAAGAATTTTATTTTATTTCCCAATTATGTTTTAGGAAAATCAGTAATGAGTAGTAGTTATTTTGTGAGTTTGAAAATGAAGACCATGGCCATGAAATATAGTATTTTTTCAACATAGTTCCAATCCGGTATTTTCAACATAGATATAATTGGTGTGTATCTATTGCATCCCAAAATATAATCCTAATACCTTCGTTTTGGAGTTTTTGCAAAACGCTCCCCTTGAACTACACCTGTATGAATTGTTAACTTATCAGAGACTGATTTGCCTAATTTGCATAGTTGCTTTCTGTTTGGGAGACAATCCTCGAACTTTTTGAAGACTTGAAGTTGTTACTAAAAGTTTTTCAACTGCATTCTTTATTTTTGAAGAAAGTACAATATTTTGAAAAATATTTTCTCAGAGGTTTCTATATCCAATGATTGTATTGGGTAAAACTTCGGTCGCTATGAACCTTTTAAAAAAAAAGTCCACTAAAAAAAATCCATATCCATTTTGTTGTGAAATTTCACCCCATTTTTCACATAAAATTTCTTTCTCGAAAAAAACAAAATTCGCCGTTCTTCTGATCAAAACACCACACATGCCCTTATTTACTCGTTTTCAACATTTTTAAGCTGAAAAAACCTTTATATTTTCACCTTCTTGAACCGTCCCCAATTTGTTGTGATTGTTGAGGAAATGCATGATGTTAATAAATGAAGTTTCTTTTCTTTTCAAGCAATCCTGAATTGAATCCATAAAAGTTTTGGAAATAATATATTTGAATTGTATTCACAGGATGATGTTCCTGAGAACTGCAAGTTTTTATTCGAAAGGTCAAATGCAAGAAGAAATATAAAGTATTCAGCTGAGGCAATCTGCAGTCAACCTCCAGTTTTACTCCACAAGAGCGTACAATTATGTGAGGAAAACATTTGGAAAATTGTTTGCACATACAAGTACCATAAGGAAATGGTACAGTGTAATTGAAGGAAATCCCGGTTTTTCAGCGGAAGCTCTCAACTTTGTTAGCGAAAAGAGCGTCGAGTGCAAAAATCTCATTTTGGTGTTAGAGTAATTGATCTCTAGGAAAAGGTTCAACTTTTACACTAAAGGTTTCCAATCTCATTGTAAATTTATATGAAGAATGGAACTGAACGATATCCTCAAAGAAGGAACAGGTGTAGTAGATACTATACACAAACTAAAAAGTCCCATTTCACGAAATATACTTGCCAAAAATGTCAGAAAAATATGCTTTGAACTTTATATATGTATGTATATATATATATATATATATATATATTTTGTGAAAAATGCCTGTAACTTCATATAATTTTCGCTTAAATTGAGTATTTCTATATTTTTCTAGGAATATGCTTTCTGTTTAAGATATAAAAATGTGAAAATGATGCAATTTTTGAGTTTTTGTTCAATATTCACCAAAATTCTTTTGAGATACATGCGCGATCTATCATGAGAGTTCCAAGGTGCGACAAACAGAATGTTAAGCATTTTTCTTAGGTACTTAATCTCAACTATACCGAAATTTATACTGTATTGCATCTTCCTGAACTTTTATTCAATTATTTATTATGTCTATTGAGTAATATAAATAATATTGAAATCATCATTGTTTTATTCAAATATTCTTGGCATAGCCACAGTTCCGAAGCAAGTCTATATTCTGTGCCGAAAGATATTCTAAATAATAATAATTTATCAAACAAGTGAACAGGGCTGAAGAGATGCATGAAAGAGATTGATAATTTAACTACATTATACATCAAATGCATTTGTAGCAAGTTATAGTAAAGCCTTCGATACAGTCAGTCATGAAATTCTTTTGAAAAAACTTGAAACAACAATTATCTATGACACATGACTAGAAACAAATATCATCTTGGTTAAAATATCACAAATTGAGTTACAATTATGAAAAATCTACTTATATGTTTTTAACAAGTAAACATTCCAACATTGACCACTCTGACACACTTAAATTTAAAAATAAAACGATATAATTTTCTAAAACTACCAAACTTATAGGACTTTACGTAGATCAAAATCTTTAACGGGCAACTTACTTTATTTAAAAATTACTGTTCAGAATAAGAAACAAAATTTCTTTCGAATATTCGAGATTAATATTTTTTTGTTTGGTATATTCCAATTTAAAATATTTAACGTCTATATTGGCAACGGCCACTGCTTCAGTATTGAATCCGCTGAAATACAGCTTATCCAATCCATCTTGGCACAGAACTAATGAGGTATATGCCCAGAAATCTCTGTGAAGCATAGCAAGATCAAAAAAACACCTATTATATGTGTTCACTGTGTTGAAATTTATTCCTAGTGGATGTTTTTTTTTCGTCACGTTCTGAAGTACCAGTGTGCAACTGGAAAAGTAGCAGAGTTTGTGCCACAATGGATTGGACAAGCTGTACTTACATAATAAAATCGTCGAATATATTTATAAATTGCCTTGCACGAAGCCCACTGTGGATCTTTACAAACCAAATAATCTTCTTAACATCAATTCAATATACCAGTTGAAAACATATACTTTTATTTATTGTGTAAAACATAAGGTGAAACATTGCATACTTTTCAATGAAATCATTACTACACATTATCACAGCACTAGACAGGCTCAACATCTAATTGTACATTCCATACGTACCAGATTTGGGGAGAAATCAATTTGAGGGCAAAAACATCAGTAAACCACCAAATTCAATTAAAAATATTAAAGATAAAAATTCAAACACCATCTTAAAAAATATATTTTATTGCCCAAATGATATATTATAGTTTTATAGATCATTCAACATTTCAAGAGTTTTTTTCATATATTCTTTCACCATATACACATTTTGTTTTATTTCTTTTCTATGTATTAAATATCCCTATTCATAAACTGTAAAAGTTTCTTGGGGTGAAAAAATATTATTATTATTAAATTCATAGGGATTGGAACATACAATTGATTTTTGTTTCCGGGCTCCTAGGTTTTTAGGACTGACCTTCTGCATCTGCAGCAGACAATATTCAAGAGCAATGAGGCAATGTCAGGCCCGAAAATCTGCAGACCAAGGCTTAGAAGAAAGGAAACATCTAACGATTCATTTGTTACCGGCCGTGAAAGTTTCCAATCTCTGAACAACAAACATAATTCAATTTTGCTCAACTGGCTATTGACTGAGGTTCTTCCGCCCAACAATCTTTGATATGTCAACAAGTCTCGAAACGTATAAAATATATCTATTATTTTCCATTAACTTCTGTTCATTAATTTTCAAAAATTTAAATATTTGAATGCTTCACCGAGCATTTGAATTTTATTAAGTATTCGTAATTTATTGGTTACAACGACTTTTTGTTTTTCCATCCAATGAATTTTTTGTAACAGTCAATTATATTGAGTGAATTCCAAACCAACCACATTCAAGTGAACAGATTATATATCGCACGTAATTCATAAGCATTTTCGAGTCAGCATTATGTTTCTCTCGTAGCTACAAGACAGGCGCCTGAATGTTAACAGATGGTATTAAAATATGATATTAACATTCTTAATCTGCAAGATGGTATGGTAAATAGTTCTGATGGAATTTCTAATATTATTGAGCCTATATGGGTTTTCTTCATTGAATTATTCATATCTGTGTAGTATGAATTTACTACGACTCCAGAAATCAGGACACAATGAACTGATAAAATATCGGAAAGATCAGGATATTTTATGATCCCACCATTTTTCAAAATCTTGATTTCTTCATTCTTTTGCACACCAAGAAACGTTCCTTCAAAACTGAGTATATTTTTTGTGTAACTGGATGATTTCCTGAATAACAAAATTTACATTGAAATCTCTGTGAAATTATATAAACATAACCTGTAAATTAGTAAATTTGAAGGTCGATGACAATGACATATTTAGAAATTTGAATTTCGCGCTCTATATTCCGCGCATGCGCCCTCGATCATCGCTGCCTATTTCTATTCCAAGGATATTGTGATTTATACAAAAGTCGGCTTCACTTTGCTAACATTGTCTCTTATGGCGTATGGTCAATATTCGTAGTTAATATATATATGGTTATGAGCAGGTAGAAAGAAAGTCAGTCCTCGCGTTTCGATTGGTCGGCTGTGATATCGAAGAACGCACAGGGTTGTATTAGGCTGTCACAGTCTACTACTTATGAATAGTATTAATACATATCGTTTGGAGAGCACGTATTATTTCAGACAATATGTCCAGCACAGATACGGATGGGATTGAAAACAATGTCGTATCAAATGAAGAGTGCACGGAAAAAACGATGAATGCCCAAGAACCAAGAATATTAAGGAAAGCGTTTTTTAATTGAAATTCGGGTTATCAGCTATTCACTCATTATCTTCAGCTAGTGAGAAAAACAGTCCCTCTTGATATGTTTTCTTATAATCACGTTTATAGCTAGCCATCAGAAATACCTTTCAGAATTCGAAATGCAAAATCTTTCATCGTTTTTGCCGAGTATATGAATTTTCAAATTCACGTTTTCTATGTGACTGTTATCGATATTCCCGTTCATTCAGGTACCAGAAGATGCAGCTTATTGACAGGAAAAATATTATGTCTACAAATAAATTTGGTAAAAATGGATTGTTTTCATTCCTCCCATGTGCTCTTAAATTGCTTATAATAATAATAGTCCTCCTCGAAATAGAATAAAGAAAAGGCATTTGAGGCATTCTATAGAAACACCTCTTTTCAGTAGTTCCAAGTCCTGCCCTGACCCACTGAAAGTGTATGCCTTTTGTTATTATTTTTAATTATTGAATTGAAGACGGTGTTTGAATGTCTTATTCATTATCCGTTGTGGAATTAGCTCAATTTTACATAGAAGATTGTTGGCTTCTTAATAAAACACGACAACTTTGGATTATTTTTTTATGTTAACCCCCTTGAAAGTGTCTGCCTCATTCATTATCCATTGTAAAATTAGCTCAATTTTACATAAAAGATTGTTGGCTTCTGAATAAAACACTTCATTTGGGCCATATTTTTTTGCACCTTTCCTCTATGCGCAGTACCTGGTGTCCCAAGATTGGTCTAGCCAACACACACTCACCTTCACAACTACCCAAGAGATGCATTATAACAAAATTTCAAGGTGCATAAAACACTTCATGAAACGTGCATCAGCAGCTCTCCGACTATTAGCTACTTTTCCACTTGAACAACTGCAGCGGGATTCTCATCTCACGACTCGATAAGTATAGACCGGTTGTCACTTTTCGACAGTCTTCTCGACATAGAGAGTGGAATGATTCTGATCACATGTCGAATAACTAGTCGAAGGGGTAACGTTTGTTTTAGCAGATGACATCTTCCTTCCATGCCAATAATGAAACATTTATCATGCCAATCATAATATTCTAACGTATCATTTGAGTTGGTTTCAGGTGAGCCCTGAATGAAAAATATTAAAATATTAACGGAAATAAGTAAATGAATTTTGCGTATGTTGCCAAGTGTCAACGAAATTAAAGGTCGGCATGAAATTTTTCTATTTGGAAATCGTCGAAGACGGATTTGGCGATAATTCAGTGTCGTTCAATCGAGTTTGGCATCGGGGTCTCCTTTCTAAACTGCCGTGTTATGGTTTGCCTCCTCAGTTGTGTACTATGTTAGAGAGTTTCTTGTCTGATAGGTCTCTGTATGTGGTTGTTGATGGAATATCATCTGATATTCTCCCAATAAATGCAAGTGTTCCACAGGGTTCAGTTCTGGCGCCCACTTTGTTTTTTATATTGTTATGTCCTAACGCCGGCCCTGACGAAATCGTAAACGCAGATGAGGAATCGCGCCGTAGCGAACGTCATTTTCCCGGAACCCGTGGATCCGCCTGGAGAATTCGAGACACGTCATCCGGGCTTCGCTCGAGGATTCTCGATGGTTACGCAGGTGTATATAAGCATCGTGATGTCGCGGCGGAGATAGAATTTGTATTACAGAGAGTTTTTATTCGGAGAGTTAGTTATTCGGAAGTTTGTGTTCAGAGCTAAGTGGAGCGAGTTTAGTAGTTTAGTTTTAGTTTAGTTTATTTATTGGTAAAGTATTACACTGAAGTGCTTTTACAAGTCAAATGTGAAAATAGTTACAATTTATAAAACTTCTGGTAGAAATACATAGAAAAATACAAAGACGAATACATTTACATATTAAAATCACTTTCTAGATACTCCTCGATGGAGTAGAAGGCATTTGTTAAAAGATACGTTTTGACTCTGAATTTAAAATGGTTGAAATTAAGGTTTTTTATCTCTATTGGGAGAGCATTAAACATTTTTTTGCCGTAGTAATCGGCGCCCCTTCTTGTACGTTCTAGCCTGTGGTAGCTGAGCACCAAATTATCTCTATTTCTAGTTGAATAAGAGTGAAAATCATTATGTGATCTGAAGTTTACTAGGTTCTGTTTTATGTGGATCAGACAGTGAAATATAAAAGTGCAAGGAAGTGTAAGGAGTCTCAGTTCCACAAAACTATCTCTGCAACAATCTCGATATTTCAGACCTGCTATAATTCGGACACAACGTCTCTGTAATTCAAAGATTTGTACAGTGTTGGGAGCATGACCCCCAGTTAAGAATTGAATATGATAAATTGGAATTAAAGTATCCATGGTAAGACGCTAGTAGGGTGTCCCTGGATACATTTTTTGATAGGCTTCTTATTAGAAAAGTTATTTTGGACAGCTTGGAGCTTAGATTATTAATATGTACGTTCCAAGTCAACCCTGGATCTAAGTGTACCCCTAAGAATTTAACCGATGCCTGACTTTCCAGATTTGATGGAGAAGTTTGCAAGGTAAAGTTCATATTATGTGTCTTTTCGGCATTAAGACTCAAGTTGTTGGCAGAAAGCCAATTCTTAATCTGGTCATCTTTATTTTGGGTCCACTGAAGTATTGGGTCTGAGGGGTGGTATACCGCAACAATGTAGTGGTGTCGTCTGCAAATAAGATTGTAAGCAGAGTAATGACATTGGTGAAGTTGGGCAGGTCATTTATGTATATGAGCTGCCCAACTTCACCAATGTCATTACTCTGCTTACAATAGTAGAGCTAAGTGGCGAGAGTTATTGAGATCTAAGTGGAAAGAGCTTTTATTTGTTATTGCTAAGTGCGAAGGTGTAGAATTTTTAGTACCGAGAGTTTAGTAGCGAGCACTGGAAAGTTATCGGAGCGATTTAAGGGTCTTCATCCCTGAATAAAATGGATTCAGAAACGAATTTATTCATTACGATTGATGAAGGGTTGTATGAGTGTATAAAGGAAAAATAATAAAAAAAATATTCTTCAAGTATTAAATGAATGAAAAGGATTTTCTTTCTCATTTTTGGACATTTTTGTTCAATTCCACCATCAGAACGAACGAATATTTTGGTGTGTTTTCTGTTCAGTATTGAAGCCCATCATTTACTTAGCTAAACGACTGTCTCACATTTTCTCTGGATGTTCATTATATTTTATTAATAATTTTACAAGAATGTGTTGTTTTCACAAATTGGATTTCCTTCCATTACTCCTTTCGATTTGTGAAATATTCAATTTCATCCCAGTCATTTAATAAAGGTTTGGTTCAGCCGTTGACCAGTGAAAACTGATTGTTACTTTCAATTCTGGATTTAGAAATAAAGATGAATTCTTTTTAATTGACACGCCTCTCAGGTTGCTCCTCCCACACGTCTGGTGAGGAAGAGAGAGAGTATCATAAAGCCAGTGTGCAAGCTGGCACAGGGTCGGACTGGGAATAGGAAGAGCTATAAGTTCTTTTGACCAGACGAAACTTAAAACTTTACAATTACAATTTTTTTTAAACTCACCTGTCTGTATGTGTGCGTGTTCACGTTTCTATCTGATATCTTCCGGTTGGCTTAAAATTTTACTGATAACCATCAATGGAGGGTCAATACCTCATGATATTATTATATTGAGAAATACCATGATAGCGGTTGTAGAATGTTGGACGAGTTCCGTTATTTCTGATTCGATTTCATTTAAAATCGGTATATAGGAGCTTTTGGATTGTAATATCATGGTTTTTCGGACATTTCAGAATTCAACGGGTCAACTCAATGATAACAGAAGAAATTTTTGATTTTAGGTCCCATTCTATTTTAAGTTGTGGGAATTGTTGTTGGAGATCATACTTTATTTGTCAATATCTTCCCAATTGTTTTAAAATGAAACGGTATTTTGGGAGGGCGGCGGCGGCATCTTTGATGTCCCTTTGAAGCGAAAACGTTACAGTGATGGTTAATGGCGGCCAGGTCCACAAACGAAACATTAACTTTTCCCTACGAGATCGAATATCCGGTGATTTTAAGGGCTTTGCCTGTTCCGTTGGCGGCATTTCCATTGGGAAGTATTATAATTGGAATACTCACCAGAACTTTGAGAAGGTGCATTGTTGATTTGGGGAATAATTTTTATTCTAATTCTGTTTATGAAAACTTTGTTGGTAGTTACTTTTTATTTAGTCGACTAGAATTTATAGTGATTCACGCAGTTCTGTTTTCAATAGTGTTTGTTTTGGTTCAAAGTTTTTTGCCAGAAAAGTGTGCTTTCAATCGCGATGCCCTTATCTAGACGTCATAAACGAACTGGACGATCGTTAGCAGTGAAGCGTCAGTTACAAAATCTTCGTAGATCGTAGGTATTTTGCTGAAGTTATTTTGCTTGGATATAATTGTTTATATTTTAAATTAGATCAGAATCGCATTGCACAGGAGATCCATCAGCCCGAAGGGGTACTCGAGGGGTGAGTGAGATTGTTTTTTTAATCCAAACTTTGACTTGAATTATTTTCAATTTGATATCCTTACTTCTTACAGGCAAGAATATGTATTTGATGAAGCATTGGAAATTGAAGATGGAAATTTTTCACCAATGGAATGTGAAGCCGATGAATCTTATAGATCAATAACCGATATTATGGAGGGTCGAAGGATTGTGAACCTGGGCCATGTACTCAAAGAGTATGAAAATGTTCTGAATCATAAATATGAATGCATGATGGGAAGAATGGATTTCATGAAAGAAACACGGAAAGGATTAATTTCCTACTTGCATTTTTACTGCGATACGTGCAGCAAGCATTATGTCATAACCACTGACTGTACTGGAAAATCCCTCCGAAACCTGAATGATGCTGTTGTTTGAGGTAGTTTGAGCGTTGGAATTGGACACATTCATATTCAATTTTGCTGTTTCTCAGGCCATCTATGGAGGTTGGAAAATTCCAGAAAATTCTTAAAATTTCTAGACTCTCACATGCATCGAGTAGCTTTGTGCCATGCACATGCCCGGTCAGTGTCAGATTGCTTCCACCAATTTTTCTGAAAACTGTTACTAGTCAAGCATGTGCATAACACAATGCTAATCGATGCATGTGAGAGTCTAGTAACAACACAATGTAAAAATAGCATGAATGGTGATAAAGGGCCTATCCCTTTTAGGCCGCTTTTGAGTTCGTTGTTGAGAATAACAAGAGTAACAGACGAAATCCACATCGTATCAAAAAACTTTGTGGGTTATTCATTGACGATGTATTAGTGGGAGAAGATGGACTGATCGAAGTGAAATGTTTATATTCCATCAACGGAAAATTGAGAGAGGAAGAAAATATATTCACTAGGTGTTTTCATATTATTGATAATGATATAAGGTATTGATCATTCGAATCCGATCTTCTAATATTTTTCAATTTCAATAATTATTCTAGGTTGAAGAAAAATCACAATTATTATTATCAAATCCAAGGGCAGCTGAATAGAACTAGAAGAAACTATTGCGATTTTGTTATATATACCAAAAATGATTTCAGCATAGAAAGAATACATAGAGACGTATGTGTCTGGGAAACAAAAATGCTTCCAAAGCTGAAATCATTTTACGTAGATTGTATTCTACCCGAAATTCTGGACGGGCGTCTTCCTAGAGAGATGAAAATCAGGGATGCTCCTGATATTATCGAGTTCAGAGGAAAAAATGCAAAAAAAAGCAGTAGCATTTTTTAATATCGATCAATATTAGAATAAAACATTTCGAAAAAAATTGTCCAATTTCATTTATTTCCAATAAATGCATTTACATCGGTTGAATTGAATTATTCATGGCTGATATTGACTAATTTTGTCTTACCTTTTATATGGAATCATACATATGTATACGATGAGCCTTTCCTGCAAAAAATTACATTCAAATCGAAAGAAAAGTTTTCAAGATAGTTTCGATGAGATCCTATTGATCACTATTTTCAACTGTTTCATTCGATTTCAAAAATATATCCGGCAGTTGGTGATTTACCCCCAAGAGCCCTAGATGAAATATTTTTTAGAATCAAAGACTATGAATGATGAAATTTTTCCGTCATTTCGAACTAATAAAGAAAACTGATAGTGTGAAAGGTCTCTTACTCGAAAGGCAAAATCTGATACTTTATTTTTCAATTTTCCATTCATAATTATCACCTGATCAACTAAACACCCTTCTCATGTTTTCGAAAAATTTCAAACTCATGCATTCATTTTCCTAAACAACCAAAAAGCAATTCTTAACAAAACGCGAACATGATTCAGGAAATAACCCGTAGCTATCTTGTCGCTACCATTTTTGAATTCTTGAAATTTGATGAAAATTTCATTTACCTTCAGCCCCATAATACCACTCATATATAATTCGACAATCGAACACAAAACTCGTTTGCCATCTCGAAATCCTGATTTTCGAGCGAAAAATAATTTTCTTCGAACCCAAAAACCGCTACATATAGGTACCATAGATCTTCCATAGATCGCGACAATATCTCACAAAACTAGTCTGCCATTTTGAATTTTAAAATTTCAATATAAAAAATCACGCCTGAAGACTACAAAATATCGATTTTAATTCGAATCGGTCCATAATCACAAAACTCGTCAGACACCTTGAAGCCGCCATTTTGAATTCATTGATTTTAACAAAAGATTCATAATTTTGATCACGAAAACCTCCACGTACCAATTATGGATCGAATCAGACCATAATCAAGTCTTGTTCAACTTGAATTAATTATTTTTTACAAAATATTTATAATCTCAAACCCTAAATCAACCCCGAAAACCTCAGAGCAATTATGAATCGAATCGGACCATAATTAAATTCTCGTTCAACTTGAATTGATTATTTTTTACAAAATATTTATAATCTCAAACCCTAAAAAATCCTCATAGCAATTTTGATTCGAAGCGGACCATAATCACAAATCTCGTTCGCATCTTGAATTCATCAATTTTGATAAAAGATTCTTAATCTTCGAATGATTTGCCATTGCCGTGCAAACTTTGAGATTAATACGATATCGAACAGGTTTGAATCTGAAATGTAATTTGAAAGAACGAGCACGACGGTGAACTGAATTCGGCCCTGTTATGCCTGAGCGTGGCCAAGTTAGAAGTAGGGCGGAGTTTGTATTTATTTCTTCAGGCGAACTCGCTCTGCCATCTAGCGATATACGTTCTCGTAACTAAAGGCTAAATACTCTTAAGTGATTGTGTTGTATTGTATTGTGATAGAGAATTATAATAAAAGAAGTTTATTGTTGTTTGGTGTTTTAATCGACGAACCCAGGAATATATAGTAACAATATCAATGATTTGCTCGAGAAAACATCTTGTTCAATACATAGTTTTGCGTACGACAATACTCTTCATACCAGTTTCTCTTCCAGAGTCCCCATATGTGTGGCGTGCACTCAAATTTAGCGTTTTTTTTTTATTAAAAATTTTTTATAACTTGAATTATATTAAAGAAAGATTTTTTTTTTTCATAAAAATATTCATTATGGCTAAAAACCCCCATTGCTAGTAAGATGTATATTCAAAATTCAAAAGTACGGTTCACTTCTGAACTAGATTTTTTTAAAGATTTGTTTATGATTTGCCTGTTCTGGCTAGCCGATGAAAAACATTCTCGAATGAAGCGATTTTTTGAAAATATGTATGGAAGTATACCTATGCCATTAAAAAGTGAAAAAGTTTCGTTTTCATTTTTGACGTCCATCGAAAGAGGCGAATTGAAAAGAAGAATGAAGAATACGTCGATGCTGTTGGTCTATGAACTCCACAAACCCCACCTGAACCATATTCTTGATCAATATAGATGATCTTGATGTTTCCAGATCAACGCTACTCTCTAGACTTATCATCATATCAACATGCTGAAATATATATTGAAATATATCTTGACTTAGGGCGGGGACTCTACGACCTGATTAACAGACCGTTAAAATAATCGATGCTGAGAATAGACACCACAAACTTACAATTGCTTGAGAGAAGTCACAGCCCCTAAGCACCGATTATTATAACCGATGGTTAATCAGGCGTTAATCAGGTTAGACAACTTGTAACGTCATATAAGTATTCAATGAAAATTATAAAATGAATATCTTTTTTATTTACAAGTTTTATGAAAATAAATACAATAAAGAAAAACCTTGATTTCAATGTATATCAGTAATAGAAAGAAGTAAAAAACAAAGAGATTCTAAGAGATTGCAAAAAGCATTTCAGAACACCATCCCTCCACTTAACGTATTCTAAAAATAATTGGTATAAAAAATCAGCATCTATGAAGAACAATTCAGGTGTTAATAAGACCCTTTTTTCCATGGGATGTGAAATTCACAGGGAGTGAACTCTTGATTTTGTGATGTTCAAAACCAACCAAACTAAATAGTGGTGTTGTTATTTTTAAACATGAAAGCATCAAGAATAGAATTGAATCATCAATTTTCCTGAGAATAATATGTGAAAATAAATGTCATTCTGACAGTGAGACAGCTTGTCACGAAAGGATTATAAAATCATCAATGGCACTCAAAAAACCCAATACAAACTCTGTATAAATAAAAACCGAATACATTCGTTGTACTATTCAATTTCCAGCTGGTGTTCTTCAACGTCCTTGCACATGGAATTGAATTCCTGTGCCCACTTCTCATATGCATCCAGCTAAAATATAAGTTTAAATGAATTATGCTTATGTATGCATACATTAATTTTGTTCAAATACCTCAGCTTTCGTCATCATATCTTTTTTCTTCTTTGGTTTTTCCTCCTTAGCTTCATCACATGAATTGGATAACAACCTTTTTCTGTGTCGTTTTCTTTCGTACTTCATGGTCGGCTGAAATGAGCAAAATTTCATTATTATTATCGTTTCAATACTGTGTTGCCTCAACTACAGAACATAGAAAATTATTCAATATAATGCAACAGCAGCTTTCCTGGGTGAAATTTGAAAACTTAGGGTCAACAATCGATAAAGGAAATACATATATGTCTGATCTTATGGTAAATTCACAAGGAGTTCCACAGGAATCCATATTTGGACCTCTGTTGTTTATCCTATATATCAATGGGTTACCTTCATTTATACCAGAGTCATTTACCACTCTTTATGCAGATGATTCAACATTTCTGTTTAGTGATGAAGACCCAAACATTTTAAAAGATAAAATTACGAATGTCCTTTTGAAATTTTCTGCCTGGTCTAGCGATTAGGCCTTGTTATTCAAAACAACTAAAACTAATTGTATCTCTTTTACTTTATAATAGACTCCCACAATATTTTAAAGATATTGCCTTATTACATAAATTGCAAGAGAAAACTAAAAACTTTCTCATTGACATGTGTCCATATTCAGTTGAAGAATATTTTGAAAATACTCGTTGAGCTGTGTCCAAACTGCAACATATACTTTGATTTTTAATGTACCTGTTTATAGTGTGAGTAGAAATGTTATCTGTTTTTTTTTCGATACTGTGTTTGTAAAGGAAGCTTTAATATCTTAAGGTAGATGTTCTAGTTCTAGTTTCTAGCTGGACCTTTTAATTTGTTTATATTTGACTTGTCTTGTCATTATTTGATATTATGAGATCAATAAATTCTATTCTAATCGCTGAAGGCGCTAATGATTGTTTTAACCAGGCTAAGAGTGAACGTTATCAACCCAATCACATAAGCCATCAAGTCAACTCTACCTGACATGATTTTGAAATTTTGAATTGTGTGAGTCAGATTAAATACGGATTCTGATGAAATGGTTATACCATCGTCCATAGATATTCTAATAAGTCTGGTAACTCCTTTGATGTGGGTAAAATATGCCGCTCTTTTTGCGAGCGGTCGTAAATCATGCGGGCTACAAACAGAAATACGTTATACGAGGGTCAGTCAGCAGCGCGAACAATATGTTTACTCGAAAGTGTGTCTACGAGGGTCAGGCGTCAAGTGTTGATCATATTCATTATACGCTATAAGGTAGACACGATTAAATTTCCACAAAATTTATTGTCTTCGCGACATGTTTCGGTACACTGTACCTTTATCAAGCGAATGTATTTAAACACTAAATTATTCTTCGCTAAAAGCTCCTTAAATATATCAGGGCCTACTCTAATTATCTATGATTCCTAGAATAATACCACTGACAATGATGATGATTCCTATAACAATAAAATAAACAATAAATGTGGAAATTTAATCGTGTCTACCTTATAGCGTAATAACTATGGATTTCCATCAAGTAAAGGCCACCTCAGTCCAAAATATTCATTATATATTATTTATGTTTTTGTATGATCTTTCATTGAGATGATTATATTATATGAGATACTAATAACAATAAATTGAGGTATATTTCGTTGTAATAACTGGCATGAATCACCTGATTTCTTAAATTATGGGCAGGTAAAAAGGTGAGATACTTATAAAGGGACTTCACAATAAAGAAAAATGAAGATGAATAATCTTTATTTACATATTACCTAATTGAATGGTGATTTGTTGTTTTCTTGAGTATACCCTAATAGTATAATTATAATCTATTCAGTACTTATTGGCATATATATTTAGACACATTTCAAATATTTAGCTGGGGGTTGGTTGGAGTTAGGTCGAATAAATGAAACTACTATTATTTCTTTGCCGACGTTTCGACTTGTATAAAGTCATCGTCAAGGTACTACAAAGTCACAGTAAATCAGATATACATACACACAAGGTAAAAAATTATTGAAATTTACGACAAGAATCACTTCTGCGAATGAGAGGTCAAGATTGAGTACATTAGTTTGGTACAATTCAATTGACAGTAAAAATGTAAAAATAGACATAAACAAAAATTAAAAACTGTAGGAAACGGTTGAACTCACATAAATTTCTGGTTTTCTTGTCTATTGAAATAAAAATTGAAGGACATTTACATAAAAATAAAAATTCCCAGTTTTCGATACTGAAATATATATTTTTTTTATATAATATATATATATATATATATATATATATATATATATATATATTTATATATATATATATATATATATATATATATATATAAATCAAAACTCTGTTTGAGTGCAGGAAGTAAGTGAGTTCCTAATTTTATTTTCAACGGTCGTTAACACAGTGGACTTTTCGTCGGTCAGAAATATACTTCTGTATATTTCGGTATCAAAAACTGGGAATTTTTATGAAAATGTCCTTTTATTTTTATTCTAATAGACAAGAAACCAGAGATTGGGTTCTACCGTTTCCTACATTTTTGAAATTGTTGTTCATGTCTCTTTTTACATTTTTACTGTCAATTGAATCGTACCAAATTTACTCAATCTTGACCTCTCGTTCGCAGAAGTGATTCTAATTTTAATAATTTTTCACCTGTATGTGTGTATTTATATCTGATTCACTGCAAATTTGTAATGCCCTGAGAATGACTTTATAAAAGTCGAAACGTCGGCAACGATATTAGTGGTTTCAGTTCAGTTGTTCATTTAAACATTGAGATCTTATTTGCCTGTTTGCAAATTTGATTGTGTAATAGATTCGAACTCTTGTAAACAATGAAAGTAAATAGTCTTTGGGAATATTGCTACATGGATAGCTGAATTCTACATTGGAATATTCTTTCAGAAATATGTTTCCTACACCATCATGTATGCAGTAATCATCATTAAAATCATCAATCATTAAAATTCGAAACAAAAATATTTTCTAATTGTATTAAATACTTACAAAAATCATTGGGAGGGACTGTTAAGCCACTAAATAATATTTTTACTACCTTTGTGAGCTTTGAGCTCACAAAATGAAGTAGACTTGTCTCTTTCGGATGATGAACAATATTCCAAACAAATATGACAAGAATGTTCAAAGAGACATCTACGTAAAAAATATCCACCAACATAGACCAGTGCATTTCCCTCCTCTGATATCAAATTCATATAATCGGTTGATTCTATTTTTATAATTGGAGGAATATTTTCTTAATTTTTTTCCTGAAAACTTTCAATATTTTTCAATGACTCCGATGTTATATTAAGCAAAATATCGCTACTGTCTTCCACAAAATTGCTGCCTTCTGTCTCGTGCAAATATCCTATAGCAAAAAGTTTTTTAAATGCTCTGATAAAGTGAATGGCAGTTGGATTTCTAGCGCTTCCACAAGCATTTCTGATTTGACCAAAGTAATTCTCGAGACAATCCTGATTGAGATTACGCGTCAATAAAAATTTATAATTTTTGATTTTCATTATTTTCCATAAATTCAAAACGGTGGAGATAGTAAGCCTCCAACCAAAAATAAATTCCAGAGAATTCGTAACTTTCTTTCCTCATCAAAAAATGTTCAACTGCAAGAATAAAAGTTCAAATAGAATGTTCATTTCGCGCACTCAGTTTAACCGACCGGAGCGATGCGAACTGTTCAATCGGAGACACTCTGTTAAACTGGCTCCCCCGTCAGACGGGCACTGACGACCGACCGGCCAGGCAAGGGACGCGCGAGGACGGACGGTGATGATTTGGGTCGCTGCTGAGAGTGAGCGGACTTATTAGAATATCTATGGACGATGGTTATACTAAGGCTGCAAAATGCCTTATCGCGTTTCGAGAGAGAGAAAAATAATCTCGAGGCCGTGACATTATTTTGCGAAATATTTTTCGTGCATTCGTGAAAATTATACAATTCCAATGTACATTGTCTTTTTGAAAAGAAAGCATTTCAAAGCGAATAAAAACAAGTAAACCGATGACCTTAATTTCAGTGTTTTTACGGAAATGAAATATTTAGCCACACGAACGTTCCGTTTGCCGGCAGTTACTCTAGGAAAAGGCCGTAAAAAAATTGCCGGCCATCATCCTGGGTATCGACCGCAATAGTAATTTATGTAAAAGTCCGGAAAAAACTGTTTACGGTCGTGTTGCGTACACTATTTTTTCGGCAACCGTCCGGGAAGTGGGTACTTTCTTTTTCTTTGAGGAAAGTAGCATATTTCCGGGCTAGTTTGGGAAGTAGATACGGGATAGTTAGCCAATCATACAGAAATATCATTCGAAAGAATGGATACTATGGAAAGATGGTATTGGTAGATATATGGCAACACAAGGACGATCTTTGCTCATGTTGCACAGGCTAGTGCTTCTCGTTTATTTTCAGTAAAATCAGACGAAAACTAATTAACGATATGACGCATATTCACAGAAAACCTCTCACCAAACTACGATCATCAAATCTTCCTGCTGTTAAGAATCCCGATTTAGGAATTTTGACGCTAAGCAGCAAGGATTTTGCCGCCCCCTAACACAAATGTTTGGTAACTACTATTTCACATCATATTGTGTAGGAAAAATTGAGCGGCCGCTCGTTTTTTTTTTTATAAAACCAAACTGAAAATTATAAAGTAATAGGTAATTGATTTTCAAAATAGGACTTCCGACACAACAATACCTACTTAGGCTACCATGCTAGTCCGCTAATGGCTTGAATATCGAAAACAATAATAGCAATGAATCCCAAAAATTATTTCTTTAATTTATACTGCTCTATTACTCAAACAGCAAGATAATCTGGCGCCTGACTTGAAGCAATTTTGAAGTCGCAGGATGTAGACAGAAATAAAATTCGCTCTATATAAAAGAACAGGGCACTCCTCTAGGCAACTCGCAAACATCTGCAGCCCTTTTCACCTCTTCAGCGACTATCAGTTATTGGCACAGATTGAAAGAAATTTAAACATGAGCGCGAGGCGGGACAAAGTACTAGAGCACAGGCATTAGGAAAATAATTTCTTTATAGGGTTGTAACGTATTTAATCAAACAAATCCATATTTATGATATGTGGAACATTCGCGAAGGTTTGCCGACCCCTGAGGTTTGCCACTTTTAGCGACTGCTCAATAGGTGATCTGGGCCTGGGTGTCAAATATCAATATACTTTGTTAAGGGACTTATTTTATAGGAATTGATTGCAGAGAATTTAAAGCGAATTTTTTTTGTAGAACCTGTGCACAGTTAATTTCATATTTCAATCTATGGAGTATTCAAAATAATTTGATATTAGCTCCAGACGGTTTGGTAACATTAAGTAAAAAAGATTGTAAGTTCGAATCAATATTGCAATTGTTTGTATTTAAAAAGATTGTTGCGACAAGTATAGGGAACTCCCCTACAAGTCGTCTATCAATCTCAAGCCTCACCAAATATAACTGTCTCCTAATAACACAGCATACACGTCATGTAATAAGGTTACAACTGATAAATGAATTATTTTTATCAAAATTGGTCGAAACAAACTAATTTGTTGAAAAATGATATTTTTATTGTTAAAGCAAAATTTGTTAAGACGAACTAATTCATTGAAAAAAAATATTAGGTCATACTTACTTTTTTTATGTGTATAACGCGAATCTGAAGTCAAAAACTCTTAGAGTGGATTAAGAGTGAACTCAGCTAGTACCAAGGCTTTTTGTGAGACATTGGCTGCGTCTAACATCTCAGTGTTTAAAGCCGCTGCACAAAATTTGAAAGTTTTCTATAGTGGAATGTCAAATTTTGTGAAGCGGCTTTGAGTGCTGTAAGCTGTTAGACACGGATATTACAATCAAAATTATGGTCACCATAGGGAGGAGTGTTTCACTTCCTAAAAAGTGTACACCAAATCAGAATTTCTAGTGGATTTCAGGATTTATTCAAGGATTTCAGGTGAGATTTCTGGAAGATTTCTACTAAAGTTTGTACACCAGATTTCTGAAGTGAAACACCCCTCGCACCAAAGTCAAATGATCTCAAGGCTTCGGGCGAGAATAACAGACTTTCAACAATTACAAACTCACCAATTTAATGGTCATCTCCATCTCCTGCTTGGAATCGCAATCTTCAAACAGCTTTACTTCTTCAGCTGTTTGTTCCCCTGATGTTACATGAGGTTCCTCAACAGTTTCATCTACCATGGGTAACTCAGTTACTTCATTGACTTCAGCTTGAAGATTCCTTTTGTACTGCCTCAAGACATGTGGATCAATTCTGAAAGGCTTACCTCTAGGCTTCTTGTTTTCTTGATCCTCATCAAAACCATTCAAAATTTCACCGAGCCTAGAAGATTCTGTGGAGCTCTCTGGCTCTCTTCTTGGTGTCGATTCCGTTTGTTTTCTATTGATTTCTTCATCTTGTATAACACCTAGAACTTTTCTCCTAGGTTTTGTAACAATGAAATCTTCATAGTCAAACAGACTCGAATGTCTAACACTCTCTTGATTATGGCTGATGTGATGTTCTGAGGAGCCCTCAACAAAGTCCAGAATGCTACTTTGGACTGGAGACTTAGGTCGTGAGACTTTTTCACATCTGGATTTTGAATGCTGTGCACTTTCCTCTATCAACGAATGATCCAAAACCATGTCTTGATTCAAACTGGGCAACGAGTTATTTTTATACAAAAGAAAGTGATTGGTACGCTTACCAGGTATAGATAATCGCCAAGGGCTCATTGATACTCCTCCAATCATTGTACTATTAGCATTTGGTCTACGAGCGAAGAAAGCAGGAGATTCAATAGTTCTATAGACAGGAAGCTCTCCAATGTCATCATTTTCATCAACGAAACCAAAGTATTGTTCAGTGCACTGGTTATCATTGTCACAATCACTTTCATTGTCGATACAATGTTGAGGTGATTCCTCAGGTCTCAGGTGAACAACACTCAGAATGTTGATGTTCCCATTTGTTTGATGGGAAGTCTGTACATTTTCTGGGTGTTTTTCTTTATTGGAACTTAGAAAGCCAACCTTGTCTTCGTAGGCATTAGAACTCTCAATTGGCTTTACTTTGGTTTCCTTCACTTCATTGGAAGCAGCAGCCTTTATTGGTTTTTTAGAAGAAATTGTCTCAACTTTGAGATTATTCTTGTGTTCAGAATTACCTTTCGCTAGTATTTTAGTGTTTTCGAATCCTAAAAAACCATCATCTTGTCTGTGCTTCAGAACTTCAGATCTGGGACCTTTTGTATTCTGATGATTCACTTTGATCATATTTTCCCTTCTATCATTAACTTCACTCATGATTTTTTTCATAACCCCATTGACTTTTTCATCATATTTCCGTAGTTTACTTGAAGCAAGTTTCTTTTTCTTGACAGCCTTTTCTTTTCCATCCAACTTCTCCAACAAATCATACATAGTTTTGTTGAACTTTCTGGAATTGTTCAGGGTTTTTTGTTTTTTCTTAGGGATATCCTTATCAGTATCAGAAATGTTGAGTTCGTAAGGGTCTTTTTCATTTTCTTTGCTTTCCTTAATACTATTTTGTCTATATATAGGAATTTTTTTGTCTGAAGTTGAAGGGTTCTCAAATTCCTTTTCAGAAGGCCCAGCTGTTGAACATTCTAAAGAAGATTCAAAATAATTTTTGGTCTCACATTTTCTCAACCTTTTTACAAGTGGTGTTGTTGACTTGGTAGATTTCTTCTGATTTGACTGATCAAAAGTTGTTCTTGTAAGTGTAACTTTGCAACTTTTAAGCACTTCTGGAACTGTATGACAAGATACTCCAACCGAATTTGTAGAAAAATATTCTTTTTTATTCTTTTCGGATCGGGTGTAAGTTGATACATTATCCGCTTGTTCAAGTTGTTTTAAATTTTGTTTAGCTCGAACTTGACTAATGCAAGATTTTTTTGATTCGGTTTTCTTATTACTCCCATCACACTTAGATTTAGCAGGCATCAGGGTATTGTTTGTACAATCAGCGAAAGGAATTCTATTCAGAACTACTTTCAACTCAGAATAGTTTTTATTAACTTTTTGTCCATTTGACATAATCATGTTTCGTAAAAGCAACTTCTTGAGTAATCAAGTATTTTCTTTCGAAATTTGACTTGAGTTATCTCTTAGCCAGCAACACATTTTTCAACTCTTCTCTCTTTGAAGTTTGGATCGTTGAAATGAGTAAACAAGTAAACAAACATACCACACATTAAAATGACAGTTATACATACAGTCGCGTTTGACAATGGGTGATGGGTGTCAAAATCAAATCAATGTTGCCAAAAGTCTTTTTACGTTTCAAACTGTACAAAACTAATATTTCTGTGCGGACCCAAGATCACAGGGTCCATACATTGCATCATAATATACCATATCATAACGCTACATGGTAGAAATCGTAATGCTTCATAATGGTATAATATCAGAATCGTACTTTATAGAAATCGTATTTTATAGAAACGTATACTATCATTACGTACATTATCAGAACGTACTTGGTTATAGCGTATTTTATCATAACGTATTCGATAGAAACGTGACAAAATCATATTCGTCATATATCATAACAGGACACCATCAGAATCGTACAGGATAGAAATCGTACACCATAGAATTCGTAAAATATCATAACGGATTCTATCAGAATCGTAATCTATCATAATTTGGATGCGCGCGCATTCAAAATTTAATATATGGGCTGACGTTAGAATCTTAATAATTTTGGCAACGCGCAATGAAAATAGTCTAATTCGAAGGGGCTAGCCGTCCTCGACCTCGACTACCTCGAGTCCTCGATTCATTTTGGAATCTCTCAAGCGGTTATTGCTTTCTCCGTTTTATTCACACCAGAAAGAAATACCGCACCGCTAGGGCATGGCCCAGCTCTTCAGGTTGACTGACAGTCATTCGATATCTGAAGTCAAGCAACGCCGAGCGC